>CALYLW010000195.1:903589-1243914 GCA_944989445.1 Ampullaceana balthica | reverse complement strand
ATATTTGTCAAGGCTGTGTAAAACTAAATTGGGAATGAAATGCGTTAAGGGCCCCGGGAAAAAAACGGTGCAAGATTTAAATTTCATAGACCTAAAAATTCTTGCTCAAAATCAAGTAGGGACATGTGTCAATATTTGACAATATTTTTTAAGTTAAATGGGGAATAAAGTTTTAAAAGTTAACACAATATAAAGATTTTGGGCCCACGCCGCCAAAAGATCGGACATTATGACTTTAATTCCTTAAATAATTTTAAAAAGGGCCATCAAAATACTAAGTTATTTACCAAGTTTGGTCAAGATTTTTCCATTTACCTGGTAGGCGCTGCTTAACATTTATTTTTATATAACTCGTGTTCAAAATTGAATTTTTAGGCCCCTTCCTTTCACGACCTATACTTTGAAATTTTTATGTGAGAAACTTTTGTAGGAACGTACTCAACAACTTTGTAAAGTTTCATGGCGAATGAATAAAGTAAATAATATTTATAAAGCTGATTTTAGAAAAACGACATTTAGGGACCTCTGGGGGTAATTTGCGCAAAACAAAAAATTAAAAATACTTGTACATTTTAATCTAAATACTGAATGAAACACTTTTTAAATCCCTTATATTAACTTCACCTTCTTGTCGTGATCTCTTGGTCAGTCGGGCGCAAAATCAAAAGTAAAAAATGACCCACTTCCCGTAATGCTATGGAGCTGAATTTTTAAAAATAGACTTGTTTTTCCTAACAGCGCATTCTATTAAAATTTCAGATCGATCCAATGTACCATGATGAAATTAATGCATATTTAGTTTATCTCTATTTATCTCTATGAAGTCGTCTGCTATAGTTGACCTCCACGACTCACTGGAGTTCACTCCAGCCATCAATGACCCCATCCCCGTGTTTTAAAGCAAGGAGAGTGTAGTCACGTTCAGTGTGTTAAATGTTAGTCGCACAGTGGGTATTATATTGAGCATAATGAATACTTTTATACATGTCGCATATATAAGGGATTTATAGTAACAAACTTAGTTTTTACGGGTTGTTTAATTTGTCAAAGTTTGTCGTGTAAAATCAAATTGTTAATAAAATGACGTTCAGGGCCCCCGGGGAAAATAGAGCAAAATGTAAGGTTCAAAGGCCTGGAAATTTAAATCTAGACCTTAATGGAGATATGTGAAAATATTTTTTCAAGAATTTTAAAATGCTGTATAGGCATTAAGGCCTTAAAAGTTAACCAAAAATTATTATTCTTTTAATTCTGGGCCCCTTGCTAAATTTAGGGAGTATAATATCCTAAAGAATACGGCCCGTCAAATTTTTATTTACCACGTTTGATCAAGATCTATCAATGTACCAAGTGGCAAATTAAATTTAATTTAATTCATGTTATGAAAAGGACATTTTGGGCCCTAGGAAATATTCCCTTTAAGCTGCGCTTATCCACCTGATGGCGCGCAGTAGTTTAGAATTACCGCCCAGCTAATTTTGTAAAGCATTGCACAAAAAATGGGTGCTGTCAACTTCACAAAGTTTCACGTCTCTACCTACACGGGGAGGCGAGTAACAAAGAATTATGTATTTTGGGGGTCGAAAAATGTGTCCCCCGGCACAAATAGAAAGGACATCAGGAGTTAATTACCCTATATATTTTAATATTGTACATCAAGTTTTCATGTATCAAGATCCATCCATTCAAACAATGACCAAAGTTTAGACACATTTTATATATCTATACTAATAAAAGGCAAAGCCACGACTAACTGATTTATTCACTCAATCAAACATCACCAATTCTCTAACTGCCCTTGTAGGTGGGAGCATGAAACTTTTATTGGTAAAGATTTACTACACTTATCACATAAAAAGTAACAAAAAATATTCCAGTAAAGTCGGCAATTGAAAAAAATATATAGAAAAATTGAACCACAATAATGCCAATCTGCTCACAAACAGGGTAACACAAGAATTTAACAATTATTATTTTGGTAATTATCATGTTTGATTGTTTCAGCATCTCTGTTATGGACATTGAATACAGTGAGAACTGTGATTTCGATTATCTCAAAATTTATGATGGAAAAAGTGAAACAGATAACCTGCTATCTACATTTTGTAACACAAATGATACCATCCAAAAGATTGTATCTTCTTCAACCGATTCAATGCATCTGGTGTTTAAGACGAACAAGGACGTTCAAAGAAAGGGATTTATTGCATACTATCGTAGTTATGGTAAATAAATATTTCTTTATTGTTAATCAGATGTGTCCAAATCATTTGTAACTTACTCTTGACCTCATTTTAAATAATTAAATGACTGACATATAATTTTTGTACCGACTTTATATTAGTAAGAAAAGTCAAATTTTTCACTGTTTTTAATAACTTTAACTGGTGGCGAAAATCGATGACGTTATATTTTTGAATAACGTGGAAATTGATTTTTTTTAACTCGATGAAGCTAAGTGATGGCATACCGTAAAATTCAATGACGTCATTTTTAAGCAGAAATATGTGACTTTTTTCGATAGCATGTGATGAAATAACTGATGCATCTGACACTATCCATCTTCTTTTTTTATATTAGTTAATGATGACATGTGTGTGAGTGAAGAATTAGTTGACCTTCAGAGTCTTAAAGACCAAACAAGGAGAAAAGCTTTACTTGCTTCTATTTGTTCTGCTGTTAATTACTATAAAGTACCATCGAAAAACATATCTGGCATTATTATTGATGGTACTCTAGTCCTGACATAGTGGACTAACAACACTTGTTTGTAAAAGCGAAGAGGGCAGCAAAGCTGTAAACTTTCCTATATCATTTGCCAACAAGCTCTTTGTGCCTACCATCTTAGATATAATTACGTTTTTAAGCAAGTGAGAAAAGCTATAAACTTTATTCGCTCTAAAGCCCTGTTTCACCGCAACTTTCAGCTGTTTCTTCTCCACATCCAGGGAGAATACGGAGATGGTGTGTATCACAATGATGTAAGATGGCTCAATCGAGGACAGCACATGAGCACTTCTACTCACTTAAAAAATAAATTGGGCAATTCATGGAAGTTAAGGAACAACCAATTCCAGAATTGCTGATACTGCTTGGCTGGCAAATTTTTCATGTTTAATTTATGTGACAAGACATCTACACGTTCTTAACATAAAGTGGGAAAGGTTACAATGCAGTGGTAAACCAATTCTATTCACATATAAAGTTATTTGGGAACAAGCAACTATTTTTAAAGGCATCTGTCTCAAATGCAGTCTAATACCACACATTTTCACTCACTACTAGAAATCATGACACATTTCCAGAAAGAAGCTTTGATGATATCATATATGATACATTTCAAAGAGGCTTTCAGGACTTTGCAACTATTGAAAAGGAAATCATGTTTTTGTCTTCACCTTTCTCTGTGGACCTTGATGATGATCCTGGAAATCTTCAGCTGGAACTCATTGACTTGCAAAGTGATGCTGAATGTCGCAGCACACAACAACATCTTTCTCTCATTGACTTGTTACCGTAAGCTGGATAAAGAGAGATTCCAAGAGATTCGGGAATTTCTTTAGAAAATGCTCAGCTTGTTTTCTTCGACATACGTATGTGAACAGAAATTTTTAATGTTGAATTTTAACAATATTCGTCTTAGGAGGAGAAAAAGTGACTCTCAACTACGTGATATCATATTTATCAAAACCGTAGCATTGAGACTGACCTCCCATTTTTACTGAATTCAAGATCTCAATTTCATCTTTCACATTAAAGTTTTTCAAAAAAAAACGTCTCAATCTATGTCATTTTTATAATAGTATTTTAATCCGTCCTGCGAATATCTTTACTTCAAGAATATGGCCCGCTATGCAAAAAGTTTGGACGCCCCTGTTATAGTTTCTACATTTTCTTTTATTTATAATAGGGTTAGATACAAATTGGAACAATAATATATGATGTTTTAGTTAAATAATTCAGAAGAAAGTTTTAGCATGTTAGATTAAGTTTTGTAAAACATGTCTTTGTTATTGCTTTTCTAAACAAACGTTACAAATTTAAAAAAGCAAATGGCAAGGAAATAAGTAAAACACAATATCAAGACATTTTGCAGATGTAATCAAATTTATCCATACATTAAACAAACTTGTTCTTATTTAGAAGAAACAATTATGACATGAGAACAAAGCATAACTGAAAAGAAAAATAGGCGAATCTATGGGCAAGCTCTTCTATTTAAAAAGAAATTTGAGATTCGTCAGGTTATTTTCTTTCTGAAATACATTTACTTTCCAGGTTTCCCACATAAGATTTTAAGTCTCTAGTTTACAGTATTGCCCTGCTTTCTTTCTTTCACTCAGTACAAAGATAAGTGACACAATGATTTTGAACTTTCATGTGTTTACTCCGCTTTACAACCTGGGCGTTCTTCATAGAATACAACAAATATAACTTTAACAAAAATTTGCTCACTAGTAGTACACTTAAAAAGTCTCACAGACCGCCTATCGCATTTCCAGTATATCTATTAGCGCTCTCTACACGACTCTATTCAACTTGACATACTAATAGATCCCCTTGATGCAACTCGACGGTCCTAGGCCATTCTCGTCTCTACTGCCGCATTTTCCCAAAAGGTTCTCGACTCCTCTATCTTTCTCTCTTGCTCTCTGCCCACACACACTCATTTGATCTGAGTTCACTTAAAATCCTCCACGTGAACTAGTTTTCCCTCATATAATTGCACATTAACTCACAGTGATTCTCATACCCCTGACATGAGAGTATATTTAGTTTTTAAAACTATTATTATAATTTTATAATCTATCAAAATTTTACATAATAGTTGTTTCATTGAAATTTTAAATATATATAAAAATATTGTTTATATTTTAAACATATATTATTTTAATTAGAAGTATCATACATAAATGTAATTAGCAAATACAATTTAATTATTGTTTGAATTTTTAAATCCAATATGTTCGAGCTAATTAAATTTTATTTAAATTATATCATAAAATTACTTTAATTAAAAGAAAATATTGCTAAAATCAAATACTTCATAATTTTAAATAATTTAGCATATTTTCTAGATTTCAAATCAATAATAATGGATCAAATAATTGGATATATTTCAACTCCTGGTTACCCATTGCAATACACTTTTTAAAATGTGTGCGTGAATTAAATAAATATTTTAAGTATATTGTAATCAATAAAAATATTTATTTGATATATTTTATTTAATCAATAAAGTATGTTGACTTTAAAATGTTTGCATATTTATAAAACATAAATCTCATCCTCGTAGATTACAACCAAACGATCACAAAACCTACTTACGGATACACAGTTAGCCCTGGTTATCCACTCATGTATCCGGCTAACTCATATTTCTCTTGGACCATTCAAGGACGAACCGGCAGCTTTATTGTATTAAGGTAATTTCTTAAAACAAATTTAAGCATACATTTTTCACCTAAATTTTATCTCGGATAAAGAAAATGCATGGCAAAATTTTATATGCTTTGCAAATTTTTAGTAAAATGTATCTTCTATTTACGAAACTAATGTTGTTAAAGTAACCTACTGCACCCTTAAGTTTTATTTTAAAAAGCAATAAATAGAAAAACATAATGAAGCATATTATGATGTATGCCGATATCTATTTTAATTTCCAGAAAACTCATAATAAACTATTCAATTATATAAAGGTATACTCTAGATCAAGATTCATCCATTTACCTGGTAGGCGCTGCTTAACATGTATTTTTATATAGCTCGTGTTAAAAATTGAAATTTTAGGCCCCTTCCTTTCACAACATATACTTTGAAATTTTTATGTGAGAAACTTTTGTAGTAACGTACTCAACAACTTTGTAAAGTTTCATGGCGATTGAATAAAGTAAATAATATTTATAAAGCTGATTTTAGAAAAAACGACATTTAGGGACCTCTGGGGGTAATTTGCGTAAAATAAAAACTAAAAAAAATAATTGTAAATTTTAATCTAAATACTGAATGACACACTTTTAAATCCCTTATATTAACTTCACCTTCTTGTCGTGATCTCTTGGTCAGTCGGGCGCAAAAAACAAAAGTCAAATATGACCCTATTCCCGTAATGCTATGGAGCTGAATTTTTAAACATAGACTTGTATTTCCTAACAGCGCATTGTAGTAAAATTTCAGATCAATCCAATGTACCATAATGAAATTAATGCATTTAGTTTATCTCTATTTATTTCTATCCTTGCATTCCTCTGAGAATTATTGATCAAAAGTGTGAGATCTATCTCTGAATGTGATGGTAACGGCTGCGTCATCTGCGAAGAGCAACTCTTTAATTAAAACATTTTCCACTTTTCTCTTCACACGGAGACGGCTGATGTTGTATAGATTTCCATCCTCCTGGTATGTATGTTTACACCCTCGAAGCAGTCCTCGAAAGCATGACGCAGTAGAATCGAGAAAAAGATACCGAAGAGTGTTGGAGACAGTACATAGCCCTGTGTGACTCCGCTACAAATTGGGAAGAGTTTTCAGGTGGCACCATCGAAGAGCACTTTGCTGTGCATATTGGTTTTGAAGGTCTCGATGATGGAGAGAAGCCGCGGCGGACATCCTATTTTATTCAATATACGTAGCAGACGCTTGCGGCTGACCAGGTCAAATTCCTTTGTTAGATCTATGAAGGCAACGAAGAGGGCTTTGTGTTGCTCCCGACATTTCTCTTGTAGCTGACGGAGTTGGAAGATCATGTCCATGGTTGACCGGCCAACCCGAAAATCGCATTGTGATTCTGGGTAGACATTATGTGCCAGAATTTGCAGGCTTGCAAGGATCACTCTGGCAAACGCCTTTCCCACAATTACTCAGTAAGGAGATGCCACGATAGGTATTTGCAATCGCTGCGATCACTTTTGTTTTTATAAAGCGTGACTATTTTGGTGTCACGCATATCCTGTGGGATGTGACCGTGTTCCCAGGATTCGCATATGAGATCGTGCAGAGGCTTCAGTAGGGCTGGCTGGCCGTGCTTAAGGACTTCTGCATGAATGACATCGTTTCCTGGGGCCTTCCGATTGCTCAGATAGTCTAACGATAAGCCTAAAAAGACCAACATTATGAGACAAGGAACAGACTGCTTCCCAGCAATTTCCTCTGAGGGAAACACCTTGGATGTCGTATAGGATTTTACCTACCTTTGCAGTAACATCACAAGGACACTCTCCCTGGAAAAGGAAATTGAAACCAGAATCGGCAAGGCTGTATCATTAATGGCTAGGCTGAATCAAAGAGTGTGGAACAATGCACAGCTCACTGACCTGACGAAAATCACTGTGTACCAAGCCTGCGTGCTCAGTACACTCCTCTATGGCAGCGAGTGCTGGACGACCTATGACAAACAAAAATAGCAACTCAACAGCTTCCACTTACGATGCTTGCGCAGGATTCTGCAAATCAAGTGGCAGGACAAGATCACGAATGTCTAGGTACTCAGAAGGAGTCATATGCTGAGCATGTACTCAATCCTGAGTGAGAGGAGCCTGCTGTGGTTTGGACATGTCCGCAGGATGAGCTCGGGGCGTATTCCATGAGCCCTGCTTTGCGGCGAGCTGGCAACTGGTATGCGGAAGAGAGGACGCCCCTGCTTGCGCTTTAAGGATGTCTGCAAGAAAGACATGACTCTGGCGAAGATTGACCATAAAACGGGGGAGACCATTGCTGAGGAGCGCACCTCCTGGCGGGCAAAAGTACGCGAGGGCATTCAAGTCGCAGAAGCTTCCCTTACAGCCAGGAGCGAGGAGAAAAGGGCCAGGAGAAAGGGGAAGGGGGATAGAGGAGCAGAAGGAATGGCCATTATCCCATGAGGATGGACGAATGCCATATACAATTTATCTCTATGAAGTCGTCTGCTATAGTTGACCTCCACGACTCACTGGAGTTCACTCCAGCCATCAATGACCCCATCCCCGTGTTTTAAAGCAAGGCGAGTGTAGTCACGCTCAGTGTGTTAAATGTTTGTCGCACAGTGGGTATTATATTGAGCATAATGAATACTTATATATATGTCGCATATATAAGGGATTTATAGTAACAAACTTAGTTTTTACGGGTTGTTTAATTTGTCAAAGTTTGTCGTGTAAAATCAAATTGTTAATAAAATGACGTTCAGGGCCCCCGGGGAAAATAGAGCAAAATGTAAGGTTCAAAGGCCTGCAAATTTAAATCTAGACCTTAATGGAGATATGTGAAAATATTTTTTCAAGAATTTTAAAATGCTGTATATGGATTAAGGCCTTAAAAGTTAACCAAAAATTATTATTCTTTTAATTTTGGGCCCCTTGCTAAATTTAGGGAGTATAATATCCTATAGAATTTTAATACGGCCCGTCAAATTTTTATTTACCACGTTTGATCAAGATCCATCAATGTACCAAGTGGCGAATTAAATTTAATTTAATTCATATTATGAGAATGACATTTTGGGCCCTAGGAAATATTCCCTTTAAGCTGCGCTTATCCACCTGACGGCGAGCAGTAGTTTAGAATTACCGCCCAGCTAATTTTGTAAAGCATTGCACAAAAAATGGGTGCTGTCAACTTCACAAAGTTTCATGTTTTTACCTACACGGGAAGGCGAGTGACAAAGAAATATGTATTTTTGGGGTCGAAAAATGTGTCCCCCGGCACAAATAGAAAGGACATCAGGAGTTAATTACCCTATTCAATTTTAATATGGGACATCAAGTTTTCATGTACCAATATCCATCCATTCAAACAATAGCCAAAGTTTAAACACATTTTATATATCAATACTAATAAAAGGCAAAGCCACGACTAACTGATTTATTCACTCACTCAAACATCACTAGTTATCTAATTAACCATGTAGGTAGAAGCTTGAAACTTTTATTGGTATAGATTTGATACACTTATCACATAAAATGTAACATAAATTATTCTAGGAAAGTCGGCAATTGAAAAAAATATAAAGAAAAATTGAACCACAATAATGCCCCTCTGCTCACAAACAGGGTAACACAAGAATTTAACAATTATTTTTTTGGTAATTATCATGTTTGATTGTTTCAGCATCTCTGTTATGGACATCGAATACAGTAAGAACTGTGATTTGGATTATCTCAACATTTATGATGGAAATAGTGAAAAAGATAAGCTGCTATCTAAATTTTGTAACACAAATGATACCATCCAAAAGATTGTATCTTCTTCAACCAATTCAATGTATCTGGTGTTTAAGACTAACAAGGACGTTCAAAGAAAGGGATTTAGTGCATTCTATCGTAGTTATGGTAAACAAACATTTCCTTATAGTTAATCAGATGTGTCCAAAGCAATTGTAACTGACTCTTGGCCTCATTTTAAATAATTAAATGATTAACTTATAATTTCTGTAACGACTTTATATTAATAAGAAAAGTCAAACTTTTTACTGTTTTTAATAACTTTAACTGGTGGTGAAAATCGATGACGTTATATTTTTGAATAACGTGGAAATTGATTTTTTTTTAACTCGATGAAGCTAAGTGATGGCATACCGTAAAATTCAATGACGTCATTTTTAAGCAGAAATATGTGACTTTTTTCGATAGCATGTGATGAAATCACTGATGCATCTGACACTATCCATCTTCTTTTTTTATATTAGTTATTAATGACATGTGTGTGAGTGAAGAATTATTTGATCTTCAGAGTCTTAAAGACCAAACAAGGGGAAAGCTTTATTTTCTTCTGTTTGTTGTGCTGTTAATTACAATAAAGTACCATGGAAAACATATCTGACATTATTATTGATGGTACTCTAGTCCTGGCATATTGGACTAACAACACTTGTTGGTAAGAGCAAAGAGGGCAGAAAAGATTTAAACTTTCCTATATCATTCGCCAACAAGTTATTTGTGCCTACCACCTTACTTTTTAAGCGAGTGATAAAAGCTATAAAATTAATTCGCTCTAAAGTCCTGTTTCACCGCAACTTTCAGCTGTTTCTTCTCCACATCAAGGGAGAATGCGGAGATGGTGTGTATCACAATAATGTAAGATGGCTCAGTCGAGGACAGCACATGAGCGCTTCTACTCACTTAAAAAAGAAATTGGGCAATTCATGGAAGTTAAGGAACAACCAATTTCAGAATTACTGTTACTGCTTGGCTGGCAAATGTTTCATTTTTAGTTGATGTGACAAGACATCTACACGTTATTAACATAAAGTGGGAAAGGTTACAATGCAGTGGTAAACCAATTCTATTTACATATAAAGGCATTTGGGAACAAGCAACTATTTTTAAAGGCATCTGTCTCAAATGCAGTCTAATACCACACATTTTCACTCACTACTAGAAATCATGACACATTTCCAGAAAGAGCTTTGATGATATCATATATGATGAATTTCAAAGAAGCTTTCAGGACTTTGCAACTATTGAAAAAGAAATCATGTTTTTGTCTTCACCTTTCTCTGTGGACCTTGATGATGATCCTGGAAATCTTCAGCTGGAACTCATTGAGTTGCAAAGTGATGCTGCATGTCGCAGCATACAGCAACATCGTTCTCCATGGCCCGCTATGCAAAAAGTTTGGACGCCCCTGTTATAGTTTCTACATTTTGTTTTATTTATAATAGGATTAGATACAAATTGGAATAATAATATATGTTGTTTCAGTTAAATAATTCAGAAACGAAATTTGAGATTCGTCCATTATTTTCTATCTGAAATACATTTACTTTCCAGGATTCCCGCATGAGATTTTAAGTCTCTAGTTTTAGTATTGCCTTGCATTCCTTCTTTCACTCAGTACAAAGATAAGTGACACAATGATTTTGAACTTTAATGTGTTTACTCTGCTTTACAACCTGGGCGTTCTTTACAGAACGCAACAAATATAACTTTAACAAATATTTGCTCACTAGTAGTACACTTAAAAAGTCTCACAGACCACCTATCGCATTTCCATTATAACTATTAGCGCTCTCTACACGACTCTCTATTCAACTTGACATACTAATAGATCCCCTTAGTGCAACTCGACGGTCCTAGGCTATTCTCAAATCTCGTCGCTACTGCCGCACTTTCTCAAAAGGTTCTCGACTCCTCTATATTGCCCTCTGCCCACACACACTCATTTGATCTGAGTTCACTTAAAATCCTCCACGTGAACTCGCTTTCCCTCATATAATTGCACATTTACTCACAGTGATTATCATACCCCTGACATGAGAGTATATTTAATTTTTTAAAATCTATATATATAATTCTCTTCATGGGACCATGCCAGGCAAGTAAGCAGCAAAAATATGTGCAACCGAGCATGACGAATGACCCTCGCTCGGGTCAACTAAACACAGTTAACGGTTGGCAAGCGAAGGTAGTGGAGGGGTGGGGCATGTCTTGAGACAGCAATGTTTTTTACATTCACTTTCGAAGTTCCTGCACAGTGTGTATGTATTTCGTAGTATATTGGTTATTACATCCGCCTAACATGCGGAAGGTCTTAGGTTCAAGCCCAAGTGGCAACATATGTTTTTTTTAATTTTTAAAAATGTCAATGCCTATTCTTTTCCCCCCTTTCTTAGCAAACATAAACACCGCTTCGCATGTCACGAAAAAAAGCTTTGTTCAATGTTATATCAATTCCTTCACCAGGTACCTGTCTGTTTCTATTGGTCGCATATTTCGTTCATAGACGAAGTTGTTGCTCTCCAACTTGGCTTCATGGCTGTAATATTTGTTTATATATTGTGGCGATGTCCTAAATACTTACCAGAAATGCTTCGGTGGTCCCCCATCGTTCACCCGCGTTGTTCCCATTTGTTCGTGCTACTGTTTGTGTCCGTTCTCCCCCTCCCTTTTTTTCTTGCACTATCTATGAGCAAGTCTGCGGCGTATGCTACGCCGCGGGGCGTCTAGTATTATTATATTTTTTCTTTATATGAAAGTTTTACATAATAGTTGTTTCCTTGAAATTTAAAAAAATACATTAAAATATTGTTTATTTTGTGAATATGTATTTTTTAAATTAGTAGTAGCATACATAAATTTAATTAACCATACAATTTAATTATTGTTTTTAATTTTTAAATCCAATATGTTCGAGCTAATTAAATTTTATTTAAATTATATCATAAAATTATTTTAATTAAAAGAAAATATTGCTAAAATCAAATACTTCATAATTTTAAATGATTTAGCATATTTTCTAGATTTCAAATGAATAATAATGGATCAAATAATTGGATATATTTCAACTCCTGGTTACCCATTGCAATACACTTTTTTAAATGTGTGTGTGAATTGAATAAATATTTTAAGTATATTGTAATTAATAAAAATATGTATTTGATATATTTTATTAATCAATAAAGTATGTTGACTTTAAAATTTTTGCATATTTATAAAACATAAATCTCATCCTAGATTACAACGAAACGATCACAAAACCTACTTACGGATATATAGTTAGCCCTGGTTATCCACTCATGTATCCGGCTAACTCATATTTCTCTTGGACCATTCAAGGTCGACCCGGCAGCTTTATTGTATTAAGGTAATTTCTTAAAACAAATTTAAGCATACATTTTTTACCTAAATTTCATCTCGGAAAAAGAAAATGCATGGTAAAATTTTATATACATTGCAAATTTTTAGTAAAATGTATCTACTATTTACGTACCTATATGTTGTTAAAGTAACCTACTGAGCCCTTAATTTTTATTTAAAAAAGTAATAAATAGAAAAACATAATGAAGCATATTATGATGTATGCTGATATCTATTTTAATTTCCAGAAAACTCATAATAAACTATTTAATTATGTAAAGGTAAACTCTAGATCACTGGTTTTTACCAATGAGAGCGATCGACATTTCGGAGACAAGACGGGTTGTGTACGGTGTAGCAAACATATAAGCTAAACTAAAAATAATATTTTCATTAACGCAATTTAGTTTTATCTCCAAAAGTTGAAATGTTGTAAATCTTGTCTTGAATTAAGGTGAGATCAAGTTGATCTTGAAAGTGCAGTGGAAACATGAACTTTATCTATATTTTACAAACAAAACTTGGTTGAAAAGAGTAACATATCTAACAGATATCATAGAACAGACCAATAAGCTTATTATGAACTAACAGTTAATTGGAACGGAATATGATCATAATTTTACGATAAATACATTTTGGAAAGGTTGCATGTTTGCAAAACTCTGCATTGTGGTAGTTAATATGCAGATAAAATAAATAACATTCTGAAAGAGGAAATTAATGGGTATTGAAAAAAAAACCTGCAGCATACTTTTTTTAGCTGAAAGGAGATTAAAATACATTGACACAAAATCAATTTTCGGCTTGCTTTGATGTAGGCAGCCCTCCCAATGAATTACACGATGAATTCTTTGATTTGTCAAATAATTACACATCATATAACTTGTTTCATGAAAAATTGATCACATAACTATGGATTGGTAGTGGTATGTATCATTCCTACCCAAATGTAACGATGCTTGCCTTTCGAGTTTTAGTTCCATTTATGAGTGTTTAACATTTTTTCACGGTCTCGGTCTAAGTCCGAGGTACGACCAATTCAATTATAGACTCGCCCTTACGCTTTTCGGATGAGGCGTGTAGTCATTGCCCGTTGTGCTGGAGATTGTCAGTGTATTATATGCTACTTTCACTAACACTTCCAGAATGGCCGGAAATTACTGGCAAATATTTAATGTGCTGATGTGAGGCTGTCGGTAGTAGACAACACAGCTGACGAGCCATACCCAAGGCCAAGGTTCAGTAGTACGTGCCAAAAAAGGTGTTCATAATGTGATGGCTTTTGATATGCAGACAAATAAAAGAGCACATTGCGCTGAGAGTCTCAGATTCATACAGTTCATTAAAGTCTGTTCTTTTCACAAATCAATTCAGCAGTCCCTATTAAGCTATTTGGCTGCAAAGAGAGTTAACTCATTTACATACAGAGTTCTTGTGAACGTGAAACATGAAAGGATAGGGGTGCTGTAAATGCAGTGACTTCATACGCAAAAAAGCCTGCTTCCAAAACGTGTAGTTCTGTTATTTATGGTGGAACTTTGGAAACGATGTTCACGCAATTGGGCGATCAGTAATAAAGCAGACGAATGGAATGCAGGAAATATTATTTACAAATAATATCATTATAGAAATTAAGAACAAAAGGCTCGCACACTCAAGGCCCTATGTCGCTAAAAATTAGATGCAAATTTACTACCAGCGACAATTAGAGATAATTTACAATCCATATACCAGATGTTGACAAAGTTCGTGGAGATCCACGAAGCGTTATTGAAGTTGTCGTGGATGTTGAGAGCTCTTTCTAAGAGCTAGGACCAGAACATGGTGTTATCAAATAACAGTAATTCAGAAGTAAGTTTTCCATTATGTGCGAGAAACTACTCACATTGTATCAGTGGGGAAAAGACGAACCGATTCAATTTGACTACCAAGTGCTAAAATAAATAGATGTTAATATTTAAAAATTAACAAAAAACGTACCGTGTAATTTAATTATGTAGTGCATATGTCGCAGTACCCCAGCTTAAAGCTGAGCTCACCGAGCTTTACAAACATTTCCAAAAACTAGAGAAATACATTGCACTCTCAATTTCCCTACACATAATTTCCACACAACACTTTATACAGATGTTCAAACATGGACATATCACTATCATAGACTTGTAGTTAGATGGAGCAAGATAAGCGCACCTCATTGCCTATCCTCCATAATAGGTGTCCTGGATAAAAAGAATGTCCTTAGCAAAGTCCTAGTGTTACTCTTGTCATGTGGGTCAAGAGACCGGGGGTTGACATCGGCGATGGGAAAATGTCTCTCTACTTTTCCGCAACCCCAGGTCAAATACGCCTCTGTGAAACGTCTTAAAATTCATCTTGTAACAAATGATGACAGAGTTTTGTTATATCTACAATAAAAACAGTTTTGTTAACGATAAAAACAAATTAATTGTGTAATTTAGTTTAATTATAATCAATATAGCCCAAATTATATTATTATAACGGTGTACAAACACATAAATCTGCTCATGATCTGCCCATTGAGACTTTGGCCGATCACCCGATGCTATTTCGTTACCTAGCTGGTCTTAATCCAAAATGAAGAAAATAATTGATTTGGCCGGTCAACGCAAGGTAATATGAGAGATTTCCCGATTGGCCGACAAGCTCCCACTTTGGACGACTTCGGGCTTTCGCCTTAACATCGATATATCTTGCCAGAGTTGATTTTCTACTCTTCATCGCTTAAAAACAAAAGGAATAAATACATTTAGTGTTGAAAATGATATGAGGTTTGCGTTAATTAAAACTCACTCGCACTTCTTTTTTAGGCTAGGTAATGTAATGGAATATCAACAATCTAATTAAATAAATACTTAAATATATTTAAAACCAATTGTTTAAAATATATATTTTCGATGATTAATTTTAATTACCTGATAAAAATCTATTATCTATGACTTTTACTTTGATAGAAAGCAATCAACTCTCAAAAAGAGTTGATTACCCGTGCTCTAGATGTTAGTGCATATTAGCTGTTCGTTAAACAAAAATTAATATTTTTGTTGTTACCATCTCAAAAGAACGATAACAATGAAAATCAGTACTATTTCCAATTTAATACAAAGGGGCCGTCCATAAATGACGCCACGCAATTTTGGCAGATTTTTCATCCCCCCTCCGCCCCTCGTCACGCGTCGTCACAAAAACTTAGAACCCCTCCAATACGAAATCACAAAGCTTTGCGGTCCACCCCAAATAAAGGCTGCATTTTCTTTTTGAAAAAGAGAATGTTTCAAATCACTTTTTTTTCATTTAAGTATGTATTTAGAGTAAGGCTGCTCTCTAATATCGTAATAATCACGAGGCCATGTAAAAAAATCATAAAGTAAATAGTAGGAAATCAAATATTTAAGTGGAAATATTATTTAAAGCTTCGAGTTTTGATGTCACGTCACATTTCTCAAAAACCTCCCTACCCCTCGTCACACATCGTCTCAATTGTGTGGACACCCTCCCCCCTAGGTGTGCATGGCCGGATTTCTGCCTAGGCCTACAAGGCCCTTTGCCTAAGGCCACAGCCAGTCTAGCGGCCCCGGTGGTGGAATCTGTACATAAGCACTAAAGCATACTTGCATTATCAAACTGTTTTATCGAAAATAATATTTTAATACATATTTTATTACATTTTGATTACACTGAGCAGTAGTCAAGTGCACAGCGTTTGCTTGTGTTGGTTTCTCATTGTAAGCCGTGTTCTGAGCTGCTATTGCGATATTGTGGAGAAACGCGTAGGGGTTAGTATGATAAGGTGCGCCACCAGCCAAAAAGGGCACGACCCCGCCGTCCACTCCCATCCCTCAGACCACACACATGGCGCGACATCACCTGAGCCGGGGGGGGCAGAATTTTCGTTTTAGGTTACAGATAATTGGCAGTGACCGGAAGAACATGTTTAGTGTTGTCAGACTTGACCAGAGTCCAGGAAGATTTTAAAGGTAGTTAATGGGGCCTGGGAAAGGTATGAAAGACGTTCGTTTTTATGACTTAAACCAGGCTGCCTTCTAAAATTTCATACACATACCTTTGGCAAGCAATATAAGGACAGAAAAATGTTAGATCAGGGAATAGGAAGCCAGGGAGACAAGAGAGAAGCCAGGGTGCCACGAGTCGAAGCCGGGAAGCCACCGAATAGGGAGCCAGTGTGCAGAATAGTGGGAGTCTGGGGTGCCACTAGGACGCAGCACGGACATTTATCAAGTAGATCAACTTTATTTCACAGTAGATTTGTCTCTGAAGATGGATGTCCCGTGAAATGATTTTTGAAATTCATTCCAAATTGTGGCCATAAAGAGGAAGACCTGGCTAAAGTCGCCAAGGAGACATTGAAAAATCACGACTTGGATATCGCCGATTGCCGGGGGCAGTCTTACGAAAATACTAGCAATATGTCAGGTGTATATTCTGTTCTTCAAGCAAGAATAAAACAAAGGAACCATATGATAGATTGTGTTCCCTGTTGGGCTAACTCACTGAATATTGTTGAATCCTGTGCGGCCGAGTCCGGTCAAGCTGCTGTATCTTTATCGGTATTTTTCAGTCATTCTATAAATTTTTTGCGGCATCAATACACAGATGGGAAATTTCGCTGTCGAACCTGAAGTCAAATGCAACAGTCATGAAGAGTCTTTCTGAGACAAGATGGTCTGACGCCTGCCAAAGTCTATGGTGCTCAAAGGATAAGATCATGGCGGCTCTTCAGAATATTGCAAATGATGCAAATGAAAAACCATCTACGCGCTCTGAGGCTCATGTCTATTGAATTCAATAGACTCGGTGGATGTCGAGTTCTAGGGTATTGTTGACTCACAAGGCTTGCACTCAATAAACCAGAACACCATTAGATGAATATATCATTTATTTGAAACAGGAATCCTCCAATACATAATAACAACACTGTCTTTTCATCCACTACCAAAAACCGTCCCTCAAGCCTATCTTCTATTTACGTCATCCTCCCCACACTACGTCACACTAAAACATGTGTCAACAATAGTGCGCACCGGCGCAACATTCTAACATTAACCATCCCAAGGCGGGAAAACCCCATTATACTATAATATTTCCCTGACAGTGGAAACTTGCTTTTTGTCACTTCTCTGGAATGACATCCTGGAAAGGTTCAACAAAGTAAGCAAACCTCTCCAATCTGTTCACATCGACCTGGGTAACATCGTTGAACTCTATCAGTCTTAGATAACCAACCTAGAACACTTAAGAAAACCCAGTACATTTGATCATTATAAATCGAAATTTATTGGAAAAATTCTGTGAAAATATCTTTATATTAGACATCAAGAGGAAACGTATAAGTAAAGTCCAGTTCGTCGAAGCAAAAGGAAACGAGACCAAACTCTCTGACGGGGAAAGATTCATGGGTACCATTTATAACGTCATAATAGATAGAATAATCACAGAACCATGGAGACGCGGATCTGCTTATGAGGAGTTACGTAAAAAGTTTGACTTTCACACGAAACTACATCTTTTGGAATTTAAAGACATACGTGAATGATCCAGAAGCTTTATAACTTTTTAACCCGGGGATTTGGATAGGACTTTGGAAAAAGAGTGTCTGCACCTGCAAGCTCATTTGTTGTCGAATGATAAATTAATGGATGCATCGTCACTGAATGTATGCAAGTAATTATAGGTAAAATGATTTTTGGACATTAATTCAAACGTAGGAATTGGGCTGCGAATGCTTTTGTGCACTCCAGCGTTAAAACTGCTGAGCACAACGGTCGTTCTCTGCGCTAAAGAGATAAAGAATTACTTAAGATCAAACATAGGAGAGAACATGCTCAATTTTCTCCCTCTAATGTACATAGTGTCAGAAATAATGTAGTCAATTGGCTATGATGACATCCTTTGTTCTTTTGCACAGAAGAAATTTCGTCGTAGGCAGTGGCGGATTCAGCTATAGGGCAGGGGGGGCGGCTTGCCCCCCCACGCCCCTGTTGGGTCTAAAATGGCGCCCCCTAAAGATGCCCTCGATGAACACTAAAAACGTGTCACAAGAGCAGAAAAAAAAGATTGCTAAACACGAAACTTCTAATCAACACCAAACTGCTTTCTAAATATCGTATTTCAAATGACGAAACTGTACTATCTGGTTTAAATCAATCACTCGCATCTGAATTATCGGCGACAATTGATAATGAAGTCAAGTCTGCACAATTCTTTTCTTTAATTATTGATTCAGCCATTTATATATCTAGAATTGATCAGATGTCAGTTTCTTTACGTTACTTTTTCAAAAAATCAGGACATGTTGTGGAAAGATTTATAGGCTTTTATACTCAAGCTGAGGGGCGTGGGATCTAGCCCACGTTAAAGCCACAATAAAAAATGGGGTATGACTTACGCTAAGAAAGTCCTCCGCTGACCTGGAAGGGAGATGGGGCGCCCAACAAGGTCTACCAAGCACCGCCCCTAGTAGGTTCTAACGTAAACATTAGGAACCCTACGACCACCGTTTATGGGACTTTAAACATTAAATTAAAAAATTAATAAAAAATAAAAAATGCTGCTGCTTTTGCTGAGAAGATTTAAAGCAGTGTTTCTCAAATAGTGGGTGGGGCGAGGCTCCCTAAATGGGGGCGCAAAATGGTGTACTTATAACAATTTTATAGACAAATGATAATATTTATTGTCGTGTGGGTGGGGCGAGAAATGTTTTCTTCTTCCTAGGAGGGGGCAGGGCCGTCTTAACGCAAATGCCCCACGAGCATAGGGGCCCCATGGTAATATGTTTATTTATATATATTATGTATATTTATTTTTTATTCCTGCGGGGGGGGGCCTCACTCTTTCTTTGCCCAGGGGCCCAATACTATTTCCTTGACCTGGGGCCCAAAATGGTGTAAAGACGGCTCTGGGAGGGGGGCGCGACAGAAAATAATAGAGCAACACTGTTTTAAAGGAACTAAAAAAGCGAAACATTGATTTCACACTATGTCAAGGACAGGCATACTCTGGAATTTAGAGTGGCCTTCAAACTCAGATAAAGAAACTTTCACCCAATTGTTGTGCCCAAGTTTTGAGTTTGGTTACTATCGAAGCAATGTCTGTAAACAGTGATGTACAGTTGTTTTTTGGCACAGATTTAAGGTTGTATGCATTCCTTACGTTTATTTTACCATGTCTATATACTTTTAAAGAACACAAGAAATCTCAATATGAATCAACAGTAGATACTCTGAAACGACTTTCTGATACAATATGTTCAAGACGTAAGCATGCAGTTGTTGGATCATTCTCTGCTATTCTAGCCACAGTTGATTCAGGGGAATCAACAGAATATAAAGGAATTGTCAGAGCAGAAACTATTGGACTATCTGTTTTAATAACAAAATATTCTTTTGTTTTTCTGATGCTATTTGTACAAAAGTTATCTTCGTGTTATCAAACTACTTGCAAAGCCTTTGTAATTGATCGATGTTGTAAGAAATAAGTTTGTTGAAATGAGAAACGATGAAGCTTTTGAAATTCTGATTGTAGGTGTCAAATCATTTATTAACGAAAATTGTTCTAAACTAGATGTTAAAACAGAATTTAAAGAAAAGTGAATTGCAAAAAAAGAAAAGCATGGCAGGCGAACTTAGCAGAGATAAAATGGCTGATGATCCAACAGCACGCTTTAAATCTGAAACGTACTTCACTATCTTGGATACACTTGTAACACAAATAGATGATCGATTTAATGACTTTTTGGGCACAGTTACTTATTTCTATTGTTTTGATCCATTACAAATGTCGGAAGGAAATAAAGATTATTTTCAAAGTTTATGCAAAATTTACAAACACGAAATTAACCTTGAAGAAGCAATCGTAGAATATGATACTTTTAAAGATATGTATGCCTTAATATATATATCATTAGCTAGTGAACTACAACTTAAAAAGGTTCAGCCGTCCTTTACTGAAAAACAAATGGCATCAGGTCTCCCGAATTTGTCAATACTCTATAAAATTTACTTGATTCTTCCTGTTTGTAGTGCTACTGCTGAAAGAAGTTTCAGTAGATTTAAACTCATCAAAAATTATTTGCGCTCAACAATGACAAACAAACGTCTATCTGGATCGGCATTAATTTCAATTGAACGTGATCTAACTGAGAACCTTGACTTTGAATCAACAATAAATCGTTTTGCTTTAATGAAATCACATAGAAAGCAATT
Organism: Ampullaceana balthica; assembly: GCA_944989445.1. Taxonomy (NCBI): domain Eukaryota; kingdom Metazoa; phylum Mollusca; class Gastropoda; family Lymnaeidae; genus Ampullaceana; species Ampullaceana balthica. Next base: position 1,223,123 of record CALYLW010000195.1, on the reverse strand, counting down.
TATATAGGGCTAAGGGCTCTATCTTATCTTATCTGTTACAGACGCTCCTTCTACACAGAAGAATATTGCGTCCTATGCTTATCCATGGTTTGTTTTTAGTCCTGCATTGTTATTAGAGTTTTAAATGTTTATTTAAGGAACTTACAATCATTGTTTGTGTAAAGTTCATTGATTTTCCCAAAGTTTGAAGCTCAAACTTCCAGTGATAAATTATTTTTAAAAATTGTGATTTAAATTGTTTAGTTTATTTATAAGTATAATATTATTGGCACTCATTGTGTGTGTGTTACTAATCCTGACCAATCCGCTCCACCAAAGTCTCTGTGTTTTTCATAATTTGTAGCATCAGATTACCTGGTCTTAAACTGAAATATTTTGCCAGCTAAAATTCTCATTTCATTCTTTCAGATAGAAAACAATTACAAGAACTAAAAACAGTAGCTCTTAAAATTTTAGTAAAAATAAGTTGTTCTCTTTGGAACTAAGTTCATAATTTACTGTCATCTTTTTATCCTAAATATGATATATGCATATAATATGTATATGATAAATGATTTCTTTAATTACTTAGGCCTTTTATTAATTATTAACATTTGTAAATTACATTATATTTTGTTTGCATTTGTGACCTATTACTCTCCTGAATATAAATCAATTGTTTGTATATTGAAGAGATTCATTGCAATGGTTTGATGTAAACAAAAATAATATTAAATAATTTACTTTGAATGATCAACGCAGCATTTATTAATTAACACTTAGTTATTTGTTTGAGTTACTGTAACTGCTATTTATGGCAAGCTGAACAAACTGATGAGTCATCTTGCAGGTAGTAGGCCTACAACAAACTATTGGAGTTCTATAAAAAAATTAATCAAATTCTACCTCATTATCAAAACATTTTAGATGTTTTATTTAGCCCAAAGACTATAAACTATTATGCTGAGTTTTCTATGTTAAATTCTGCTAGGATATTCAGCAATTGAAAGTGAACACAAAAGATTATGAGAAATTTAGATTTTGTCACAAATAACAGCTCCCAAATTAACCACCATTTTCATAAATTCAATTGATTAAAAAAATCTACTTAAGACTAGATGTTTCTTTTTGTTTAGCAAGTTGCCACAGGGCAACTCTGAAAATGTATGTAAACATAAACAACACACCTTAGATTTCATATTTGAGACTAAAGTAGTCTCTTAAAAAGAAAACTTATTAAAAGTAAATCTCACATTTAAAGTGAGCAGAAATGTTTTTTTCAACATAAAATATAGCAATAAGTCAATAAGAGTGAATTTCATATCAAATTTCTAATCTTCATTGCAGAACCAGCAATTAAGACAAATGAATTTTATTTCAGCACCTAGAAATGTTTGCACTAAGTGAATGAATAAAAAAAAATTTCGGCGCCCCCTGAAATTCTCCTGGCCCCCCCACGCAGACAAACCTAAATCCGCCACTGGTCGTAGGATTCTATAAATTTTATAGAATAACGTATATAAGTATAGTAACATTGACTGTATTATTCAGATTTTTAATTCATTAATTAAAGTCAATTAAAATTATTTGTTCTGTACGACTGAATTTAATTTGTTAAATTTATAAAATAGTTTCATGATGGTTGGGGGAGTCCAAAATGTCAAGTGCCTAGGGGCCCTGTGTCTGTTAATTCCGGGCCTGTATGGACGGGCACAAACGAGCAATCAAATATTTTGTTAAATAATAGTAGAACTAGTAGTAGTTTTAGTAGTAGTAGTAATAGTAGTATTTGAAGTAGTATAAATAGTATGTTATTAAAAAAAAATTACCAGAATACATTTACCTCGGTAAATGTTTTCTTTGGTATAAGTCCAAATGGGTATACGTCCTGTTTGGACGCGAAACATTTTGCTTGGTATAAGAGCTTTGTTTTGGAATACGACCCGTTTGCTTAAACTTGTATGGAGTTGTCCATAAACGACATTACGCTATTTTGGCCGATACCCTACCCCCTCATCACACATCATCACAAAAAAGTCCCCCTTCACAAGTATGACGTCACAAAGTTTCACGGCCCCCCCCCCAATAAAAGCCGTATTTCGTTTTTTTAATGAGCATGTTTCACCTCACTTATTGTCATTTAAGTATGTATTTACTTAAGTGTAAGGTTGCACTCTAAAATCGTAACATGCGAGAAGCCAGTAAAAACGCAATTAAATAAATTGTAAGCATTCAAATATTTAATTAGAACTTCAATTAAATTTGCACGCTTTGATGTGAAGACACATGTCTTTTAAAAACAATAACAACAAACCCTTCCCCTCGTCAAATATCATCACTTATGTGTGACCCCTTCCCTCCTAGGGGTGTGACGTCATTTATAGACAGCCACTATGAGACAAAAGACACATCGTTACAGCAAACTGCGCAATAATCAAGCATGTCACTATGGCAATATCTACCATTCAGTGAACGATTCGCGCATTAACTCTAAATTGTCAAGTGATTTTCTGTTTTTCTGATAATATTTTGTTTCATAGTAAATTCCCTTAGTGGCCGTCCATAAATGACGTCACGCACCTAGGGAGGGAGGGGGTTCACACTTTTGTGACGATGTGTGACGAGGGGAGTTGAAGAAATGTGACGTCACATCAAAAGGGTAACTTTAAATAAAACGTCCACTGAAATATTTTGTCGCTTACAATTTATTTAATGACTTTTTTGTTCCTCATCGTTAACAAATTTATGATAATAAAAAAAATTAAAATGAAGTGGAATTTTTATCAAAATAAAGGAAGTATCCTAAAACATGTGATCGCTTCTACTGCCTAAATTTCCATCTCCATATTGAGCATAAATTCTTCAGATAAAAATGTTAATGTACTTTTTAAAAAAGCAATAGGCTTAATGAGTGTGAGAACGTAAATTAATCGGCCGGTAAATTAATTGATTCTTCAAATTTGACAGCCACTCCTGTTTTAGAAGCGAAAATTGATGTAGCCGATCAATTTCAAATATGAGGAAAAGGCGGAACTTTGTTGGGGCGCAAATTCCTGATTGTTCATTAGCTTCTTAAAAGGAAAAGTTTTACTATAAATATTAATAAATAAAAGAACAAAAGTATGGAGCTGCAACACATTGACCCCCAGACTTAGGTCAGAATATTCAACACCACAGTGAAGCCTTTCTTGCTATATGGAGCAGAAACATGGCAAACAACAGCAACCGGTTCGAAAAAGCTTCAAACTTTTATAGTCACATGTCTCCGTAGAATTCTCCGAATCCGCTGGCCAAACGTCACTACCAACGAGGACCTCTGGCAATGTACACAACAAGAGCCAGTGGAAGAGCTAATACGCCAACGCATGTGGAGATGGATTGGGCACACCCTCAGAAAGCCTACATCCAGCATTGTGAGACAAGCCCTCACTTGGAACCCCCAGGGCAAGAGAAAAAGAGGTCGACCCAAAATGAGCTGGAGAAGGGAACTGGAGGCAGACACCAAACAGAGTGGGCACAGCTGGGGACAGTTGGAGAGATTGGCGCAGGACCGGGATGCCTGAACATCCTTTTTTGTGGTCTATGCCCTAAATGGGACGACAGGCGATGATGATGATGATGATGGAAAAGAAAAACCATGGATAATTAATAAAAGAAATGAAGGAACTATCTTAACACATGTTAACGTTTCTAATGCCAAAACTTCAAACTCCTCAATGAATCTAAATTCTTCTGATACTAAGGCAATTGAACTGAAAAACAAAGTGGCTGAAGTATTATAACTTGACAATCATGTGCTGGTACCTTTAAATGGAAGGAGTCACAAACGGGACTAAAAAAAGAACAGCCATCAACATACATAATTTGCAATCTATGTCACGTATGTCTGTCAGTGAAGCTACTAATTTTAGAAAGCAGCGCACCAAATTACTGCACCAAAAAAAAACTCTTTTCGAACGTCCGCATACAATTGTTCAATAGGGAAATAAATGAATAAAATAAAAATAAATGAAAGTTCTGTATTACGTTATTTTTAAATATGATGTGTATTTATTTTGAAAACTTCCGTCATTTTTGACGGGTAATACACTAGTTACAAAATAAACAACAATACGTTTTTGTAAAAGAAAAATAAAAATAAGTTGGCAATAATTTCTTGTTAAACTTTTTGACAGTATTAAATCCTGGTAAAATAGAATTTGGCTTTTCGTGGTCACAGAGAGGGCAATACTGAGGTGAATATAGACACTATTCTGGAACTGATGCATCTGCTAGAGAATTACGATACAGTGCTGATGCATCTGCTAGAGAATTACGATACAGTGCTGATGCATCTGCTAAAGAATTACGATACAGTGCTGATGTATCTGCTAAAGAATTACGATACAGTGATGATGCATCTGCTAGAGAATTACGATACAGTGCTGATGCATCTGCTAGAGAATTACGATACAGTGTTTCGAGAACATCATGTAAAATGATGTTTAAAAACATCAACAACTTGTCACCTGAAATGAAAATGATCTCATTGCAGTGTTAGGAGATAAAGTTCGCCAAAAATGATTTTCCACATACAAGAGACCAACTATTATTCCATTGTATTCGATAGCACCCCGGATATTTCACATCAAGATCAAACAAGTCCAGTTGTCTTATATAAATAGATTGAAAATCAGAAAGTAGATGTAGAATATTTCAAAGATTTGTCTTAAACAAAAAATGAGTCTGCTTACGACACCCCTGAAAAGTTTATTAAAAAGTTTAAAGCTGATGATCTTAAAATAATAGACTGCAGAGGCCCAACGTATGTTAATTGTTAAAACTTCTTCATGAGTAGAAATTATACAAATGTTCGACAACAAAAAATCTCAATATCAAATAAATTATTTGCTCAATCAGTTCAGAATCCCCAATTTGTTTACACGATGATCCGTCTGAAACTAATTATGCAACTATTTTTGGTACACTAGAACAGGGGTGGGCAAACTTTTTCTACGGAGGGCCGCATTGAAACCTTTAATGTTATAGGTGGGCCGCATATATATTTTGTCTAATTTAATTACAATTTACAACGAATAAAATATGAATTAATAATTATAACCATGTACTTGTCATTTTAATTCACATTCACACTCAATTACACATGTTCATTAAATTTTAAAATACGAACGGAAAAATCTTCAAATTTGATAATAAAAGTTCACTATTCATTATCACTTCAAAAAACATTATTGTTACCTGTCATCATAAAAATGAAGAAGAACGAACGTAATTTACATACAACCTAAAGAGTATTATTATAATTAATGAGAAGTATGTAACTGTTCATAATTTTGGATAATATAACAAGTTTACTGGTTGTGGTCGCATGACTGTTTGCAGACAGTCAACATCGATCTGTTCTTGTTTGTTGACTTGTTGTTTTTTTCATGCAAGAAAACGCTTGGTCAAACATTTATGTGGGCCCAAATAGTGACATAAGTTTGTCAGCAACGTTTTATAAGTGTGGAAATGCTGCTGCCAGCAAACATTCAGAAAACTCCAGTAGAAGAACTGAATTGAACTTCTCTTTCAGGTCATACTCTACTTATAGGTCAAACAGCTCTGATTGTACATCATCTGGGGCTGAATCAGCTTCTACTTGTAAGTCAAACAGCTCTAACTGTATATCCTCTGGGGCTGAATAAGCTTCTACTTGTAGGTCAAAAATCCTGTAACTGGATATACTATGGGGCTGAATCAGCTTCTACTTGCTGGTCAAATAGCTCTAATTGTAAATCCTCTGGGGTTGAATCAGCTTCTACTTGTAGGTCAAAGATCTCTAATTGTATAACCACTGGGGCTGAATCAGCTTCTACTTGTAGGTCAAACAGCTCTAATTGTAAATTCTCTGGGGCTGAACAAGCTTCTACTTGTAGGTCAAACAGCTCTAACTGTATATCCTCTGGGGCTGAACCAGCTTCTACTTGTAGGTCAAACAGCTCTAACTGTATATCCTATGGTGCAGAATCAGCTTCAGCTTGTAGGTCGAAAAACTCTAACTGTATATCCTCTGGGGCTGAATCAGCTTCTACTAGTAGGTCAAACAGCTGTAACTATATATCTGCTAGGGCTGAATAAGTTTCTACTTGTAGGTCAAACAGCTCTAATTGTAAATCATCTGGGGCTGAATCTGCTTCTACATGTAGGTCAAACAGCTCTAACTGTATATCTCTGGGTCTGAATCAGCTTCTACTTGTAGGTCAGACATCTCTAAATGTATATCCTATGGGGTTAAATCAGCTTCTACTTGTTGTTCAAACAGCTCTAACTGTATATCCTCTGGAACTGAATCAGCTTCTTCTTGTAGGTCAAACAGCTCTAACTGTATACCCTCTGGGCTGAATCAGCTCCTACTGGTAGGTCAAACAGCTCTAATTGTAAATCCTCTTTCACTGAATCAGCTTCTACTTGAAGGTCAAAGAGCTTTAATTGTATACCCTCAAGGGCTGAATCAGCTTCTACTTGTAGGTCAAACATCTCTTACTGTATATCCTCTGGGGCTGAATCAGCATTTACTTGTAGTTCAAACAGCTCTAACTGCATATCCTATGGTGCTGAATAAGCTTCTACTTGTAGGTCAAAGAGCTCTAATTGTATATCCTCTGGGACTGAATCGCTTCTACTTGTAAGTAGGCCTCTCAAAGGGTACCCGGGACCCGGGTACCCGTTGCCATGTGATTACCCGGGTAATAAAATTCCGCTCGGGTACCCGTGAAAATGTCGCTTGAAGATCTATATTAACCGTAGGCCAAACTTCGGCTCCCATGTGGCTTTTTTGTGTTTACATTGTGGCTCGCGAAACAATTTATCAAATGAAAATTTTAGTTTCCAAAATATGCTTAGAAGTACATATAGGAGAAATATATGTCAACGGGAAATAAAATACGGTCCCAAAAAACTTCAATGTATTTTGATACATCTTTTTTCTCTCAACGTGAAATAGAAATCGCACAACACAAAAAGTTATGGATCTTTAAAAGAATCATATGAAGAAAACAAAAGTCCTCTGCCAAAAAAGGATGGACTGCTTAGAGATGAAAGACGCTGTGTTTGTTAATTAAAAAAACACCCCTGCTTTGACTAACTTTGCTTTGAAATACGCCGATTGATACTAGCTAATGTTGTTTATCTACCCCTCCCCCCTCTCCTCCCTTCACCCCTATAACCCACACCCATTCATTAGCTTCTACTTCTTGTGTTCATTAACACGTGCTGACCTAGAAAAACAGATGTTAATATTGCGTACAAAGTTGTCAGTATTATTAAATTTAAATAGTTACTAACAGTGTAAGATGGGTAAGACGTCGGCTGTGAGGATGGACTGCATAGAGATGAAAGATGCCGTGTTTGTTTTTTGTTCATTAAAACACCCTTGCTTTGACACTAAATTTGCTTTGAAATAACCGACAGTGGGTCACCGATTGATACTATCTAATGTCGGTTTTTCTACCCCCCCCCCATTCCTCTCTTCACTCCTATAACCCAGTGCTTCTCAAACATTTTAGTATGGCGGACCGGCAGGAATTTTTCCATTGCACTAGGAACCGGTACACTATTTTCCCTGTACTTACATGGTAGCGAAATGTATTTTATTTCCTTTTATTTCTTTCATTTGTTCTCTTATTGTCAAAAAGGAAAAATTCTATAGGGTTAGTATTATTGGTAGCAATTGGAGGATTATAATTATATTTTTCTCTTCTTTCTTGATAACTTCCGCGGACCCCCACTTTGAGAGGCACTGCTCAAACCCACACCCCTTGCATTCGCTTGTGTTTCTTGTGTTCATTGACACGTGTTTGCCTAGCCCAAAAATTGATATTAATAATACACCCAAAGTTAATAAGATGGGTAAGACGTCGTGTGGAATCAGGCCAACCGAGTTGACAGCGACACGGCAAAATGCAACCGTTGTAATGAAATTGTGTCTGCGAAGGGTTGCAACCCAACGCAATAAAACGCCATCTGAACGTTATTCATAAAATTGATATTGATAAACAAACCGCCGATCCACCCAATATCAGAAACATTTTTGGTGTCAACAAAAGCAGTACCACTGACCAAAGCACGATCACTTGAGATTTACCGCAGTATTGCGTCCTTCATCGCCCTTAGCATCGACTACCGACGCCAAGTGGATATTAACATTAAAGGTATGACACTGAACGTTACGTCATTGCTGTTGACATTTTGTTTGCATGTTCAGTTTACTGAAGTTTTAGTTTATGAGTATGACGAATGCATTTACAGCAGGAATTGAATAACAGTTTTTAGTGATTATAGTTAAACCGGTAATTGTAGTGCATTAGTAATAGTATGTTACTGGAAGCAAGCCGTTTTGCTATCACTACTGTGTGAAATGAGGTGCATGGATGGTGGCTAGGTTGTATTGTATAGCGAGTATGACGGTGAAAATTATGCGACGTTTAGAACGGGTAACCCGGGTACCCGTTGGAAATTTTCACGGGTACCCGGGCAGCTTTTTTCAACAAAATTGACAGCCCTACTTGTAAGTCAAACAGCTATAGCTGTATAGCCTATGGGGCTGTATAGCTTCTACTTGTAGGTCAAACAGCTCTAACTGTATATCTATTGGGGCTGAATCAGCTTCTACTTGTAGGTCAAACAGCTGTCATTGTAAATCCTCTGTCACTGAATCAGCTCCTACTTGTAGGTCAAAAGTCCTGTAACTGTATATCCTCTGGGGCTGTATCAGCTTCTACTTGTAGGTCAAAAGGCTCTAACTGTATAGCCTCTGTGACTGAATCGGCTTCTACTTGTAGGTCAAACAGCTCTAATTGTATACCCTCGGGGCTAAATCAGCTTGTACTTGTAGGTCAAAGAGCTCTAATTGTATATCCTCTGGGCTGTATCAGCTTCTACTTGTAGGTCAAACAGCTCTAATTGTATAGCCGCTGGGACTGAATCAGCTACTATTTGTAGGTAAAACAGCTCTAATTGTATATCCTCTGGGCTAAATCAGCTTCTACTTGTAGGTCAAAGAGCTCTAATTGAATATCCTCTGGGGCTGAATCAGCTTCTACTTGTAGGTTTAAACAGCTCTAACTGTATATCCTCTGGGGCTGACTCAGCTTCTACATGCAGGTCAAAGAGCTCTAATTGTATAACATCTTTAGCTAAATCAGCTTCTACTTGTAGGTCAAACAGCTCTAACTGTATATCAGCTGGGGCTGAATCAGCTTCTACTTGTAGGTCAAAGATCTCTAATAGTATAACCTATGGTGCTGAATCAGCTTCTACTTTTAGGTAAAACAGCTCTAACTGTAAAGCCTCTGCGGCTTAATCTGATTCTACTTGAAGGCCAAACAGCTCTAAATTTAAATCCTCTGGGGCTACATCTGCTTCTACTTATAGTTCAAACAGCTCTAACTATATATTCACTGGGGCTTAATCAGCTTGTACTTGTAGGTCAAACAGCTCTTATTGTATATACTCTGGATCTGTGTCAGCTTCTAACTGAAGTTCAAACTGCTCTAACTGTATATCTTCGGGGGCTAAATCAGCTTCTACTTGTAGGTCAAAGAGCTGTAATTGTATAACCTCTGGGCTAAATCAGCTACTACTTGTAGGTAAAAAAAGTTCTAACTGTATATCCTCAGGGGCTGAATCTGCTTCTACTTTTATGTCCAACAGCTCTAATTGTATATTCTCTGGGGCTGAATCAGCTTCTACTTTTAGGTCAAACAAGTCTAATTGTATATCCTCTGGGCTTAATCAGCTTCTACGTCTAGGTCAAACAGCTCTAATTGTATATACTCTTGATGTGTGTCAGATTCTACCTGAAGTTCAAACAGCTCTAACTATATATCTTCGGGGACTAAATCAGCTTCTACTTGTAGGTAAAAAGCTCTAACTGTATATCCTCTGGGGCTGAATCTGCTTCTACTTTTAGGTCAAACAGCTCTAATTGTATATCCTTTGGGGCTGAATCTGCTTCTACTTGTAGTTCAAACAGCTCTAACTGTATATTCTCTGGGGCTGAATCAGCTTCAACTTGTAGGTCAAACAAGTCTAACTGTATATCCTCTGGGGCTGTATCAGCTTCTACTTGTAGGTCAAACAGCTTTCATTGTAAATCCTCTGTCACTGAATCAGCTTCCGCTTGTAGGCCAAAGAGCTCTAACTGTATATCCTCTTGTGCTGAATCAGCTTCTACATGTAGGTCTAACAGCTATAACTGTATACCTCTGGGGCTGAATCAGCTTCTACTAGTAGTTCAAACAGCTATAACTGTATATCCTCTGGGGCTGAATCAGATTCTTCTTGTAGGTCTAACAGCTCTAATTGTATATCCTCTGGGGCTGAATCTGCTTCTACTTATAGTTCAAACAGCTCTAACTATATTTCCTCTGGGGCTGTATTAGCTTCTTCGCTAAAATGCGAAATGTGGATATTGGAGAGTTGTGGTAGGTTCTTGAAGTCTTGGAATCTCCTTTTAAATTTCAACTGAGCCTTGTACTTGTCATCCGCTTCAACAGATATGCTTTTCTGTTTCAGCAAAAGAAAATGGCAAAACCTGTTTTCACCTGCTTGCCTGGAGAACAGGGAGAGCTTTGCTTTAAATGATTTCACATGCACATACATTTCATGTGCCAACAAGCCATTGCCCTGAAGTTTGACATTCATTTCATTCAACTTTTCCTTAATATCCATAGCAAACGTGAAGTCAAACCTCCACTCTCCATTAAAAATGTTAGTAACAAAGTCACCAACAAAAAACTTCATCTGCTGGAAAATTATTATTTCTACCTTGAGATCTTATCTTATCTGTTTACAGACGCTCCTTCTATACAGAAGATTATTGCGTCCTACGCTTATCTATGGTTTGTGTTTAGTCCTGCATTTTTATTAGAGATTTAAATGTTGATAAAGTGTTGGTTTTCCTGGATTCTTCAGGCAACCCATTCCACGCCCGAATTCCGGACGGGAAGAAGGAAAACTTGTATGTGTTTGTTCTTGCATACGGAATAAGAAAGGTGTTTTTATCCTTATGTCTATCTGAGGGTTGTATTAAGTTATCTTTGTGTTGTATTTCTAAATTAGAATTAATTGCTTTATGTATGATTACTACTTTGCTCTTGGTTCTTCTATCCTCTAGTGTTTCAAGGTTTAATGATTTAACTAATGGTGTTATTCTTGTCAGTTTCGAATATTCTCCAGTAATGAATCTGGCAGCTCTTTTTTGAATTTGTTCTAGTTTATCAATGTTTTCTTTGGTGGATGGGTCCCATACAGAAGATGCATATTCTAGTACAGGTCTCACCAAAGTGAGGTAGCATTTTAGTTTTATATCTCTATTACATTTGTTAAAGTTTCTTTTTATAAAGCCTAAGGTTTTGTTTGATTTTTTAATAACTTCATTGACATGGGGATTCCATGATAGTTTCTCATTTATTAAGACTCCTAAGTATTTTGCATCTTTAGTTTGGGTCAGTTCTTTTCCATGAATGTAATATTTTGAATTTATTTGTTTCTTTTTCTTTGTTACTCTTAACAGTTGACACTTTTCTGGGTGGAAAGACATACTCCAGTTAGTTTCCCATTTTATCAATTCATCTAAGTCTTTTTGTAAAATTTTGCTATCTTGTTCTGATTTAATTGTTCTATAGATTATACAATCATCAGCAAATAACCTAACTTTTGTACCTGTTGAGATGTTGTTGGGTAAATCATTTATATAAATTAAAAAGAGTAAGGGACCTAGCACAGTTCCTTGTGGAACTCCTGAGTTAACCTTTATTGGTGCAGATTTAGATCCATTAATTATTACAGTTTGCTCCCTGCCCAAAAGGAAGTCTTGGATCCAGTGATGTAAGGAACCTGAGATTCCAAAGTAGTTAAGTTTTTTAAGTAAACTAAGGTGGTGAACTTTGTCAAATGCTTTTGAGAAGTCTAGTAATATTGTATCTATTTGATCATTTTTGTCTAAGCCTTTTGATAGTTCATCTATTAAACCTATTAATTGTGTTTCACATGATCTGTTTTTTCTAAAGCCGTGTTGATGTGGGCATAGGGCATTATATTTGTCAAGGTGGTTAACTATTCTACTATATATTATGTGTTCTAGTAATTTACAGGTGATACTAGTAAGTGATACAGGCCTGTAATTACCAGGGTCTGATTTATCCCCTTTCTTAAAGAGTGGAGTTACGTTAGCTAATTTCCAATCCTGGGGCACTTTACCCTGGTTTAGAGAGGCTTGAAAGAGAACTACAAGGATTGGGGACAGTTCATTGCTTTAGTTCTTTTAATAATCTTGCAGGCAAATCATCTGGGCCAGTAGATTTGTTTATTTTTAAGTTTTTTAGGAGTGAATGTATACCTATCTCATATACAGTTATGTTACCTATTTCCTCCATTTTATTTAAATTTATTAAAACTTCCTTGTCGCCTGAGGCAGAAAAAGATGATGCAAAATATGTGTTAAGGATATTAGCTTTAGTTTTATTATCATTATAGGTTTTATTATTTGAGCCTTTTAGTGTGGCTATTCCTGAAGGTTCCATTTTTTTAGATTTGATAAAGGACCATACGTTTTTATTGTTATCTTTGGTAATTACATTGTTTATATATTCGTTTTGGAGGTTTCGACTAAGTTTTTGTGTCAAGTGATTAATCTTTAAGTATTTTTTGTGTATCCTATATGAATAGGTAGCTTTATATTTCTTAAATAAGTTATCTTTTTGTTTGCATAGCTTTTTCAATATATAATTGAACCAGATCTCAGACTTGCCTCAATATCTTGCCCGGGCTCAACCAGCGGACAGTGCTGTGGTAGATAATTACATACTTTTCAGTTTCCAAATCTTCAAGCAGTGCGCTGAACTGCCTTTGGTTAAGTGACTTGGTTCTGATAAGGTATATCATACTGTCAACTGGGTCAAAAACATTTTTGATATTCAACGCAGCTTTACACATACTTTCCTGATAGTTGGCACAGTGGAGAGGAAAGAGTGTATGGTCAGGATGTTCTTTTTTAATTTTATTTTTTATCAATTTCACAATACCTACTTTTTTTCCAGTCAAAGCACGCGCTCCATCGGTTGTTATACTTGATATCTTGTTCCAGACCAACCCAGTTCTCTCAATATAGTTCTCAACAGCATTGAAAACATCCTGACCCTTGGTTGTGTCTTTGAGTGGCTCAAGTCTAAGTAGTTCTTCTGTAAGCGCATAACGAATGTTTATTCCCCGTACAAATACCAACAATTGAGCTGTGTCCTGTACATCAGTTCTTTCGTCCAACGCAAGAGATTACCACAAAAAGACGTTGCTTGAATCTCGAAGGTGATGCTTCAAATTGTCATTTATTTTCTCAACACCCCTTACTACAGTTCTCCTTGATACAGAAATGCTAAGACATTTGTTTTCTGTTCTGGACACATAATGCTTGTTGCATCTGACAAGTATTCCTTGATAAACTTGCTGTCATAAAAAGACTTGTTCTATTATACAATCTGATTAGACAGCGCCAAACTGACTTCGGTTGCAGCATCTTGTATTAAATACTGTTTGGTGAAAACAGTTTGCTGCTTCTTTATATTATTAACCAACTCCTGGATATTGCCTTAAATTCAAATGTTTTGTTTGGTAGTGTCTTTTTTAATTGTACCCCTTAAAGACGCTCACACACTCACGGCACAGACTGCTTTGCTGCCAACGCTCATGAAGCAATATTTTACGGTCCATCGTCCTTAAAAACACGACATTCGCCCTCAATGTTTCTTACTGTTTTTTCAGTAGTCATGTTTAAATCAGTGTCTATTCACTTTTAAAATGCAATTTGTACAAAAACCGCCAATATTTAAATCGCAATGAAAAGCAACTTCCTGTTGAGCTGAAATACAGTTTCGAATAAGGATATTAACAATTAAAAACTAATGATCACTAATCAATTCTAGCGCCATAAAACCGATTTAATATCACTAGATTATTATCAAGTACTCGAAATAAAATTATTTTTTTAAAAATCTAAAGAAAGAAAATTAACATCGATATAAGTTCGCAACACGTACATGCCTACGGGCCGCATAATATGCTCTGGTGGGCCGTAGGCGGACGCGAGCCTTAGTTTGCCCACCCCTGCACTAGAGCGTTGTTTCTTTCCATGTCCACACACCATTCTAAAAATTTAATTGCCTATGCAGGCAATGCATTTTAAACAGACCTCGGGATACAAAATAGTTAATATACAATGAAGCCATTTTGAGGTTATTTCGAAATCTATACAAAAACTGACTGAGGAAGACGAAAAGCTAAATTTAAAATTTGGAAACGTGTACTTTATGAATTCAATGATACCCTAAACTGTTTACAACAAACGGTGCTTAAATGCTTTGCAGAGGCTACTCACAGAGAAACTAATGAAATACGTAGAGGATGCTTTGACGTTTGCTAAAATGTTAAGTGTTGACCTTGACCGGGTGGGGGCGGCAAACCTGGGTTTTGCCCCGGGGGACACATACCCACGCTACGCCGCTGCCGGTAAAACTAATTATAATCCTTGAAATTGAGAACCCAGACGAGAACGCATAAAATTGTTAACCTGCGTCGTTTGATGTTGACATCAAATCATTTGTGATGTAACCGCAGCTCCGTTTGGTTTTCTTACGGCAGGAGTCGGCGAATTTTTTGCCCGTTACCCCAAAATATACAAGTTTATGTGTGCATTACCCCCACATCCCCATAATCGAGGTCCTGCCAACATGACTCGGGGATTTGGGTAGCGTCGATAGCCCCCCTCCCCCCCGAAAATTTAACTGGTGAGTTTTACAAGCATGACAAGTGTCTAAAAATGATCTGAATAGGATTATGTGTAGATATTTTAAGTCAAAACGACACTGAATATCCATTTTTTGGGGGGGGTGTCTATTTGATACATTTATAAACGTTTTAAATTTGATATAATTGTTCGATTGGTTTTTGGTCTAACGCACCTGGCCATTCTAGATATAATAGTATTCATTAACTTTATTGAATGCATCAAATTCTTGACATCGCAATTCGAGAGAAGCACAAAACAAAATTTCTTCTTAGCTCAGTTTTTAAGGCATTAATTTTAAATATCACAGAAAGGATAATTGATACAATCAAGTCATGTTGATTCAGATTATTGTCACTCGTGTCAATATAAATTAAAATAGGGTGGATTTACGTGTCTTCGTATAGTACGTAGGTAAGAAATCTACATAGGTGTCAAATTTAAAAAATGCATTTTCTGGAAGGAACTGGTTCAATAGTGGGCATATGTTCCAATTGTACATGTACACATGACGTATTTTAATATATCTAGTGGATTGTAGTTGATGTTATATGTCCCAAATGAGTCTGCATTACCCCCAGAATTCCCTGTTGACCCCAGATGGGGTAATTTACACGTATTCGCCGACCTCTTTCTTACGGGACGCCTCTCAGTCAATTGAGGGATTTTTAAAAAAATATATTACAAAAATTCTATTTTTAAATATTTTGTGTAAACAAATAATTTAATTTTGATGATTAAAAGTCAATGTTTAATTTGTATGCATTAAAATAAAATATAATATAAGGATGTTAACACAGTTCGTTTTTTGAAGGCCGTTAAAAGATTTTTTTAAAATTGACCGGTTCAACCAGATATCTAAAAATTAAAATTATAAAAGTTTATGTTACATTATTATTAACCCAAAAGGAGCGGATTCTAGCGAATTTACATGCCCACAATGATTCAGAATTACCCCCAAGAGTTCACTTTTTACCCCAAATGAGATAATATACCACTGTTCACCGACCCCTCGGTTAAACCGCCCGATAGCGGAAGCCATGTATTTTTCATTAGTTTTTAAACTCCACAAGAGAATGCAAGAATTTAAACACGCCTCGTCCATTGGTGACATTATATTTACAGCTCTTGTGTGGCGTACGGGAAATCGTTAAAAAATTTGAAAAAAACAACAACACACCCTATAAAATATATATATATATATATATATATATATAAAACAACAACAACAAACAAACAAACTAGTGAGCATCGAGGTAAAAACGTTATGATAATATTGGATATTTTACTAATGTCATATTATTTTTCAGTCTTTAACTTGCAGCAATTACTGTATTTTGCTACGCACAAAATGACACCTTAATATCCCGTACAAATGTGGGAATCTTACAGCACTCGCCATATACCTCTTCCAGCGCATACCAAATATTTTTAGAGAACATGTGATTTGATATCAATGTTGTAATTTTAGATCAAATACTTTTGACGTGCATATACTTATCAGGAAAACTGTCATTATAAGATCGAAATCAATTTGAGGAATAGTCCTGTATCTATATATTCTAGGTCTATCAAAAATGAAATGATCCTTGTAATATCAGTAGTCACATTCGTGAGCTTGAAGGTTAATCACATCAAAGGGTTTTTGACATTACCGCTGCATTGTTCGTTAGCTGTCTTGTTATGCCTTGCAACTTAACAATTTTTTTTAAAAATATATTATATAACACAAGCCGAATTTATACTTAATCTTATACTTATAGGGCTTTAAGCCATATATAGGCTCATTTTGCTATCACGTCAGTACAGGGCAAATCACGTCAAAACGGGAAAAGAATGCACCTGTACCTGGTGAAATGGAAAAATTCCTGCCGGTCGTCTAATACGAAAAGGGTTGAGAAGCACTGGCTTACAATTTATTTAATGAGATTTTACATAACTTCACGTGTATTACGATATTATAATGCAGACCTACACTAAATACATACTTAAATGACATAAAAATTAATTTGAAACATACTTATTTACAAATAGAAAATAAGGTGGTTTGTTGTTGTTTTTTTTTATTCTGGGGGAAGGGGGTCAAAGCCTTGTACCGCATTTTTTGAGGGGGGGGTCTAACTTTTTGTGACGACGCGTGACGAGGGGGGGAGGGGGTGAAAATTGGCCAAAATCCCGTGACGTCATTTATGGACGGCCCCTTATCATGAGTTCTAAGAAAATTATTGAGAGGAGCCAAGCAACAAAAAGACATTATTAGGATCACCATGTATTTGAAAACAGATATTGCTATATAATATGAAATCGGCGTCCTTGTTCTGGACTTAATTGAAGCATGCCAAGAATGACCTTGTCTATGATTGTCAAAAACTAAGACTATTAAATAGGGAAATATGTTTAAATGGATTACAAAACAAAGATCAGGGATATTTAAGCATGTTGCTTTCTATCTGGGCAACAAGAAAACATAAATAAAATTTGCTTAAGTTCTTTTTATATATGCATTTTAGTATTAAGCAGTGTTTAAATTTTTTACACAAACACGTAAATAAATGTTTAAATATTTAAATAGTAATATGATTTTTTTTTCCATGGGAACGGATTAGTCATTTTCCCTCTATTTCTAATAGTAAAAATGTGTTTGGAATACGTCATTTTTGGTATACGTCCAAGGTTCTGGAACGGATTAAGGACGTATACCGAGGTTCCACTGCATACTTCATCTAATCCCCTTTATTTTAAAAATATATATCGATACCCTTATCTGCTTTAACAAAATTATCTGCTTCCTGTTTTTAAGGTAATAGACAACAGATTATTTAAGGTATAGCCAGAGAAAAATAACTTTTAAAAACACATTATCATTATATTTTATTAGGAAGTTTCAATGTTTAGGAAAAACAGACTATTGTTTGGTCTTAAAACTTTGATATTTTTAAAATATAAATATTTTCATAATTTCAACATTCATAGGATTTTTAAAGTAATATACATTTTGTGTAAATAGCATATGTCTCAAATGTACAAATTAACTGGTGTAGAAACATTTTTTTTACAAATCGTTTACCAAGTTGTTAGGCTAAATTATTTTTAATAACTCCAGTGGTACCTCGAGATAAGAATCATTTAATTTACAAAAAATCAAGATATATTTTATTCCAAGATACGAAATAAATTCCAAGATATGAAAAAATGCTTATGACAAATAGGAAGACTTCATTGATAATAAAACCCCCGAAAATGTTTAATCAGGTCGATTGTTGCGTAGTTAAATGACATTTGTCTAACTCATTTCAGAAACATTGTAAAACTCAGGCCAAAAAAAAATCTTCTTTTGGATCAAAAATTTTCTAAGACACCATTAGAAATCGAAGATGTTGGTGGAAATGTGTCACAAACAAATGAAATGTGTCACAAAAAATTGGGTAAAGCTATGTTACGTATGTGTAACTATATTTAATATGTCACAATATTAATCTTAGGGCACTATTATCCGCTGAAGAACTTTTTATATGTAAAACAACTTTAATATATATATATGATGTACACATAGATATCATTTGAGGTAATATTACGTGGAAATCTTGAGGCTTTCACCATACATCCTTCCTCCACGGAAGTCTACACACAACTGTTCGCCCAACACTTTCAACCAATAGAAATGCTCCTTTCTTCCCGCGTTTCTCATACACGTGACCTTACGTCACAAAATTATGATAATCACATGTGACATTCACCCCCATCCTTCAAAAAGAAATGTTTATGAAATATAACATTTTTGGTCTTCATAAAATCAAATCAATCTATATCTATATTCAAATATTTATCATCAATGAACATGCATTTTCTTACATACAACCTCCGGATATAGAATCAATAAGAAAGAATCTGTAGGACTGCAACATCCTAAACATAAAAAATAATGAGGAAAAATCTGTAGGACTGCAGCCGTCTACCTGTGCTGAAAAAATTGAAACTGAAATTTTTTAACACATCTGTAATTTTGTGTAACTAAAATATTTAAACTTTAAACACTCAATATTATTAAAATCAACTAATAATCCAATGGAATTCAAACATTGTTCCTTGTCCATTGTTCAACAAATAAAAATATTAATATAATTACAGTCTCTGTTTGTATCCTTTAGGAATTCACAGACTAATCTTAATATAGTCTCTTATTTTATTATTTAGTAATTCACAGAATGTCTTTTTAATACAGTCTCTGGTTTTATCATTGAGGAATTCACAGACTAATATTATTAAAGTCCTTGTTTTTGTCACTTAGGAATTCACAGAATGTCTGTATTTATTGTCATTCTACTTAATATGTCTGCAACCACATTGTCTTTTCCCTTCACAGGTTTAATGTCAAATTTGTAGTCGGCTAATAGCATAGCCTAGTTCAAAGATAGTCATTCTTCAGTTGACGGGTATGAAATTCAAATCGATGGGCTTTGAATGTTACTTCAGACTGCTACATGTTCAATAATTCACCAACCACGACCACGATTATGTCCATTCACAATGTTAATTCCAGCATCTTGAATAAGTTGTTTAGCTTTTGGAATGTCATTTTTGCTTCCAGATAGTTCAATAGAAACTCGACCAGATGAGTCACTGTCAGAAACATTTATCTGAAAAATATTGTCTGTATCTGTAAGGTCTTTGATTTTGCCTAATACACAACCAATTGTTCTTCCTACTTCAGATGATTCCACACGAATGGTTTCAGATTCACCAGTACTATCCTTATCTCTGCTCTTATGGTCTTCATCCCTTTTATCATATACTTGATTTTTAATAGTGGCTAAAGTGTCACTAGTTTCTATTTGTGCTCGATTCAATTTTATTATTTTTCTATCATTCATGTCTTGGTTTTCATTCTTTCTCCATGGTTGATCATAATTTCTTTTTCTGGAGTCAAAATTGTATTTGCCTCTCCATGATCTTCTGTTTTGATTATAATCTCTATTTATGGAATTATGATTATTTCTTTCTCTCCATGATTGTCTTTCTTGATCATAATCTCTATGTCTGGAATTATGATTATTTCTTTCTCTCCATGATTGTCTTTCTTGATCATAATATGGTAAATGAATAAAATAAAAACAGGGTATTAGTAGGCCTGACAGGACGTAACACAACAGCGAACGTTTCGGCAAAGAGCCTTCTTCAACGGACAAATAGTACACAAATGAAACGAATAAAACGAAATAATAGAAAAAAACACTTAGCTGCGGTGAAATCCAAGTAGTCCAGTAAAGATAAAGCAAGGAGAGAAAAGTAAGAGCTTAAATAGGAAAGGAAAGGGTGGGTGTGGCCAATCAATCAGCTTGTCAGTGCGAACACAACGTTGATCCCATGTGGTGTAAGAGTCCCATATTCATGGATTAGTCTATTCTCCAGACTGACCCGGCCGGGTGTGTTTGTACAAGAAACCAAGGCGGTGACAGACATGTCATCGACGCCCATGTGGTCCCGTCCATTGAAGTGTCGGGAGACAGGACACTGTTTGTCTTGTTTAATGGCCCGTACATGTTCCGCGATACGGCAAGAGAGTAACCTCCCCGTTTCACCAATGTACTTCAAAGGACAGCGCTTACACACAATGGTGTAGACCACATTGCGGCTAGTACAAAGATAGCCATTCCTAATCTTGAATGTCCCCTTAGGGAAGACAATCTGGTCCGTCTGGGTAACAAAGGGACATGTCTTGCAGCGATTACGACCACATGGCTTAGTGCCCAGATGGGAGGACGGAATAAGCAGACGGCTACGAACCAATAGGTCTCGCAGATTTTTGTCCCTCCTGAATACAATGAGGGGTGGGGTGGAAAATATGTTGTTTGTCTCAGGGTCCGCGAGGAGGATGGTGCGATTTTTCACAAATATTTCCTTTGCTCTGATGTTGTGGGGATGGTATGTGAGCACCAATTTGCTCCTTTCATTACTATCACTGGAGCGTGATACAAAGGCGTCGGCACGATGACGGCATTGGGGTCACTCATATGGAGAGGAGTGAACTTGACACGTTCATCAGCTTTGTTGATTCTTTTCACCCCTCCATTAAGTTCACTCACACGATTTCCGAACTATCGGTTAATTTCCTGGACATTACTGTAACTCTCCAGAAGAACCACCTCCTCACTTCGGCCTACTTCAAACCTACGGACAGTCACTCTTACCTACTCTATCCCTCGTCTCATCCCAAATCCTGTAAGGATTCTATTCCATTTTCACAACTCCTTCGCCTCCGTAGGCTGTGTCAATCTAATGAGGACTTTTTGGAAAAGGCGTTGGAAATGGTGGAGTTTTTTAGACAAAGGTCTTACCCTGAAGCTATACTTCAATCTGCACTTCAGCGAGTTAAAAACTTCACTCGTGCCGACGCCTTTGTATCACGCTCCAGTGATAGTAATGAAAGGAGCAAATTGGTGCTCACATACCATCCCCACAACATCAGAGCAAAGGAAATATTTGTGAAAAATCGCACCATCCTCCTCGCGGACCCTGAGACAAACAACATATTTTCCACCCCACCCCTCATTGTATTCAGGAGGGACAAAAATCTGCGAGACCTATTGGTTCGTAGCCGTCTGCTTATTCCGTCCTCCCATCTGGGCACTAAGCCATGTGGTCGTAATCGCTGCAAGACATGTCCCTTTGTTACCCAGACGGACCAGATTGTCTTCCCTAAGGGGACATTCAAGATTAGGAATGGCTATCTTTGTACTAGCCGCAATGTGGTCTACACCATTGTGTGTAAGCGCTGTCCTTTGAAGTACATTGGTGAAACGGGGAGGTTACTCTCTTGCCGTATCGCGGAACATGTACGGGCCATTAAACAAGACAAACAGTGTCCTGTCTCCCGACACTTCAATGGACGGGACCACATGGGCGTCGATGACATGTCTGTCACCGCCTTGGTTTCTTGTACAAACACACCCGGCCGGGTCAGTCTGGAGAATAGACTAATCCATGAATATGGGACTCTTACACCACATGGGATCAACGTTGTGTTCGCACTGACAAGCTGATTGATTGGCCACACCCACCCTTTCCTTTCCTATTTAAGCTCTTACTTTTCTCTCCTTGCTTTATCTTTACTGGACTACTTGGATTTCACCGCAGCTAAGTGTTTTTTTCTATTATTTCGTTTTATTCGTTTCATTTGTGTACTATTTGTCCGTTGAAGAAGGCTCTTTGCCGAAACGTTCGCTGTTGTGTTACGTCCTGTCAGGCCTACTAATACCCTGTTTTTATTTTATTCATTTACCTTTTTAAAAGCCTGATTGCAGTCTCACCCCCATTACTTTGATCATAATATCTATGTCTGGAATTATGATTATATTTTTCTCTACATGATTGTCGATCTTGATCATAATCTATATGTCTGGAATTATGATTATATATTACTTTACATGCTTTTCTACCTTTGTTTTCAAAATGACCTTGTCTTGATCTTTCTTCTGTTTTCTTTCTTATAGGGCTGCCATTAGGTGACACCCTATTTGGTTGTCCTTTATTGTGGTAACCCTGCTTCGCCATATGTCCTGGCTTGTTACAGTACCAGCAAATAGACTGTCTGTTGCCTTGGTTTGGCAGACTGGTTTCTCATACCTTGCCTTTTTTCTTGACTTTTAATTTGTAATGCTGCAAATATTCTTGTCTCTTATCCATTTCCACATTCGGATGAGAGTCTTTGAATGTTCGTAATGCATTTGTTAGCTCTGCTTGAGTACGAACTTTCTTGTCAGTTAAATATGTGAATAGAGTTGGTGCTGCATTTTCTAAAAACTTGTCAATTAACACTATGTCTAGTACGGCTTTTGGATTGCTCGTATCTATTGCTGTCAGTTCCAGCCATTTTGTTAGTTTGACTTGTGCTTCATGTACTATGATCTGTGGATCTTTGTCCATCTTGATTCTCATTTCATGAAATTCTCTTCTATAATCATTTTCTGACTTTCCAAAGTGACATAGAAGTGCCTTTTTGACATTCTTATATATGCTTTTGTCTTCTTTGGCTATACTGTTTTAAGCTTCAAATGCTTCTCCTGTTAATTGAGTCATCAGTTGTGCTGGCCAATCTTCTTCATTATAGCCTTTCATAGCCATTATGGATTCGAAATAATCCAGATAAACATCCATTTTTTCTTTTTGGCTATCATATTTTCTTACTTTGATAGTATCCCTTGGTGCTGACCTTCTATTTGTTTCATCACCAGGATTGTGGCCACTACTGTCTCACTCAATTTGTAATTTTAAGGTGTCCATTTTAATTTGTGCAAGTTCTCTTTCAAGTATGAGTTTTTGCCTCTCTTTTTCTTCAGCAATGCTTGCTTTTTATTCAGCCTCTCTTTGATTTTCTTTTTCTTCAGCTTTTCTTAGCTTTTCTTTTTCTTCAGCTATTATTTGATTTTCTTTTCCTTCGGCTTTTCTTAGCTGTTCTTTTTCTTCAGCTATTCTTTGATTTTCTTTTTCTTCAGCTTTTCTTAGCTGTTCTTTTTCTTCATCTTCTTTTTACTTTTGCTTCTCTTTTTCTTCAGCAATTCTTTCTTTTTCTTCATCTGTTTTTACTTTTTCTTCAATGAAATCTCTCATTTCTTTTCCCTTTAGTCCGATCTCTTTAGCTATGGCAGTGAATTCCTTGTAGTAATCCATGTTTTGTTTGATTGAATAATATGAGTTAAGCAATTTGGTAAGGAATTTAGGTATATGTTGATAAAGTTATAAATCTTCCAAATGAAAAATCTTGAATTCAAAATGTTAAGTTCACATAAGTGACACGTCTAAACCATGAAATCTAGTATTGACAAGATGAGACAACAAAAGAATCCTCACACGGGATCTTTAGTATACTTTATATATACGCTCCCTCAGATTGACAAAATATATTAAATGGTCCAATCGTTTTGAATAAAAGTCACTTGGTTAAAATTTCAATTTTTGAGTAGTTTTTAAACAATTTAGTTCACTCCATTAATCCAAAATTGCAATTATCAAACTCTTCACACAATGAATGGATAGAAATTCCGTTACTTTATTTATAATTCACACTTCATAATTAATAGTCCATAGCCTTCCAAGTTCCAGGTTATGTTTACAAATATTTCCTTGAATCAACTAGCATTGTTGTTGACGTCACGACCTATATATGTTCACCGTGTGTCACCATTCAGTAAGCCTACACGACGCATATTCCAGCACTGTGTAGTATGCTTGTACTGTCGTCGACTGTGACGTAGAACAAACTAGGTGACCTAGTTGTATATACCGCACGCCATGACCATGTGCCTGTATGCCGCCATTTTGAAATATTCTTGTATTTTCATTGCACCACAAAAGTTTATTCACAGCTTCTTACAAACTTGAATATTATAAAATACGATAGCTGCTAATATTTCTTATTTTAATGAATACTTTCCTTTTTGGAAACATCCAGTACTTATTTCCACGAAACCTCCTTTCTAAAATCTCTTGTACAATGTTCACATATAACTTTTACTTCTGCACCATTGTAACGATAACTTTATATATTTCTCTTTTTATGTAGGCGTTCTCACATTACATAATCTTGTGCATAATGATTCACTGAAGAATTCGCTAATCCAAAACAACTTTAATATATATATATATATTATGTACACATAGATATCATTTGAGGTAATATTACGTGGAAATCTTGAGGCTTGCACCATACATCCTTCCTCCAAGGAAGTCTACACACAACTGTTCGCCCAACACTTTCAACCAATAGAAATGCTCCTTTCTTCCCGCGTTTCTTATACACGTGACATTACGTCACAAAATTATGTTAATCACATGTGACAGTATGCTAAGTTTACAATGGTACTAAATGTAATTTTTTATTTAGCATTAATTCATGTAATGTTTTTACTTAATGTATTTGTTTCATAAATGAAAATGTATCGTACGTATCGACGTCATGTTTTCTGCCATATGTTCTCATCTCCTACCTCCTCCTCCGAATCTTTACCACATCACCTCACACGCAAGGTAAGTGTTCACATTACATTTGTGTACATATTATTTATCATTTATTTTATTATGGTTTTATTGTTATTTATTAGATTTACAATTTATTCTTTCAGGAATTGAAGAATTCTATTTTGTTTTTCTCTGTTTTCTATGATTTTTTTTCTTCAAATTTTATGTTGTTTCTGCTTGACTTTAACGTTTTAAGCAATTTACATGTAAAACTTAGTACAACATACGAAAAATCCAAGATACGAAGGTCACCCCGGAATTGATTAATTTCTTTTCTCGAGGTACCACTGTATACTAATATAATTTGGACTTCCGACTTAAGATTTGTACTCACTTTAATGTGTAGAAAATATTATTATTTCTCATTATTTGGTAGATCTTTTGGTAATTCATTAGCCAGTTTATTAAAACAAATATTAACATAATAATAATATCATGTGTGAGTCATTCTACTTAAAAATACTAATATGTTAACATTTTTGACACAGAGTTGTGAGCTTAGATGTCCAAATCAGCTACAATTGTCAATATGATTCCATTCAAGTTCATGATGGAAGGAACTCTAACTCAAAACTTCTCGCTAAGGCGTGTACAAAGGATGATTATCAAGGAGTGTTTATGTCAACCGGGGACTCAATTCATGTCGTTTTCAGATCTTATTCTTATAGTCAGAAATCAGGATTAATAGCTACATACGAAATTAATGGTAAAAAAATTCGTTATTTTTTAACTGCATTTTGTAATAGGTAATAGTTATATTTTATTATTAAGTCCTTTATTAATATTGTAAAAATTTCTGTAAAAACCCGTTATAGCTGTTAGTATATAGTAATGTAAAGAACCAAGCCACTACCGGTTGTAGAGCACCTTGGTACACGTTGCTCTATTATCTAACCTCACTCCTCTCGTGTAACCCTAGCCACACTTTTCTCTTCTGTTCTCAAACTCAAACACAAATAATACAACTACAATAATTACTTCACTTTATTTGTTCACTGGTTTGACTCAAACATACACTGTAAGTAACGAGGTTTTGTACTTTAAAGACTCAATCGAGTTCATCTACAACTTCAAGTCGGGAACGATGTTTTGTTTTGATTGTAATCATTGCACAAAAGTCACATTCACAAAGATTTGATGTTGCAAAGGGTAAAAGAGTAAAAGCATTATAAAAGCTCTCTGAGAAAATTCTGAATACTCATGTGAAGCATCACATATATATTTACTCTCAATTATGTAGGACTGACTCACTCACTGTGGCCTAACTCTAATTATATATATAATAGTGTATTACCCGTCAAAAATGACGGAAGTTTTCAAAATGGATATATTTCAGTTTTTGTAATTGTCCCTTTTGCTTGAAAGCCACATACTAAATAATAATCAGAAAATGTAGAGACCAAGAGAGAAAAGTTAAATCTCTTTTCCATTTTGAACAATTTTATGCGGACGTCTGAAAATGGTGTGTTTTATAAAAACATTTTTTGCAATTTTTTTTCAAGGCTATTTTTTTTAGAGGTGCGCTTTCTAAAATCTAGGGAAATGTATAACATAAAAAACATGGTGTTAGTAGGCCTGACAGGACGTAACACAACAGCGAACTTTTCGGCAAAGAGCCTTCCTCAACGGACAATTAGTACACAAATGAAACGAATGAAACGAATATAACGAAATAATAATTTTAAAAAAAACACTTAGCTGCGGTGAAATCCAAGTAGTCCAGTAGAAAAACTCTATTTTAAAGCCTGATTGCTGTCTCATCCCCATGACTTTCTAAAATCTAGCGTTACGAAAGGACATAGCAAAGTATATATTTGATTATATATACGAATATATGTGTTATGAGAAAACCTCCAAGCTTAGGCTTCGCGTTATATACGTTTGCATGAATAATAATGATATAATCAGGATAATAGTAAATGCATAGTGAATAACACACAGCATAAGGTGATACTACAGCAAAGAAGTTTGAAGTGCGAAGTATTAACAAAAATTGCTGAGGAGTCTGCCGGACGTTAACTTGCCTCATTGAATAGTGCGCACCAATTATGGGTGCACCAATAAAAAAAAGCACAGAGCGTTGAAAATAAATTATGTGACTGTAATGTGATCCACATCAAGGACATCTGTGATTTAAAGCAGTTTAAGCTTCATTGATGATTATGGCTTGTCAGTTTATTCGCCCATTTGTCCATACATTATCACCACACCATTAACAAAAGATGTAAAAAAACATACAAATATGCAATCTCAAAGTGTATATAAGAAAAACAAAACCTAAATTAAAGCATAAGTTGGCAAATTTCATTTGCAGTAATAAATAATGGCTTTGTATTTCAAAACGCATCGAAACTTGACAACCAAACGACAACCAATTGTAAATTTCATAAACCGAAAAACGTATGTTATACATTAATATAGAAAATTAAATTTATAATTACGTACATAATATTGACAAGGACACATACACAAAAACGGACATTTAATAAAACAAAAATATAATATTAATCAAATAAAACTTGGCTCTTTTTACTTCGTTCCATTAACACATTCATAAAAGCTCAAATAATGACGTCACGTCACAATATTTTATGGCTAGAAACACATTTTGTTAATCTTGATCGCAACACTTTTACTTCTATATATATTTTTTTGTATCGGGAGTTACCTCGCATAGCGTCACGGACAGACTTGACATTGCAAATTATATATATTTAATACAATATTAATTTGATGCGGACGTTCGAAAAGAGTTATTTTTTGCTGTAGTAATTTGGTGCGCTGCTTTCTAAAATTTCTCGCCGTAAAAAGATATTAAATGACGTCATTTGTTTAGCTCATGTTTTAATTTTGGAAAAAGGAAACGATGTAAAAAGAGGATTTGAGGATTGTTAATTATGAAATACGTTGTGTGCATTTCAGGAATATTTCGTATTTATCAAACAAGGACAAGTTAGTTAAACTTTTGAAAAAAGTGGTCGCCGCAGGCGACCTAAAAAACGTGGGCGCCGTAGGCGCCACGGCGCCGCAGCACAACCTAGTATATCAATATTTCACCAATCTCACTTTTGGATGCAACATAATCAAAGAAGTATAGCTGGTCAGTTCAATGAATTGGCTTTAATGCCGATGTTGGGGAATTTAATGAGCCAATGTTTGGAGCAAACAGACTGAAAACTCGCGAACAAATCTGAACGTTCAAAACACCAAAGGTCAAATTGATCCTGCCGTGATTTAATATGGACAACACTCAAATTTATCAACAGTTGTTCAGGAAATTTAACATTTTAAGGTTTATCGATGAATTCTTAAAATTGATCAAGCATGTCAAAGTTACCTTGAAATAATCTTGTTTCCGAAAGATCAAGTTTTTTCGTAAAAGCGGGAAATTTGTCACTGAGGGTAATTAAAGGTGTCGGTTTTCATTACAGGTGCGAATTAAGTTTATTCGGTTCTTTTAAAATGTCAACCAAGTAAGCCGAAACAGTAGCCCGTTAGCTATAGTTCAAATGATAAAAACGCTTTGATTTTCTCCCCAGGAAACTCTCTCACTGAATCGTGTAATTTAAACAGTCTGTTAAATACTTTTCACGTTGAAACATTAATCGATTCACCAATTTCCCCCCACATCGTGTGTGGAGAAGATGGCTAAACGTATGGTGAACGCACGGCTCTAATGGTTCCTCGAGAAGACCAAAGGCATTCCAAAGACTCAGGGTGGGTTCCGAAAGGGACACCAACCGATGGACCGGGCTCATTATCTAATTCAGTCAATTACGAATTAATTCCAGATGAGAAATCACACGGTAGCTGTTTTCATTGATCTAAAGCAGGCATACGAATAGGTGTGACGTGGAGGGCTACTATATAAGCTACAGCAGTTAAGTCCCACTTCTAGCATGTACATCTGGATAAAATCGCTCCTCACGGACAGAATGATCAAAACCCGAGTGGGAGAAGCGCTATCCAGTGAGGCACTCCTAGCGGACGGACTCCCACAGGGGTAGCCCTAAGTTTTACACTGTTCTTAACCACGACCTAAAAGGCATTCTGACGGTCTGGCTATATGGAGTTCATGACAGGACGTTGCTACACTGCATAAACTGCTGCAGAATGATCTGACTCAGATCGAAGATTACGCCAACCGATGGCGCCTAGTGGTCAATACGGAGAAAACGGTCCATTCCATTTTCAATAATAGCTGGAATGATTTGAAGCACAAGTTATTGTTTCATAAATGCGGAAAAAGGTTGAGTTGGCATCGAAATCCAACGTCCTCGGTAAATAAGCTAGACAAGAAAGTCCAGCTTCATAACCATGAGTGTGAATTGTGCACAAAAGCCACAGCAAAACTACCCCTGGTGATGAAGATAGCGAGTACGAGTTGGGGTGCGGAAGCAAGACTACTGAGAGCTTTCTACCTCAGTAGTGTGAGAGGTGCCATTGACTACAGCCTCCCGGTACAGGCCTTTGCGAGCCGCGCGGCTCAAGAGCGACTGAACAGAATACAAAGCCAAGCTCTTCGTTTTGTATGCTGTGCGTTACGTACTACACCCACAGCAGCCTTAGAAATAATGTTGAACATAGAATCCCTGGCGATAAGACGAGAAAAAGCAATTATGACCACGGTAGAGCGATAATGTAGGTTGGAGCATGAAGAACCTTGCTTTTTCTACAAGACCGGGGGGAAAGAGGACACTACTGAAGAGAACATACTTTATGGATACATTCCACGAACAAGAAGACTCAGTCCCCTAACCCCCAAAACAGGGAATGGATGCAACTGGTCCCCGCGAGGGGACCACATGAGAGCTTTGACTTGCCTGAACTACGTTTCACAATGGCAAATAGGGCGGTGACAAAAGCCAGCCCCATCGAGCAACAGCGAAACGAGGCTCTGAAAACAATCGAGGCTTATGGCGACAGCGTGGTTAAAGTCTTCACAGATGGCTCACATTTTAAGGATGGCATAAGTGGATTCGGAGTACTAATTTAATACCCCCAGCCTGGATCTGACAGTGCCGAACTGTCAGAACCTTTTGGATCTGCATACAGTAGTCATGACGCAGAACTGGAGAGGATCTGCAGGGGTTTGAAGGAAGTGCACCAACGTCTAGCTAAGAGAAAGGTTTTCCCGACCGTTGTCATCTTCACTGACTCACGGTTTTCGCTCGAGACTGTTGGTCGATCCTCTCTGGAGGCGAAAACGGTCGGTGTCATTTTGGATACAGTAGGTGAAATCCTAGCACGTGGCGGCAGATTAATCCTTTGGTATATCACTGGGCACAGCAGGGTGCCGCATTTGGACATGGCCGATCAGTTGGCAAGGCTTAGATCAGCTCAACCCCAAGCCGACCGCCCGATGACTCAGGTGGGGCTTTAAGATCATTTCCGAGAGAAATGGCTTCAATGTTGGGCATCTGTAAGCACGGCCAGAAAAGTTTACCAGTTCAGGCCGCGACTGAGCAAAAACGAACCCTGGTGGGAAATTGGACGTAGCAATCAAAACGCGGATGAGGACTGAACATTGTCCCACATCAAGATACCTGTTAAAAATGTAACACTAGAAGGGAGTGTTTTGGCCTTCCGTTTATGTAGGAACTCAGAGAAACGGTGGTCCACGTCCTCGAAGAGTGCCCCGAGCTGGTCGAGGATTTGGAGAGAGAAGTTCCGTTACCTGCAGAAAAGTACCTTCATGGCGATGCCCGCTGGATGAGGCACGCCTGTGATATAATGAGCCGGGTCCTACGGGTCTAGAACTTGACCCAAAAGAGAAGGAATATTCAGTTGAATAGCAAAGTGTTTAAAATTATGCAGCCTTGAAATCAACAGTAATCAACGACGGCGCTGCCAAAAAATACGTTGTTGAATTGTATCGTTTGAAATAGGTATTTTTTCATTTTATTTGACAAGGCTTCACCAAACATCTCTCAACACATATCTATAGCGGCAGGCATTATCAAAGTTTCTGCTATTGGTTTAGGCTATTTGGCCTGTGCAACTCGTATAGCAACCAAAAAGTATGCTCTTAAAGTCTGGTCATTGACTTTCGTTGCTTATCGTATGCAGGACTTCTGACTATCTATTGAATGCTTTTTGCACAGAAAGTATTCCTATAGTAATATGATTACTTTTAAGATTTCTTTGGAGTTTTGCAGGTTTCATCTATTCATTTGCAAGAATTTGTGAACTTATTACACATTGTATTGTGGGTTCATCATTTACAGTGACGCATATAAACTGAAAGAGCAAATACTTTTCATCCTAACTTTATAGTAATTCATCTTGTCCTTAACGCAATTTCCATTGGGCAAAATTGCGTTTATATATTTGAAATGTCTGTAACGCTTGATCCTGCAACTATTCCTGAGCCATACCAGATAGAGGGTTCGGGTCTTTTGTAAATATGTTAAGGAGGTCTCAAGGATGTGCAAGGGCCAAAAAGTACCGAAAAGGTTTACTGAATTTCCTGGAAAATGAAAACAACCCGAAAAAATATCAGTATTTTGTCACTTTCTCGACAACCATAACAGCTATCGGGTTGAAACAAACGCCAAACGATACCTAATAATATTTAGAACAATGTTGGAGCAGGAATTTGTGAAAATCATTATTTAGTTCGACTCCCGTAATTTTAGCAGCAATTTTTAGATAGCAATTGTTTTGTTTAATTTCATAATTATTGATTTGAAATGACTTTTAATATAATCTAAAATAAAGGTAAATGGGGTTTTACCGCTTTGTGAATGCTTATCAAATATTGACACATTATTGGTGTGATGTAGCGTGAGGGGATATGACGTCTTTTTTTTGTTTTGTTTACATTCAGAATTACTGATTTCAACTGACTTTTAATGTAATCTAGAATGATTTCCCTTGAATAAAAAAATCGGAAAGTCTTTGTTGGAAATTGCGTTTAAATACTCATTTGAGTGTTTTTACTTGTTTTTTTCTGAACTGCATTTGATTCACACACAGATTGTGAAGATGGGTATGAGTAATCATCATTGTTGTAATTAGGTTCACTTGTTTTCTTTATTAGAATAAATATATCCTCGTGTTCAGTCTAT
Organism: Ampullaceana balthica; assembly: GCA_944989445.1. Taxonomy (NCBI): domain Eukaryota; kingdom Metazoa; phylum Mollusca; class Gastropoda; family Lymnaeidae; genus Ampullaceana; species Ampullaceana balthica. Next base: position 1,191,239 of record CALYLW010000195.1, on the reverse strand, counting down.
TTCATAAATGATCAATATACATATTTCCTGTGGTAATGTAATGGATGTAATGCTGTTAGGTGACGCTGCGATCAATTTGATTAAATAGTGCTACTAATTTAATTTTAGAAAGCAGCGCACCAAATTACTGCACCAAAAATAACACTTTTCGAGCGTTGCGCATAAATTTGTTCTATATGATAATAAATGAATCAAATAAAATTAAATAAATTAAATGAAAGTTCTATATTACGTTATCTTTTAATCTGATGTGTATTTATTTTGAAAACTTCCATCATTTTTTACGGGAGATACACTAGTTTCTTTAATAATTGTAATAATAATTTGATAGTAATTTACTCAACGTTTACTACCAATTATTTCTGAATGTCAATATACAAAATATAGTCTTGTAGCATCTAGATTGAGGTCCTGTGATTTCTGGTATATCTAAATTAAAACACAGAATGGAAACACATTACACGCCTCAGAGAACTTATTGATACATTGATGGAGTCCGTTCTCTGAATGTGAGGTAAGAGCTGCGTCATCCGCGAGAGCAGCTTTCTGATTAATACAGTTTCCACTTAGCTATTTACACAGAGCCGGCTAATGTTATATATATCATTATATCCACCCTGTTATGGATGTTTTCATCATCGGAATAGTCCTCGATAGCATGATAGAGTAGCACCGAAAAAAAGATACCAAAATGTGTTGGTGCCTGTACGCAATCCTGTTTGACTCTGCTAAAACATGGGAAGGATTCTGAGGTGGCGTTGTCTAAATGCCCTGTGCAGTGCATGTTGGCTTGGAAAGACTCGATGATGTTAAGTAGACACGGCTGCCATCCAATTTTTTTCAAGTATATGGAACAGACCATTGCGGCTGATCAGGTCAAATGCTTTTGTTAGATCCATATAGTCCAAGAAGAGGGCTCTCTGTTGCTCCCGATATTTCCTTACTGCGATTGGTCATAACCATGGTTGACCGGCCATTCTGAAAACCGCATTGAGATTCCCGGTTGACGTTTTGCGCCAGTTTGCAAGCATGTAATGACCACTGTGGCAAAGGCCTTTCCAATAATACTGAGTCAAAATATGACGCGATTGTTTTTACAATCGCTATGGTCACCTTTTTTGTCGTTTGTGACTATTTTGGCATTTCCTATATTCTGTGGTATGTGACCGTGTTCCTAGCAATTGCAAATGAGCTCGTGCAGAGGCTTCAGTATGTGCTGGCTTAACGCACTTGAGGACTTGCACAAGAATTCTATCATTACTTGAAGCCCTCCCATTACTAAGATGATCAATGGCCTTATTAAGCTCCCCTTTTGAATGTGGTGATTAAGCGGATCTAGTTCTAGTAGATTTGGGATTCTTTCTAGGGCAGAGTCAGAGAAGTTATTCTATGTCGCGTAGAGTTCCAGGTAGAACTTAGTACACCGCTGCATCTTCTTGTCTCGTTCTGTGATCACCTCATCTGTCTTTGACGTAAGGGGACCTGACTTTGAGATTAGAGGTCCAGTGGCCTTTTTTATGTCTACCTACATATGTTAATGTCTCCCTGATCGGCTGCAGATTGAATAATTTTAATGAGGTCAAACCAATATCTGTATGCACAAGAACGTGTAGTCTTCCGGACCTTGTTACTGGCCAGGTCCTGGGGCAGATTTGTAGGCTAATATGGCGTTTCTCTTTGCCTCCGTCAAGGGCTCCATTGTCTCCCTGTGGGCCTCAAAGCAATCTGCATTTTTTCCTTTCCTTCTTCCAAAGGACGGCAAGAAAGGTGTTGTATTTGGTATTGCGAGAAATGTAAAATTCATAAATACTAAAAATAATTTATTTGTGCTACTTTAAATGTTTAAATGCAATCATGATAGGCATTTTTTTCAGATAAAAATCTGATCATCTTTCTGATCGGGTCTCCACAAGTCTTAACTAGAGGAGTGATTTTTAATTGGACTTCTAATGCACCAGCTCAACGTGTAAATTATAAGACAACCTGGGTAGCGACAGGAGACAATAGCGATGAAGGAGAAATAAAAGTCAGTCCAGGTGTTTCCGATGTAACGGGACTAACACCAGGAACAGAGTACAATTTTACTGTGATATCAATAGTACAGGGGCTTAACTACAGTGACAAAAACATATTCAACCAATTTTTGAATTTTGAAACATGTATGTACATCAAGATATAATTTTTCTCCTTTAATTTAACTTGATCATAACGTCATTTTAACAACTTTCAAGTTATAGATGTATTGATTTTATGGAAAATAGAATAGAATTTCCAAATTCCTTAGGGTAAGTTTTCTAAGTTATTAATATTAATTTAATTATTTTCATGTTGCTTCACATAACTTTGAAGAAATAAAATTTTTTTTACCACATTAACCATCAGCAACCTATGACATGAAACATTTATGTGTTACTGTTTAAGACACGTCTCGCAATGTGCATTGTGAATAGTTTTTGTGAAATTTTGTGATATATTTTTCGATCCTCGTTAATATTTTTTTTAAAGTACAGTGAAATCTTAATAGGGCATGTATATTACATTGGCTATTGTATAGCTTTTTAAAATGTGTAATTTTGTTTACAAAATTCGCATGCTCTTTTTTTAAATAAAAAACTTCTAACCAAAAAATTATATATATATATATATATATATATATATATATATATATATATATATATATATATATATATATATATATATATATATATATATATATACTAACATACAATAATTAAAATAAAAACATTTTATCACTGCTTTACGATAATTTTTAAGATCTCATTTAAAGAAAAAAAAATGTGTAGAATTATAATCACATGGGTGTTAATTTTACTTCTTCATTTTAAGAGTAGTAAGAGTTTTAAATAATAGATTCTATAGGGTATAAAACATTTTCAAATAGAACCAAATAATACAATATAACAATAATACAATAACTATCTAAATACAATAACCTCTTTAAGTGCCAGCCCGACCAGGTGAGCTCGACGAAAGTTCCAGCAATTTACTCAACAGTCCCTACGTCCTGAGATTTGGGCCGTCTGAAGGGAGGGTGTCACTATACGTCATAACTTTTGGTGCGAGGTCTTATGATGTGTTGACCCCAGAGCTGACCATCAAAGAATTAACACCAGACACACTCTACAACTACACGATAACTGCGTACGATAAAGGTGGACATGGCAGTGATGTTGTCATGGGAAGCTTTATGATTGAGTCAGGTAAACGCTTATTGCGATCAGATCTTGAAAATATTTTTGCTTTTTTATCATATCTCAGTAGTTTTTTTGTAAGTACTTTTTTCGGTACAAGGAAATGTTATGCAACTAATTGTTTTTTTAATATTTTAAAAAAATGTATGAATATATTTGGAGGTTTTTTTTAATTTTAATTTTTTAAAATAAAATTATTTTATTTTATCTGCAATTTCATGTATAAAATTTGAAACACTAATGACTGTTCAGAAACATTTATAATTTATACCTTAATACGCATTGTGAATATCTCCTATGTTCTTATAGCAGCACCAGTTAGAGCTGAACAAGAGTGTGTCAACGTTGCCGTAATAGTTGGAGTGACCGTTGCCCTTTTTGTGGCTGTCATAATCACTATTCTTGCTGTGCTGGTTATCAGAAGAAATTACAGGTCAGCCTTGTGTACTAATTATTTAAGATTCAGTGACATTCAGTGAGATTATAGTTCTCTCTAGTTTTATTCAGGTTATATTGTGTATTGCTTGAAAGATATGGTGATATTTACTTTTAAAATGCATGTATGTTTGAAAAACGTCTGGTTTTACTTTACTTTTTATCCTGCTGGCTATCCTTTGCAGATTAATACACAATGTTTAATTTAAACTTTTCCTATTGATGTATCAGTATTGTCATTAAAATTTATTGATTACATGTCTCTTTTACTCTGACTTTCTTAATTAGCTTTAATTAGTTATAAATCCTTGCCTAGCTAATTGAGTTATTATGATAAAAATTCTTAATTGTTAACAATACCGTTGTGTAATTCGAGAACATTTCATTTACATCATAGCAATGCTCCAACAAGTTTGGGGGGTGATGATGAAATTTATATGAACAACCAATCATCTACAGTGGGAAGTCCAGCTGAAAATGTAAATAATTCTGCTTTCCCAGAGGCTGAGGCCGGAATATGTATCAACACAGATCACATCGGTGAGGTCAACAAACACAAACTATCTTTTGACATGAAATAATTATAAATAATAATAATAATAAGGGTAAATAAAAAGAAAAGCAAAGTTCACAGTCAAAGCAAGTAGTGGGAATAAGACGTTTATTTACACACTAACTGCTGTGTGTCATACGATAGAGTAGGGTTTCATGTATCGTAGTTGTAGTCCAAGTAGGTGTACATAACTAGTCGCGTGCTCCAATTATACCCGTCGCCATAGTAGCACAACAACTTCCGTGTGTTAAGTAGTTAGGATAAAATAACAGTACTGGTGTAACGTTAACAAAATGTGTAAATAATACAATATGCGCATGAAAACTTTTTTAAGTTTAAAACTTTATAAAATGTATCACAACTACATACAAATATTTCAATCGTTGTAAATCAAACCCAATAGTCTAAGTCTGTAGATGACTTATTATGTTTACTTCGCTGTGAATAAATCGTAATACATAATTTAATTTTTTTAACTTAAAGTTAAGAACATTGATAAAGTGAGGTCATGTTTAAAGTTAAGGTAACAATCTTTAAATATATTTTTATTATACTTTATTCTAAATTTAATAAGAACTCTTTCTTGAATACGAAGCCATGCTTCAATGTAGTAGATTAGAAGAGCATTATCCTTAATGGCCATTGTAATAGGGCAGCAGTTTTCATTATTAAACCATCAGTCAGTGAAAGTTTGATTCATGAAGTTAGAATCAGGGTCATTAAGTTAGGCAGCCTAACCAAAAACTTGAATCCACTTTTCACCAATCGGCATTGATGTAGCATTTAATATTAAAAAAACAATTGTTTTAACAAGGTATAATCCTAACTTAACTGGGTTGGAACCAATGAGTTACAGTTATAAAAAGAAAATAGTAATAATACATTAAACAAATGATTATAACTTGGAAATACAACACAAAGATAATCTACACAACCCTCCGATAAACATAAGGTATAAACAATTTTCTTATTCCGTATTCAAGAATAAACAAATACAAATTTTGGTTCTTACTGTCTGAAATTCGGACGTGGCATGGGTTACCTGAATCAAACCAGGAAAACCAACGCTCTATCAACATTTAAAGCTCGAGTAATAATTCAAGAGTACACAAACCATGCATATGCGTAGGACGCACTTTTTTTCCTTATAGGACGTTTTACCCTTATATTTCAACTCTTTTAAGGATGATTATGATGCATTTGCAATTGATTTTTTTACTTACATTTTTATTTTAAAAAATTTCCAGAGGAAAGAGAATAATTCTACAAATAGTGCTCAAAAAGCGATGGAAGTTATAATACTTTAAGAGACAAAATCGATGACGTGCTAGATGAAGAAAACGTTTACGACAATGACATCTCAGTCACAGAGTCAGTTACAGAATCAACTCATGAGTTTTAGCGGAGCTAACTGTTTAGTATTTTTTATGTTGTAAATTCATTACAAATAAATAAATAAATACACTTTTTATGTTTTTTTTCCCTTTTAAAAGTGAAATTCTACTTAATGTAAGCGAATAAATTTTTTAAAATATTCTCTACCTTGTAATTTGTTGTTTATAAATATTATTGTGATTTTAGCGCCAAATTTAGGCAACCAGAAACATGAATAAGGTTTAAAATTTATTATGCTCAAATTTGGAGGTAATTAATTCTGGACCGATTTTGTCGAGGGGTATTCCCCTTATAATTTATTGTTGAGGGGTATTCCCCTTATAATTTATACTTGTTTATCTGTATAGAATTGTTGTGTAATAGTTGCAATAATTTCAAATTTGCTCGGAAAATGTTTAAAAATTGCTAATCCCAAGAAACTTAGCACAATTTTAGTTTAAACACATGTTAGCAAACATATTATAATTGTACTATGCACAGATTAATAATGATTATAATATTAATATTAATCATTGTAATAATAACAATAATAATAATAATGATAAAATAAAATAATTAATAACACTCTTTTAGAAGTGCTTCATCTTGATGTGGTCTATAACTGATAGCTTGATTTTCGTTCTCCAAGTGGTGAACTTAAGAAGAGCCAACGAAGTAGCACGAATTAATAACTTTAATAATCCCAAAAATAAATGTTCCAATAAGTGTTCTCATTATGCTGTATGTTAATGAATTGGGGAAGGTACTTATGTAAAATAACTCTATAGGTACCGCAAATTGAAACAAAAATGCTTTAAAGCGATGTTTAAATTTTTTTTTAAATAAGTAGCTTAATTTGCACTTTACAAGAGTCATTTTGATTGTTGATATGTGTGAAGAGCCTGGAAAAACATTGCATTAAAAAATATCCGCTGTAAGCACAATTACACAATTCGAAAAACAGTCAAAACTACGATTAAGGAAGGTTTAAAAATTATTAAAAAAACTCTACCACATTGTTAAAAAAATATTTGTGCGAAAGTGAGGATTCTTTTTCATACCCTAAAGTTTAAACATTTAAGTGAATTATTTTTAGTGGAAGGCTATTCCGATACTGGAGTCATTTCATCTCCAAAAACGTAGGCCTCTTGTCTAGTTTTAAAAGGAATCGCTCTCTAATCATATATACTGCCATCATCTAATAATTTATCACTTATCGTCGCGCCTCCGTTGAAAACTTTTCTAAGATATCCTTTTAATTTGAACAATATTGATAATGCGATAAATATAATATTTCTTTAATGATTGCAAAATCGGGGAAACATACTATTGGCGAAGAACAAATTATACCGGCTATACGTCAAGTAATAAGTACGTACTGTGCTACACAAGTCAGCATCTGATATTATCAAGAAAAATTCGTTTAATAATAATACAGTGCAAATGAGAAATGATGAAATGACTAAAGGTGTTGAAGATTCATTTTGTGGCTATTTAAAAACATCTTTCTTTTCTTTTTAACTTGATGAGTCAACTTGACGAGCCAGGAAATGAAGCTTTACGTTTAGCATATGTGCGGTACGAAAGGAAAAACACATTTGCGAAGAATTATTGTTTGATAAATATTTCCAAACTGATTCCAAAAAAGAATCGATATTTCATGCAGTAGATAAGAAAAATTAATACCTCTAAGTTATATTTCAGTAGCCACAAATGGTGCTCTAGCGATAGTAGCGTGCTACAGGGGTCTTCTTGCATGTTTAAAATAGGTGCTGAATGCATTTACAGTACACTATAATAATCCATCTGCAACATCTAGTTGTCAAAATATAAGTGCACGCCCACATAATTCATTACAATATGTAATTAAAGCTATCAACACAATCAGAAGCAAATTATTGAATGATAGATTATTTAAAAAGCTTTATATTGAAAACGATGAAGAATTTAATCGTTTGCTGCTTCATATAGAAGTTCGTTGGTTGTCAAAGGGAGCTTGTTTAGATTGGTTTTATAAGCTCGGTGATGAAGTACTTGAAAGATAAAAATAATGCTCTTTGATCCAATTAAATTCAATTAAAAAGTGACATCACTTACCTAACCGACTTGTTTCAAAAAATTAATTGAATGAATCTTTCGCTTTAAAGTGATGATCTGAATTAAAACAACAAAATCTGTTTTCGCTGCATTTATAGTAAAACTTAATCTACACACATAAAAAAAAATGAACGAGGGGAATTCAGCCAGTTCCCAAATTTAATAGGAACAGCAAAAAAAAATATAAAAAAAAATTATGAGACATACTTTCTTATTGTCAGCCCTTGGATGCTCTCTATTTTAATGTTAATGAAAGATTTTATGACATTTTGCAAAAAAATGAACATACCTGATTGGATTTTGAATCCTTTCTGAAGTCTAAACACATAATAATATCCGCAGTTACAAGAAGAACTGATGGAAGGAACTACAAATGATGAATTGAAATTTAAATTTAAAAGCGGCTACAAACAATTATGTATTGGAATGGAGATAACTTCGGCTTTTACTGAAATATGTGCTTTAATTTCTTGATTACATTTCCTTCATCACAGTTAGTGAAAAGTGGTGTCAGTGCGGTAGCCCATTTATTAACAAACAACAAATAAGAAAAAGAAGAGGAAAAAAAGAAGAAAGAAACCGAATGCAAATAGAGCTTCTCCATCGGTTGTTAACACTTGCCATCTTGTTCCACACCAACCCAGCTCCTTCAACACAGTTTTCAACAACATTTAATAAATTTTGGGCTGTAGTTGTGTCTTTTAATTACTCACCACTAATTAATTCTTCGGTAATCTCGAAATGAGTGTATGTGCCTTGTAAAAATACCAACAATTGTGCTGTGTTTTTTACACGGGCACTTTCGTCCAATGCAAGAGAGTACCACACAAGTCTTTGCATTCATCCAGAGGCGTAACTAGGTTTTTGGCGCCCTTGACTAATTTATTTTCGGCGCCCTTGATAAAATGACAATTTTCAGCTTTGCGATTTTTTCATTTGTTATAAAAAATAATTGAATTGCTCTTATTTTATTTATGAAAATAATTACGTAATCTGACCATGGCAGTCATACAAAGTGAATATAAAAAATGCATAAGACAGGAACAATACTACTTTCAGTTTATTATTTAATAAACAATACCAAATAAATTGGTGGATAAAACGGGATATTGTTGCGTTGATAAAGAATACCGTAAAACTTGAAGTAACATGTATTATAAAAAACAACAATAGTGTAAATGTGTCATACTCATTATCTCATACATAACGATAGAAACTCACAATTACAAGTAAATTTAAATAACACTCCACCGACTACAGCTAATACAGTCGGACCTCTCTAAAAAATTCGACTTGCGGAGTTTTCGAGTTAGGAAAACTGGCGTAATAGGTGCCGATTAATTAAGGAAAATGTTCAAACTGAGAGGGGGGAGAAACAGCCATAGCGCTAGAATGCTTGACAGGAAAGAGGGGCGGTGATGTTTCATATGAAAGGAGCCAACTTGCTTTGACATACCGACACAAGCGAGTGAGATGAGACAAATCCCCTCCCCTCCTCCACTTTACTCCCTCGACAGTGGGATGAGGATTGTAAGATTTTTCTTTTTAAAAGAATGACTGTAAAATCATATTGAAATTTGTTGGATAAGAAGCCCCATCAAAGGCCACAAACATAATTTTAAAAATAGGATAATAGTTTAAATTATATATATTTTAAAAAAATTAATTAATCACTTTTTTGTTATCGAAGATAAAAGTGAAATACTGTTGGACCTCGCTAAGTCGAACTTCCCTAAGTCGAAAACCTCCCTATATCGAATTAATTTTTAGGTCCCGGCCAAATTCCATAAGACTAATGTATTTTAGATCTCCTTAACTATAAGATTTTTTACTTTCAAGCTCTCTTAGTTGAATTCTAGAGTGACATTTCAGAACACGTATTCCTTAGAGCCATGTAAATGGACGTAAAATCTTATCTTAGTGTTTTCCACGAGGGTTTAAGTGACCCTTGCAAGTACAAAATTGACAAAGACCAGGAAAAGTAGTGACAAGTGGTAACTAATTTGCGTCCCTTTGTTGCATGCTGTGACTCTTTTAAAAAAAGAAACATCTTATTCCCCCCATCCCACTGTGGAGTGAGTAAAGTGGGGGAGGGGAGGGAAGATGTCTGTGTCGGCATGTCAAAGTGTCTTGGCTGCCTTTCATTTGAAACATAGACACCGCCTTTCTTTTCTGTCAAGCCTACAAGCCGGTATGGCTGTTACCCCACCCCCACCTCTCAATATCTACATTGTCCTTGATTAATCGGCACCTATTACGCCATTTCCCCTACCTCAAAAACTCCTTAAGTCGAATTTTGTTTCGGGTCCCTTTGAGTAAGACACGCAATAAAACATTTGGCGAAAGTTCTTTCTCTTTTTTGTGCAGCCAAACAATGGAATTCTTTACCATTGCACATCCGTAATATTCAAACAACCAAGTCCTTAAAGACTGCACTTAAGACACATCTTTTTTTTTAATTTCCAAATTAATGAAACAAAAAACCTTTTAATGATTAATGTAGTTTTTTTATTGAGTTTTATTGTGTTATGTACTGTAATTAATGTGGTTGTTATGGTATGAATGCTAATTTATTTCTTATATGTATGTTAATACCTTTATTTAAAACGCTGTGATCCCAGTTCCTTACTGGGATAAAGGGCTATATAAATTATCAATTTATTTTTTTATTTATTTATTAGAGAGGTCCGAATGTATTTATTTAAATACAAATTTAAAAATTAGAGATTTAGTGGCGCCCTTTTCAGCTGGCGCCCTTGGCAACTGCCCCGATGCCAACCCGTTGCTACGCCACTGCATTCATCTGAGATTTGGTGCATCAAATTGTCACTTATTTTTTCAACCTGCCTGATTACAGTTACCTTTGATAGAGAAATGCTATCAATTTTTTTTTCTGTTCTGGACAAATAATGCTTGATGCATCTAACAAGCATTCCAAAATTAACTTGATCTAAGAATAAAACAACCCCGTACAAACAAAGTTTTTGACTATAAATCCCTTATATATGAGACATAACTAAAAGTATTGATTATGTTCAAACGCGACAAACATTTACAGACTGAAACCGAAATTATCTCCCATGGCTTTAAAATTGTGGGAAGGGGGTGTGGACATGGACGAGTGGCGTCAACGCGTTAACTCAACTCCTGGTGTAAACCACCTGGTTTTAAACACGAGATGTGTTCACCGCTGGCTGGCGTGAAGTCAAGTGACCCGTAAAATGTAAACAATAGCGACCGCTACATAGAGTTTATATAGATAACTAGATAAACTAAAAATGCATTAACGTATTTACGGTACGTTCGATCGACCTGAAATTTTGAGACAATGCATTGATAGGTGACACGGGTCCGTGTGCCAAATTTCATCTCGATGCCTTCACGGGAAGTGGGTAATTGTTTACTTTTGTTTTTCCGCCCGACGACGAACGACAGACAGAGACGGCGGTGAAGTTAATATAAGGGATTTAAAAATGCTTGTTCCATTTTACGAACTTAAATGACGTTTTACTTGCTTCAGTTGCAGCCTCTTGTATAAAAGACAGTTTGATGAAAAAATTGTGTGGCTGATTTAAATTATTAACAAAAAAGCATGGCATTTCCTTTTTAACTATTCGTTCATTAAATTGTGCCCGAAATCAAAATGTTTTGTTTGGTGTTGTCTTGTTTAAAGTGTACTCCTTAGAGACGTTCACAGTGTCAAGGCACAGCAAAAAGATTGCTTTTGCCCAACATTCGTGCACTAGTATTTAACAGTGAATTCGTCATTATAAACAAACTATTCGTTCTTAATATTTCTTTTTTTGACAGCACTCATGGTTAAATAAATGTCAGTTTGCTTTTAAAACTTTTTAAAATGTAAATCGTTAACTAAAGCCAACTTTGGTTGAGCTGAAATGCAGTTTCGAATAGATATGTTTACAATTAATGATTAATGATCACTAATCGATTCTTGAACCTTAGAGCTATTACATACTTCTAGATTTGAATGAAATATCAGAATAGAAATTCAAAAATATATCCAAAATTCTAAGAAAACTAAGAAAATTAACATTACTAAACATCGGCTACGGGCGAAATAATATAATAATAATAATAATAATAAATTGATTATTTATATAGCGCTGTATCCCAGTATCCCAGTAAGGAACTGGGCTCACAGCGCTTTACATGAAAGAAATGACATACCTATAAGTATTAAATTAACTTTCATATCATAACAAACACACAAATTACAGTGCATTATACATAAGCTACGTTAATCATTTATAAGAAATGTTGTTTCATTAATTTTGAAAATAAATTTTGAAAAGATGTGTCTTAAGTGCAGTCTTGAAGGACTTGGTTGTTTGAATACTACATAAGTATAATGGTAGAGAATTCCATTGTTTGGCTGCACAAAAAGAGAACGACCTTTCACCAAATTAATATACTCTCATGGGCCTCATGCAGCTCTCGAATTGTGGTTTGCCCACCCCTGTGTTAGAATAATACCAAAAATAATCGGATGGCGCTGAGTAATTATTTTCTGGGAAAAGGTGCGATAGGCCAAACTAGTTTAGGAACTACTGCTTTAAATAGCTATAAAAAGGGAACTTATCCAATGTATATATTCGTTACATTATCTACTTTAATAGAGTTATCTTATCTTATATATAATAGAAGCTCCTTGTATACAAAAAAACTATTGCGTCCTAGGCTTATCCACTGTTGATATCAGTGTTTGCATTTTTATTAGAGTTGTTATCGATTAAAATTATTTTAATCGATAAAAATTCGATTAAAATTAAAGAAACTATGTATAATATTGTTATAATGTTTTATCAATAAACAATTAATTATTGATAATTAGTAACAATTAATATATTTTTTACGTACAAACTTCTCCCGCGTAATATTATAACTTATTTTATTAATTTATGTGGACAGTCAGACGTCAACTAACAAATGGCTGACAGCATCAGCGCAGTTAAATTTAAACAAATAACTGGAAAGTTGAGCAAAAATGTTGTTTTTAAGCTAACTGCGATGGCAAAGTCGAAGATGTGGAAAAAGTTTACTTTGTTCACTGCCATAAACAATTTTCTTTTAAGGATCAAATACATCGCTGAAGTCAATTACCTGTTTTTGATACTTCCCTTGAAATGTTCAGTTTAATGACGTCATAAATGTCTATTTTTGGCTTTAATCGAAATTAACGATTAATTAATTGTTAATTTTTCAAAAGTTAACGATTAAATTTAAATTAATCGATAACAGCCCTAATATTAATATATCTATACTAATAAAAGGCAAAGCCATCACTCACTGACTGGCTGGCTCATCACTAATTCTCCAACTTCCCGTGTAGGTAGAAGGATGAAAATTTGGGAAGTTGTTGAGTAGCCTCTCGCGACGAAAATTTGAGTAAAAGAATTTTAAAATTCACAATATTGGGTGCCGGGGGCCCATAAACGCTTTTTTTTTCTTATATGGCCTATATAAAAAATGAAAATTACTAATTCTCCAATTTCCCGAGTAGACAGAAGCATGAAACTTTCGGAAGTTGTTGAGTACAAACCCGCGATAGTAACGGGCAAAAAATATTTAAATTATAACTTCCTGGGGGCCAGGGGCCCAAAAGAAGATTCTTCCTTATATGAGCTATATAAAAACTGAAAAAAAAATTATCATATTTCCGGTGTAGGTAGAAGCATGAAACTCTAGGTAGTTGATAAGTACACTTCCGTGATGGTAACAAGTGAAAACAATATTTAAATTATCACTTACTGAGGGCCGGGGGCCCAAATGTAGTTTTTTCTTATATAAAAAACACAGACTCATCACTAATTCTCCAACCTCCCGTGTAGGTAGAAGCATGAAACCTTGAGAAGTTGTTAAGTAGCCTCTCGCGACGAAAATTGGCGTAAAAGAATTGTAAAATTCACACTGATGGGGACCGGGGGCCCAAAACCATTTTTCCCCTTAGATGGGCTATATTAAAATTAAAAATTTACCAATTCTCCTAATTCGCGAATATCTAGAAGAATTAAACTATGGGAAGTTGTTGAGTACACTTCCGCGATGTTAGCAGGCAAAAAAATATTTAAATTATCAAATAATGGGGGCCGAAGGCCGAAATGAATTTTTTTCCTTATTTGAGATATATAAAAACTGAAAATCACAAATTCTCATATTTCCCGTGTAGGTAGACGCATGAAATTATGAATAGTTGTAACAAGGGAAAATAATATTTAAATTATCACTTACTGGGGGCCGGGGGCCCAAATGTACTTTTTTTCTTATATAAAAACTGACCTATCACTAATTCTCCAACTTTCCGTGTAAGTAGAATTAACAACTCTTGGGTGGTTGTTAAATAGCCTCTCTCGACGATACTTGGCGTAAAATAATTTTAAAATCACACTCATTGGGGCCGGGAGCAAAAAATCGTTTTTTTCCTTACATGGGCTATATAAAATTAAAAATCACTAATTCTCCTATTTCGCGAGGATGTAGAAGAATGGAACTATGGGAAGTTCATGATTACACCTCCGCGATGTTAACCGGCAAAAAATATTTAAATTATCACATACTATCGGCCGGGGTCCAAATGTAGTTTTTTCCTCATATGATCTATATAAAAACGTAAAATCAATAATTCTCCCATTTCAAGTGTAGGTAGAAGCATGAAAGTTTGGGTAGTTGTTAAGTAACATTTCGCGATGGTAACAGGTAAATAAAAATTATATAATTGTTCACTTACTGGGTGCCGGGAGCCCGAATGTAGTTTGTTTCATATATAAAAAACTGACTTATCACTAATTCTCCAATTTCCGTGTAGGTAGAAGCATGAAACTTTGGAAAGTTGTTGAGTACAAACCCGCAATGGTAAAAGGCAAAAAAGAATTTTGAAATTCACACTCATGGTGGTCGGGGGCCCAAAAACTCCCCCCCCTAATATGGGCTATATAAAAAATAAGAATCAATCATTCTCCTTTTTCCCAAGAATGTAGAGGCATGAAACTTTGAGTAGTTGTTAAGCAACATTCCGCTGATGTAAAAGGTAACATAAATTATATAAATTATCCCTTACTGGGGACCGGAGACCGAAATGTAGTTTTTTTCTTATATTTAAAACTGACTTATCACTAATTATCCAACTTCCCGTGAAGGCGGAAGCATAAAACTTTGGAAACTTGCTGAGTACACTCTTATGACGATAATTGGCGAACAAAAATTCCACTCTAAGGTGGCCGGGGGCCCAAAATCGTTTTTTCCCCTTATATGGACTATATAAATCCGAATCAACACTAATTCCTCATCTTCCAGTGTAGGTAGAAGCATGAAACTTTGGAAAGTTGTTGAGTACCCTCCGGCGATGGTAAGAGATGTAAAAATTATAAAATTATCACTAACTAGGGGGCCGGGGGTCAAAATGTTTTTTTTTCTTATTGGAGCTATATACAATACTCATCATTAGATATCCAGTTGCCCGTGTTCTTAGGAGCATGAAACTTTGGGAAGTTGTTGAGTACCCACCCGCAATTGTAACATACGAAAACAAAATTTAAATTATCCCCTCGATAGGATTACTTGAAGCCATTTTTTACTTTTCTTTTTTGTTTTTCTGCGGGACCACGACAGACAGACAAGACGGTGAAGCAGTGGCGTCACTAGGGGGTGCGTTGGGGGTGGGCTGCTCCGGGTGACACCATCAGGGGGATGACACCAGAATCTAAAATTTTACTGTGTACGATTTTATTTTTTTTAAAAAGAGACGAAATTTTTTTTCAACTAGAAAAAAAAATTACGAAATTCAATGAAATAAGTTAAACGCGAAAATTTATTAATAAAAAATATCGTAAACATGCAACTACGTATAATGAAATCAAACAAATAACGAAAAAATGAAAAGAAACAGCTGCTCCGAAGAGAGAATTAAAAGACTTTTGTATTAAATGATATAAAGTCTTTGACATACCAACACGAGTAAGCTGGTGAGACGCAGCCCATCTCACTACTCCCTTCACCACATTTGGAGTGGGGGGGGGGAATTAGATTATACTTTAAAAAATAAAATAAAATTGGTTTTCTTCGTTGTATTTTTTAAGAGGAAAATTATTACTGAAATGCCTTTCAGTGAATACTTGTGTTTCATTTTTTTATTACAGGCGTGCAAACATGCATATCTATGTTAATATTAGGTAGTCCTCGGATTACGACGGTCCCGACTTAAGCTGTTTCGTGGTTACGAAGGAGCCTAGATAAAATATAAAAAATAATATTACGCATTATTCCGTTTTTTTTTAAAATGTTGTTACAACTTTTTTTCAGGGGTAACGAAGGTTTTCTCTAGTTTAAATACTTTTTAAATCCCTTATATTAACTTCGAAATCTTGTCGTCATCCATCTTTTCGTACGGCGGAAAAACAAACGTAAAAAATGACCGACTTACCGTAATGCCATCGAGCTAAAATTTGGCACACGGACCCGTGTCACCTAACAATGCATCGTATCAAAATTTCAGATCGATCGAACGTACCGTAATTACATTAATGCATTTTTATTTTATCTCTTTACGAAGTATGTAATTCAATTTCACTGTTACATATTGTTTTTTTTGACGTGATTGCTCAGTCACGCGTCGACTCGACCCATCGAAGTACCGGCGTGCTTTTGTTTACATTTAACGTGTCACGCTGAGCTCGGTCCAGCGATCGGTGACCAGACCTTTCCCCTCTCCCAACCCCCCCACCCGTCCCCGGTTACACCGCAGGAGTTAAGGCAGATACAGTCTGTAAATGTTTGTCGCGTTTGAAGATGATCAATACTTTTAATTATGACTCATATATAAGGGATTTATAGTCAAAAACTTTGTTTTATTATATCATTAACTGCTCTTATGTTTCGGGCGCTCGACGAAAAGAATAAGCTTTGTTGTGTTTGTAGGGTGAGGTAGACGTTCATTCTCGTTACATGCGCCAATTTGCCTGTTTACACCGTCTCTTTCTCGCTCTCTCTTTCTCTCTCTCTCTCTCTCTCTCTCTCTCTCTCTCTCTCTCTCTCTCTCTCTCTCTTGATTTTTACATTTAAAAAAATGAAATATTTTTTTTTATGTCACGGAATTGTTTTCTCTTTTTTAAATCCTTTATATCAACTTGTGGTGTCTGAGCCCTTGCTTGATTGCTTGCCGAAAAACTTTGGATCGATTTTTAACTAACTTCCTCGTAAGCTAGGGAGCTGAAATTTTGCAGGTAAACTCGCGCCGATGATAAAAACGATATATCAAAATTTCAGATGAATTGCATGCACCGTAAATAATTATTGAATTTTCAGATTATTTTATTTATCTCTATGTATCATGTTAATTTTTGAGATAGAGTGTCGCGGGGCGTATTATATTGAACGATCTTTTTAATACTTGCCTGTTGCTCGACTCGTTGCGTATTTCATTGACAATACTTTTTATAAACATACTAATGTATCACCCGTCATAAATGACCTAAGTTTTAAGCTTAAATCTATTTATTTTGAAAAAATTTACTTTTTTTAGAGCGCCTACGGCGCATACCTTTTTCAAAAGCCCAACTAACTAGTCCATGTTTGATAAACACGAAATATTAAACTTTCGTAAATGTACACAAAGTATTTTGAAATAGGGGTTGTAGGGCGCCCGTGGCGCCCCCTTTGTTTTTTAATTTTATACTTAACCATCATCAAATCTTCTTTTTACATTGTTCCCTTTTCCAAAATTAAAATATGAGCTAAAACTCTGACGTATATAATATTTTTTTACAGTGCATCTTTATTTTCCACACCTTTTGATGCTTTGGTGCGGTAGTTTGGTGCGCTGCTATCTAAAATTAGTAGCGTCACGGACAGACACTACAGACGTGACAGAGATTGCAAATTATCTATACAAATAAAAGGCAAAGCCCTGACTCACTCACTGACCCATTCATCACTAATTCTCCAACGTCCCGTGTAGGTAGAAGCATGAAACTTTAAGAAATTGTTGAGTAGCCTCTTGCGACGAAAATTTCCATAAAAGAATTTTAAAATTCACACTCATGGGGGCCCAAAAACGTTTTTTTTCCCCTTATCTGGCCTTTATAAAATATGAAAATAACTAATTCTCCTATTTCCCGAGTAGGCAAAAGCATGAAACTTTTGGAAGTTGTTGAGTACCTTCCCGCAATGGTAACAGGCGAAAAACAATTAAAATTATCAGCTTCTGTGGGCCGGGGGCCCAAATGAAGTTGTTACCTATATAAAATATGAAAACCAATAATTTTCCTATTTCCCGTGTAGGTAGAAGCATGGAACTTTGGGTAGATGTTAACTACATTTCCATGATAGTTACAGAAGAAAAAAATATTTAAATTGTCACTTTGGGTGGGGCGGGGGCCAAAATTTATTAAACTGTTTACATTAAAAACTGAATCATCACTAATTTTCCACCTTCCCGTGTAGATAGAAGTCTGAAACCTTAGGAAGTTGTTGAGTAGCCTCTCGCAACAAAAATTGGCGTAAACGAGTTTTATAATTCACACTCATGGGGGCCGGGGCCCAAAAACGCTTTTTTTCTTATATGGACTATATAAAATATGAAAATCACTAATTTTCTAATTTCTCGAGTAGGCTGAAGCATGAAACTTTGGGAAGTTGTTGACTACAATCCCGCAATAGTAACAGGGAGAAAAATATTGAAATTAGCAGCTTCTGTGGGCTGGGGGCCCAAATGAAGTTTTTTCCTAAAATGAGCCATATAAAATATGAAAACCAATAATTCTTCTATTTCATGTGTAGGTAGAAGCATGGAACTTTGGTTAGTTGTTAAGTACACGTACATGATAGTAACAGGCGAAAAAATAATTTAATTGTCACTTACTGGGGGCCGGGGGCCTAAATTTATTATTTTTTTTACATTAAAAACTGAATCATCACTAATTCTCCACCTTCCCGTGTAGGTAGAAGCATGAAACTTTGGGAAGTTGTTGATTAGCCTCTTGCAACGATAAATGGCTTAAAATAAATTTAAAATTCATATTCATAGGGGCGGGGGCCCTCATTGTTTTCCATTATACTGGAAATAACTAATTTTCAACTTTTACCGTGTAGGTAGAAACATGAAACTTGGGGAAATTGTTGGGTACAATCCCGCAATGGTAACATGCAAAAAAAATATTTAAATTGCCACTCTTTGGGGGCCGGGGGTCCAAATGTATTTTATCTTATATAAAAACTGACTCTTCACTAATTCTCCACTTTCCCATGTAGCTAAAAGAATGAAACTTTGGGAAATTGTTGAGTACACTCCCGCAACGGTAACAGGCGGAAAACATATTTAAATTGTCACTCACGGGGGGCCGGGGGCCCAAATATATTTTTTTAATATAAAAGGTTAATCATCACAAATTCTCCAACTTTTCGTGTAGGTAGAAGCATGAAATTTTAGGAAGGTTTTGAGTACAATCCCGGGTTAGTTACAGGTGAATTTTATTTTAAAATTATCACTCACTGGGGGCCCGGAACCCAAACGTAGTTTTTTTTAACCTTATATGAGCCAAATTACAAATACAAAACTTTGGATACTGTGTAAATGTATTGTTACAAATCTTGGAAGATAAAAACTTGAAGGCCTATATTAAAATTCGTTAGAGCATGAAAATTATATATTTTTCATTCTTTTGTAGCCGAGGGCCCCTAATCTCTTTTTCGTAAAAGTTTAAGATATTTTAACCATTCGATTTCACTCGATTTTTTATAACTCATTTTGACTAACAAATATATTCATCCTGATCCAAATAGAAATAGGCTGTTGTTTTGAACTATACAAATTACACGGATAGGGCCCCAGGTCTTTATTTTAGTTTTGTTAAATATGTATTAATAGTACATGTATTTTATTCCTCGCACGGCAATTAAATTTTAGGAAGGTTTTGGGTACGCTCCAGTGAAGGTTTCTCGCTTTGAAAGTAAAGTTTTAAAAACACCACTTATTAGGGGCTGGGGGCCCGTATGCCATTTTTTAACATTAGTTATATAAATGGCAATTTAAAAAGTGGACTGGGTAAATTGATAAATTATTGACCAAATTTGATTTTTAAAAAAATTAAATTAAATTCTATAGGGTAATGAACTTCTAGCGTCTGTTCTTTTGGGGTCAGGACCCAAAATATTTTTTTGTAAACATGTTTACCTTTAGATTTTAAATAATTTAAATAAATATAGACACGTATCTCTATCATGAACTATATTGAAATCCTCAGACCTTATGAGATATGCACATCCTGCATCCATTTTGCACGAAGGCCCGTAATGTCATTTTAATATCCATTTTATTTTACACGACCTTGACAAATATTGACAAAGAAGTATATCCATTATGATTGAGACCAAAACCAATTGGTGTTTTGAATTGGTGTGAAACGGGTTTTCAAAGCTTACTAAAATCGTAACTTCTGCAACAGAGCGCGGGTATTTTGCTAGTGTATAATAATTCCTGATCGGTGCGCATTATATTAAACATGTTTTTCGAGACATAACTAAATTTTTGTATTTTTGTCTTGCGCTGCGTATTTGTCACTTGATAATCACGAGATGAGTGATAGAGACGTCACATAGGGAAATGAGCGCGAAAGTACAGTTCTAGAAAGTAATGACGAATTGCGTTGCTGATGTCTCCACGTTGTGAAACCTCAAATTTATATTTCTGTATATATTGTGCATATTAAAGTTATTTTGTTGCCAAAATTATTTCAAGGATTTATTGCACGAAATTTTGTATTGTGAGAACGCCACAAAACACATATAAAAAGTTAACCATTTAAATTGGTGTCAGAAGTCAAAGTCAAAGTTATTAATAAAGATTGTATTGATATCACGATACAGAAAGCGAGGTTCGTGGTAATGTCCAATATTTGGTATTTAAAAAAAGGAAGTATTCATTAAAGGAAGAACTTTTGTGAGCCATCGTATTTTGTGAATATTCAAGTTCGAAAGCAGCAGTGAATAAACTTTTGTAATTCAATGAAATATTTAATACAAGAAGTTTTCAAGATGGCAGCTTGACTTCCCACATAGCAGCTATACGCCCGGAATCTGGGTCGCGCATTATAGGCCTTCTGTCGTTGGCATACAGTGTGTATGGTGACACACAGTGAACGTATATACGTCAGCAAGCTCGCTAGACTACACGCTATTACAAAGTGATTACAAGAAATGACCATAAATAAACCTTGAACTTGAGAAGCTATGGACTATTAACAGTGTGAATTATAAATCAATGAATGAATTTGTATTCATTCATTGTGTGGAATGTGTGATAATTGCAATCTAGATTAATAGATTAAACTAAAGTGCCTAAAACTACTCTAAAGTTCGGAAATAGGAAAATTTGAATAAGTGATTTATTTTATTCAAAACTTTGGACCATCGGATGTGTTTTGTCAATCTGAGGGAGCGTATATATATAGTATACTTAAGATCCCATGTGAGGATACTTTGTTGTCTCATTTTGTCAAAATTAAATTTAATGGTTTAGATGTGTAACTTGCTTGGACTTAACATATTTTGAATTCAAGATTTTTTCATTTGGAGGATTTATACTTTAATCAACACATAATTACATTGATCACTAGATTGCTTGACTCATTTAATTCTATAAAACATGGATTTCTATAAAGAATTCACTGTGATCGCTAAAGAATTTGGCTTAAGTGGAAAATAATTGAAAGACTGTGTTGAAGAGAAAGTCAATGTGGCCAAAGAAGAAGAAAAACAAATAATAGCTGAAGAAAAATAAAAGCAAACAAATTGATGAAGAAAAAGAGAAGCTAAGAATAGCTGAAGAAAAAGAAAAACAAAACATTGCTGAAGAAAAATAGAGGCAAAAATAAATAATTGAAAGATAAGAAAGAGCTGTAAGAAGGGATCTTGAACAAATTAAAAATGACAACTTAAAATTACAAATTGAGCTAGAGAGTAGAGGCCACAATCCTGGTAATGACACAAATAGAAAGTCAGCACCAAAGGACAATATCACAGTTAGAAAATATGATAGCCAGAAAGAAAAAATGGATGTTTATCTGGATTATTTTGAATCCAAAATGGCTATGAAGAGTTATGAAGAAAACGATTGGCCAGAACAACTGATGACTCAACTAACTTGGGAAAGCATTTGAAGCTTACAACAGTATAGCCAAAGAAGACAAAAACATAAATAAAAATGTCAAAAGGCACTTCTATGTCATTTCGGGAAGTCAGAAAATGATTATAGAAAGGAATTTCATGAAATGAGAATCAAGATGGACAAAGATCCACAGATCATAGTACATGAAGTACAAGTTAAATTAACAAAATGGCTGGAACTTACAGCAATAGATACAAGCAATCCAAAGGCCATACTAGACATGGTGTTAATTGACAAGTTCTTAGAAAATGCAACACCAGCTCTATTCACATATTTAACTGATAAGAAAGTTCGTACTCAAGCAGAGCTAACAAATGCATTACGCACATTCAAAGACTCTAATCCAAATGTGGAAATGGATAAAAGACAAGATATCTTTGAAGCAGTACAAAATAAAATCCAAGAAAAAAAGACAAGGAATGAGAAACCAGACTCTGCCAAACGAAGGCACAAGACAAACTATTTGCTGGTACTGTAAGAAGCCAGGACATATGGCGAGGCAGTTTTACCACAATAAAGGACAACCAAATAGGGTGTCACCTAATGACAGCCCTATAAGAAAGAAAACAGTAGAAAGATCAAGACAAGGCCATTTTGAAAGCAAAGGTAGAAGATCGTGGAGAGGCAGATACAATCATAACTCCAGATACAGATATTGTAATCTGTCATGGAGAAGGAATGACTACCAAGATGGAGATGATAAAGGAAAAATGAAACAAGAAGAATCAAGATCTACTGATACTTTGGCCACTATTAACAGTCATGCAAAGCTGAAATTCTACCCAGTTTACATCAATAATAGAAAATGTATTTGTCTTCGTGATTCAGGATGCACAACGATTGTTTGTCCAAAGTAAGATGGTGGAAGAAAAAGAATATGATGGGAAAAAATACACACTAATAATGGCTGATGGCACAAAGAGAGAATGTCCAACTGCTGCTCTTACCATCAACTCATGCTGGTTTCAAGGTGAAGTTCGACCGTGAGTTTTTTAAAAATGTCATTTGTGATCTCACCATAGGCAATATTGAAGGTGTTGTTGAAAATCCTGGTGAAATATTCAAAGCTTGGTGTGACAACAGCTATCAATTATGTGCTTCTGTACAAATCAGAGCCACCACAAAAAGAAAAGAGAACATAGACATTGAAGTTGATGAGAAACTTGAAATAGGAAGCCAACTAATGTTAAAACAAGAATTCAAACAACTACAAGAAGAAGATAACACAATAATGGAAATAAAAATTAAACTCACCAAAGACAATGAAACAGTCAGCAACAAATATTACAAGCTAGATAAAGGCATATTGATAAACATTGCACAAGCAGGTAGATGCAAAAGATTGGTTCTTCCTAAAAAGTTACAGGAAACCATTATTAAAATGACACATGATAGTCCTTTAGCTGGACGAATGGGCGCCAAGGAAACAATTGCCACAATAGCAGAAAACTTTTACTGGCCTAAAATGACTAGGCAGGTAAAAGAATACATCAAGAGATGTACAGTGTGTCTACGACATAATTCCAAAGATGGAAAGCACACAGCGCCAATACAATCATCTGACAAGGCAAACGTCTTATTCGAGACAATTGCCATAGAACTAATAGGACCATTCAAAAAGATGTCAAAGAAAAACATATGTAAACATAGTGGACATAGCCACCAGATTGAGTGAAGCTATTCCACTGAAAAGAATAGATGCAGAAAGTATATGCACTGAATTACTCAAAGTTTTCAGCAGATATTGTTTTCCCCAAACCCTTCTTTCAGACAATGGCAGCCAATTCAAGGAACAGATGACACAAGCTATTATGAAAATGGTAAATATTACCCAAGTGCACAGCACCATTTACCACTCATAATCAAATGGTGTGATTGAAAGACTAAACAAAACCACCAAGAATATGCTATTAAAGTTTACAATAGACCATGAAGACAAATGAAATGAATATTTAACGTTTGTACTATTTGCATACAACAGCAGCAAGCATAAAAGCACAGGTTTTAGTCCTTTTGAGCTAATGTTTGGTCAAAACCCTGCAAGTCCTTTGAAGAATTTCAAAGAAAGACTTATAAGTAAACATGATGCCATACAGGACAGATATCAGCTGATGTCAGAAACTAGAGATAAAATACTCTACAGTATTGAAACAGCAAAACAAAGACTAATCAAGCAAATTACAAGACATAGAAAATTGTTTTAAAAACAAAGACAATTAAGAACATTTGAATCAGAAGAAGTCCTGGAATTGTTACCAAACGCAAAGAATGAAATCAAATGGGAAGGTCCATAAAACATTGAAGAGAAACTTAGTGATGTCACATATAGTGTTAATATCAAAGGACATGTGAAAAATTACACATTTATAAACTTAGAGCATATGGTGACAATAAAGAATAAAAACAAACAGTAAATATGATCAGCAAAGAAAATGATGAAAATGACGGTACAATGAAAAAGAAAAGCCCTGACAGTAAAAGAATATCCTCTGACATACCAGATAATATGAAACACAGAGTGATGAAAGTTTTTTTTTAAATACAAAGGTGTCATCACAAAAGAAACAGTTAACACAAAAACTGTGACTCATAAGATACACGTATTAGAACATGAACCTTTCAAGACTAAAATATACCCTATTCCAATGGCATATAGAGACACAGTTAAACAAGAAATTGATTACCTACTCAAAGAAAACAAAACAAAAAAAAGCAGTTGAAGCTAACTATACGTCACCAACTGTCATAGTAAAAAAGAAGAATGGAAAGATTCGACTATGCTGTGATTACAGTCAATTAAATAATATTACAAAATTGGACCATGAACCTATTGAAGACCCAAGAGACATTATAAACAGAATTGGTAATTCCAGAATATTCACAACATTTGACTTGAACAGAGGTTTTTGGCAGATAAATATGGATCCTGATTCTGTCAAATATACTGCATTTATAGCAGTGAATAAAGTATATGAATGGTTAGTTATGCCATTTGGATTAGTAAACAGTACAGCCATTTTTAGCATATTTATGAAAGTGATGTTACAAGGCATTCCAAATTAGGTACATTACGTAGATGACATATGTATTCACACTAAAGATTGGGAAACACATATCCATACACTTGAAGCTGTACTGGATAGACTCAAGAAAAATAATGTGAAAATCTCACCAGAAAAGATCAACATTGGAAAGAAATATATTGATTTTCTGGGATACAGAATATGAGGTGGTGCAGTCGCTCCTACTGCAGAGAATGAAAACAAGATCTTTAACCTGTCAGTCCCAAAATCTAAGAAACAAGTCTAAGCCCTGCTGGGAGTATGTAACTTTTACAGACCTTTCATTTCAAATTATGCAGAAATTGTTCACTCACTAACATAAATTACAAAAAACACAGATATTCGAAAATTTTAGTTTTCAGGAGATTGCCTCAACGCATTGGAGAACATTCAGGAAGCATTTAGGAAGAAACCCATCTTGGTTACACCTCAATGGGATAAACCTTTCATTGTTAATACTGATGCATTGTTCATTGCATTAGGAGCGTGCCTCATGCAAGAACATGATAGTATTCTCCATCCTATACAATATCTGAGCAGAAATTTGATAAGAACAGAAGTTAACTACAGCACCATAGAGAGAGAATGTTTAGCCATAGTGTGGGCTCTACAAAAACTTAAAAAATACCTCCTAGGTAGAACATTCACTCTTCTCACAGACCACAAACCAGTTGTGGTATTAAACAAGAAGAAAATCAGTAACGCAAAAGTAAATCGTTGGTCTATGCTATTAGCCGACTACAAATTTGACATTAAAACTGTTAAAGCAAAGGACAATGTGGTTGCAGACATATTACGTAGAAAGACAATAAATAAAGACATTCTGTGAATTCCTAAATGATAACACCAGAGACTGTATTAATATTAGTATTTTTATTCACTGAACAATAAACAAGGAGCAGTGTTTGAATTCCACTGGATATATATTTAATTTTAATTTTAAGAATACTGATTGTATTTTACTTACACAAAAGTATATTTGTGTTAAAATGTCAGTTACATTTTTTCAGTATAGGTAGACTGTTGCAGTCCTACAGTTTATTTTCTCTTGATTGTCATGTCTAGATATTGTGTTTAAGGCAATGACTGTCTATTGAGGATAAATATTTGAGATTTGAATATACATGTAGATTAATTTGATTTTATTAAAACCAAAAATGTTGTATTTCATAAACATTTTTTTAAGGATGGGGGTGAATGTCACGTGATAATCATGAGATGAGTGACAGAGAGGTAACATGGGTAAAAGAGCGCAAAAGGACAGTTCTAGAAAGTAATGGCGAATTGCGTGGCTGATGTCTCCACGTTGTGAAACCTTAAAAGTTATATTTCTTTATACGGTATATTGTGCATATTAAAGTTATTTTGTTGACAACAGTATTTCAAGGATTTATTGCACGAAAGTTTGTATTGTGAGAACGCCTACAAAACACATATAAAAAGTTAACCATTTACAGTATTATAATGAACATTCTTTTAGTTATGTCTTGTACATAAAGGATATATAGTCAAAAACTTGTGTTTTTTTACGTTATTTTAAATTAAATCTTTTATATTAACTCGTGGTTTCTGATTCAATGTTTGCCGCAAAAAATTTTGGATCGATTTTTAACCCACTTCCCAGTAAGCTAGCGAGCTGAAATTTTGCCGATGATAAAAATGTGCGTATCAAAATTTCAGATCGTTCGCATATACTGTAATGAAATTAATGAATTTTTAGATTATCTTTATTTATCTCTATGTAACATGTTAATTTTCTGTGCTAGAGTATCGTTTTGCATATTATATTGAACAACCTTTCCTGTCGCGCAATAAGGTGCGTATTATAATGACAATAATTTTTAAAAATATATTCCCGATAGGTGCGCATTATATTAAACATGTTTTACGAGACATAACTAACATTTTGGATTTTTGGATTGTCGTGCGCTGCGTATTATAATGAACATTCTTTTAGTTATGTCTCGTATATAAAGGATTCATAGTCAAAAACTTATTTTTTTACGATTTTTTAATTTAAAACTTTTTTATGTCATTAACTGTTACATTTTGCTACATCATTGTACAAACAGTGCTTTACAGTATATATACACACACCCATGTAAAATTTTGTATATTCCCTTTATTTGGCACTGGAAGACTCGGAGGAGTTCTATGGGTTAAGTCGTGAGGCGGTGACACCATGAGCTACTGCCCCGGATGACACCAACCCATTCATTCGTGATTGTGATGGAAATGTTTACAAATCTAGTAAAGATCTACCACTCCTTGAGAAAATGTATGCGAACAACTAAAGTAGTTTTTACTTCTTTAATATTATATAAGCATTTAAAGTGGGCAATGTCTCGCTCCCGTAGCATCGCACTTATGACGCATTTTCGATAGACACACAGTTGGGTTTCTCCGTTCACTTGGTGTTTTGCAAGACCCGTTTATTTAGTTTAAATATTATGGCAGCTGCCTTGCAAATTTTGATGTAAGTAAAAAAATAAGTCAAATTTCTATTACATTATTAGTTGAAAAAAAATAATGCTTAGTACATTAAAACTATTTGTCGGTACACTGAAAATAACAATAAATCGGTATATTAATGTTTCTAGATATCATCGATTTATTTAACAACCATTTAGTGGTACCAGGAGTAGGAGTGTACTGACAATGCATTTGATCTGTTTTTGAGTATTACGTCTTCATTGGTGCACTCAACAAAATGATTTTATTTAATTGCGAAAATATGCACTTTTATAGTATAGCTTGAAAGTTTACATGAACACTTCACGTTATGTAACTGTTTATAGAAAGAGAAGTGTAGATTCAACTAGCGAGTCATAAATAGTACTTTTTAGGTTTGTCTAAGTTTACTATAAAAGAAAATATAGGAGGAGAGCAAATATGATCAAGCCATGATATATATATGTAGCCGTGTGGTCGTGACTATGTATATATATATAGCCGGTAGGTAGTCGTTCACTACTTCACACGTAACATACACAAGTAAAATGAAATGCAGGTAAGCTGAGGACTATAGTTGGTATAGTGTTTATTTGGTTTTCTTCAAAGGTTCACACAGTAGCATATGAATACGTAAATTGGATACAGGAAATAATGTGTACAGATCTACATTCTACTACAGCCCTACTCCTATCTCTCTACTACTATCTCTCTACTACTATCTCTCTACCACTATCTCTCTACTACTATCTCTCTAATACTATCTCTCTACTACTATCTCTCTACTCTACTCTCTCTTACATCCCGGACTACTGAAAAACGAAGACCACTGAAGACGGCAGACCGCTCTGTGTCCAGAGTGCGTCCTGTTTAATACCCTTTAGACTCCGCCCCTAAAATTAATCCGGTGCCCGGTACGCCTGTCTAACCTGCCAATCATAAGGGATCAAACCTATGTCCAGCGACTTCCGTCACAGTCTATTTGTGTTCAGTCCTAACACTCATCAAGTCCCGCCCTCCCTAGTTTAAACTAAGGATGGGGGGGAGGGGTTGACGTAACCATGTCTGGTCAGACCCGCTACCCCTTATCTACCCTGGGGCGTTTCACACCTCTGGTCTCCTCGCTCAGCTACGACCTTGAATCTACATGCCGGCCAAGGGGGGGGTTGTTGACGTAACCGTGACTGGTCAGCCCTGGTCAGTTTGCCGTCTTTGTACATCAAGGGATGATGGCGTTTCCTCCTGCTCCTCCACCCCCCCTCCGCTTTATCCTGGCCCTTTTCTCATCGCTCCTGGCTGCAAGGGAAACTTCTGCGACTAGGATGCCCTCGCGTACTTTTGCTCGCCAGGAGTTGCGCTCCTCAGCAATTGTCTCCCACGTTTTATGGTCAATCTGCGCCAGAGTCATGTCTTTCTTGCAGACGTCCTTGAAGCGCAAGCAGGGGCGTCCTCTCTTCCGCATACCAGTTGCCAGCTCGCTGTAAAGCAAGGCCCTTGGAATGCGCTCCGAGCTCATCCTGCGGACATGTCCCAACCACGGCAGTCGCCTCTCGTACATGCTCAGCATATGACTCCTTCTGAGTACCTCGACATTCGTGATCTTGTCCTGCCACTTGATGTGCAGAATCATTCGCAAGCATCGTAAGTGGAAGCTGTTGAGTTGCTCTGTTTGTTTGGCATAGGTCGTAAAGCACTCACTGCCATAGAGGAGTGTGCTGAGCACGCAGGCCTGGTACACAGTGATTTTCGTCCTATCATTGAGCCGTGCATTGTTCCACACTCTTTGATTCAGCCTAGCCATTAATGATGCAGCCTTGCCGATTCTGGTTTCAATTTCATTTTCCAGGGAGAGTGTGCTTGTGATGTTACTGCCAAGGTAG
This sequence comes from Ampullaceana balthica, assembly GCA_944989445.1. NCBI lineage: Eukaryota > Metazoa > Mollusca > Gastropoda > Lymnaeidae > Ampullaceana > Ampullaceana balthica. The sequence goes on along the minus strand of CALYLW010000195.1, from coordinate 1,161,999 downwards.
GTAAAATCCTCGACGACATCCAAGGTGTTTCCCTCAATGGAGATTTCTGGGAAGCAGTTTATTCCTTGTCTCATAATGTTGGTCTTTTTTAGGCTTATCGTTAGACCAAAATACTTGCATGCTTCTGAGAACCTATTGACCAAAAGTTGGAGACCTATCTCTGAATGTGAGGTAAGGGCTGTGTCATCCGCGAAGAGCAACTCTCTAATAAAAACCATTTCCACTTTTCTCTTCGCGCGGAGACGGCTGATGTTGTATAGATTTCCATCCATCCTGGTATGGATGTTTATACCCTCGAAGCAGTCCTTGGACCCATGACGCAGTAGCATCGAGAAAAAGATACCGAAGAGTGTTGGAGCCAGTACACAGCCCTGTTTGACTCCGCTACAAACTGGGAAGGGTTCTGAGGTGGCGCCATCGAAGAGCACTGTGCTTTGCATGTTGGTGGGGAAGAACTCATTGATGGAGAGAAGCCGCGGTGGACATCCTATTTTTTTCCAAAATACGTAGCAGACCTTTGCGGCTGACCAGGTCAAATTCCTTTGTTAGATCTATGAAGGCAACGAAGAGGGCTTTCTGTTGATCCCGAAACTTCTTTTGTAGCTGACGGAGTGAGAAGATCATGTCCATGGTTGACCAGCCAGCCCGAAAACCGCATTGTGATTCCGGGTAAACATTATGTGCCAGAGTTTGCAGGCGTGCAAGTTATCACTCTGGCAAAAGCCTTTACCCAAATACTCAGTAAGGAGAAGCCACGATAGTTATTGCAATCGCTGCGATCACCTTTGTTTTTATAAAGCGTGACTATTTTGGCGTCACGCATATCCTGTGGGATGTGACCGTGTTCCCAGCAATCACATATGAGTTCGTGCAGAGGTTTCAGTAGTGCTGGCTCACCGCCGTACTTAAGGACTTCTGCAGGAATGCCATCGTTGCCTGGGGCCTTCCCAATGCTCAGATGACAGACAGACAACAAATGCGTCTTCTATGTATAGATGTATATATATGTGTTCCAAGGTTAGTATTGCCGGGGGTGGCAAAATATACCCATAACTTGCGTCTAATAATAGCCTCTGCTAACCAGTCCAACTCCTGGCCTTCTCGTATGACTTGTAACCAAGCCTGGCGGATCATGTTTCAACTGACAGGAGAAGGGGTGAAGGCGGGCCGCTGGCGCCTTAAAACCAGCCGCTTTGGGCAGATGGGTCTCGTAAACCTTGATAGGTAGCTCATCTAGGAGAGGGAAACTCCAATCTCAAACCTCCACTGTGTCGCGGCCACACATGTTCATGGAGAGACTAAGGGAGTAAACCCTAACAGAAAATCAGGAGACGGAGTCCCTTTGGCAGTTTTATTGCGATGCGCTATATCTCTGGCAACTTCTGCGACACAGATGGCGCCTTGTTGTATCAGCTAAGCTGTTACACTGGAATCACCATTTGTGTGGAGAGAGAGGGCCTGCTGCCTGGGCAACATCTCGTCTTCTATAAAGCTCTGCTATTGCTCAATTGGCGTAGAGCTAGGCGCCAGGGGTCGTTCCAGACGGTGGGAGAGATCACCATGTCTCACTGAGCATCTACCGCCCGCCTTAAGCTGGGCAGCCCCCAGCCAGTAAGGTGATGTTCCGTCATGGCTCGCCTGCCCCATTGGGTGCATGGGGCTCAGAGTGATCAACTCAACAAGCGAGCCATAAACCCAAGCACCAACTGAAAAAATTAAGAAAGAAGTTACCAGCACTTCGTTTAGCAAGCTGGAATGTCAGAACCCTCTGCACTGGTTTTAACTCTGACCCTTCATGTGCGGAATATATAAGGAAGACAGCGGTCATTGACAGGGAACTTTCCCGTCTCGGCATCGACATTGCATGTCTACAGGAGACGCGGCTGGCTGACAACGGCAAAGTGGCTGAGGCCAACTACACATTTGTCTGGCAAGGACTACCATCATTCTTCAAATGCAAGAACATCCACAAAGTGTTTTGGAGACACCCCACTCCAAGCACTGGCACCAGCTCGATCTCGTTCTCACCAGGCGATCTGACCTGGCCAGTGTGCTCCAAACACGCAGTTACCACAGTGCCGACTGTGACACAGACCACTCTTTGGTCGCAAGTAGAATCAAATTAATACCAAAGAAATTGTGTCACTTTAAGAGCAAGGGTAAAACTCGCATCAACACGTAGAATATCAACTGCCCTGAGATAAGGGATCAGCTTAACACCAAGCTTGAGCAAGCTCTTAAAGCCAACACCTCGCAGAAAGAAATCCCCAATCCTCATGATGCTATTGGGACAGAAAAAATCGATGCGAATTGGCTCCATCTTCGAGACACTATTTACAACACCTCTCTTGCCGTCCTCGGGAGGAAAGAAAGAAAAAATGCAGATTGGTTTGAGGCCCAATGGGTTACAATGAATCCCGTGACGGAGACAAAAAGAAAAGCTCTATTGGCCTACAAATCTTCCCCAGGACCCTGACACCCTGAAATGTATCATAAAGGCCAGAAACACAGCCCGGAAGACTGCACGTTTTTGCGCTAACACTTATTGGGTGGAATTATGCAAAAGCATTCAATCTGCTGCTGATCAGGGAGATATTAAACAAATGTACGAAGGCATAAAAAAGGCCACTGGGCCCACAACATCAAAGTCAGCTCCAATCAAGACAAAATCAGGTGAGATGATCACAGAACGAGACAAGCAGATGCGGCGTGGGACTGAGCACTATCTAGACCTCTAATTTAATTTATAGCATTCGGGCAAAAGGGACAATTACAAAAAATAACTTAAAACCATCTCCGGGGTAAAAGGAACCGTCCTGCCAAATTTGGTCCCCGTCCGTCATTTGGTTTTTCCGTGGCTATGTAACGAACATAAAGTTGAAAAGTGAAACATACCGACATACAAACAACTGAGCTTTATATATTAGATATATATCTAATATATAAAGCTCAAATGTTTGTATGTTTGTATGTTTTATGTTTGTATGTTTGTATGTTTCACTTTTCGACTTTCTGTTGGACAATCACGGAAAAACCAAATGACGGACGGGGACCAAATTAGGCAGGACGGTTCCTTTTACCCTGAAGGTGGTTTTAAGTTAGTTTTTGTAATTGTCCCTTTTGCCCAAACGCCGTAAATTAAATAATCAGAAAATGCAGAGACAAAGAATAAACAATTTAACCCCATTTCTGTATTGAACAAATTTACGCGGACGTTCAAATGCCGTTCAAAGCGAGTTACTTTTGGTGACGTTTTTTTCCCCAATACTTTATTTTCAGCGGTGCGCATTCAAAAAATATTATGTCTAATTACGGTGCGCAAATTTTCGTGTACGCTTCATAATTTGAGCTGTGTAGTACAAAGAATTGTCATTTTATTTACTGTTACTTTCTATATATTAGATAGACACGTAAACATATTTAATTACAACTGCCATACGATGCATTATATTTAATTGTTTACACGTTTAAATTTAATTGCGAATTTGTTTTAATTAATTTCTGTTCCATAACTCGACACTTAATAAAAAACTATTTATGTAATAATTGTTTCAGTATTTTTTTTCAATCTATTTAAATTTAGGCTACTGGACCTATTAACATAAGTAGATTAAACTAAATAAAGTGATCATGAAAACGCTTAATTATTTTGTATTGCGAATTTCGTATGTTATGTTCATTCCTTTGATGATGGATTAACATATGTCATTTTTAAAATCAATTATTGTCATGGTTTCACATGCGTTTTTATCATAAAATGTATTTTTTTTTAAATTAGGAAAATAGCCGAATTTCTTTATTTATCTTTATTATCTTTATCTCATAGACACTGTTGCAAATATTGTATTAATTACAATTGTGTTACGATGCAGTTTCATAAATATATAAGAGCTTTTTTAGAGACGACATTGGCCGAGATCTTTTGGAAAAATGTCAAAAAATCAGTGGCCTTTTGTAATGGATACAAACAAACAAACATAAAATTATCAACTTAGCTTTATATATTACATATGCGTTTAAATTATTTTATTTCAATTATTTTCACGATGCATTGTATGAATATTTTACATGCAATGAAAAAAATTGAGATTTTTACAAATTTAATTCATTACTCGACATTTAATTAAAAACCATAGACGTAGCGAGTTTATTTTATGTTGAAAGTGATGGCCTATGTCAAATAAACTTACACTTTAAAACAGTTTACTTAAGCTTTATATACCCTATACATTATACACTTTCGATACCAAATTGATTAACAAAACTTGACTAAATTTAATGAAGTGATCCTGAAAACGCTTAATTAATAGGAATTGCGAATTGAATATGTTTTTATGTTCATTCCTTTGTATTCAGAATAGCATAGGCCATTTCTAAAATTGCCTTTTAATCATTTTTAAGATGCACTTATGAACAGATGGTTGAATCTTTTTTTTTCATTTTTATTTTATTTTACAGATATTAAATCTGGTGTGTGTGTGTGTGCATTGAATATAATTTACAAAATATGATGCTTTATCCGAAATAGGGAACAAAAAAATTCCTTTTTGAAATTATACACATTGCTTATAAACCGTAAATATAAATCGTAAAATATAGAGACATAAAAATTGTTAAATATTATTTCCCTGTGAAAACTATTGTGAATACGTCAAAAGGAGGAGTTATTTTGGTCCAGTACATTTACTTTATAACAAGACTTTACTTTATGCGGCCATCTTTCTATATTGTCTAAATATGGTGTGCACATTTTTTTTATATCATTTTAATACGACCGGTTTTTTTAAAAAGTATTTTAGAAAGTACATTTATAATTTTGTTTATTTGCGCTATGAGTCACTTAGCTTTTGCCTTTTAAAGGGATAGTGCCACATGTTCTTTATCTCATAGACCTGGTTACAAATATTATATAACTTACAATTGTGATACGATGCAGTTTCGTAATTATATATTAAATTTTTTAGTGACGAGGGTGGTAGAGCTCTTTCGTAAAACCTGTAAGTTATGTTAATTTTATACAAGTGGGAATGAAATTGTAAATTTAGTTATTATGGTCGGCAAGAATCATTATTTAATAAATCATATCTTTTAAATAGTAAGGTTTTGTTAAAAGGCACTGCATTAAGTGAAAACAACCCACGCGGTAAAATGGCATATCTCAGTTTCTCATAAGATTTTAACTAAATAGATGAATCTGAAATTTAACTTGGCAAATAAAAATTGAAATAACCAGCAACTAATACTTGGATAAAGGGTCAACATACTCCCCCTACAAAGTGCGGGTATTTTTCTAGTATATATATATATATATATATATATATATATATATATATATATATATATATATATATATAAATATATATATATATATATTTATATATACATATATATATCTTATATATCAAGCTCAATTTTTGTATCTATGTATGTTTCACTTTTCAAATTTCTGTTTTTTACACAGCCACGGAAAAACCAAATGACGGACGGGGACCAAATTTGGCAGGAAGGTTCCTTTTACCTTGAAGATGGTTTTAAGATAGCTTTTCTAATTGTCCCTTTAGCCCGAATGCCGTAAATTAAATAATCAGAAAATGCAGAGACAAAGAATGAAAAATTTAACCTCATTTCTATATTGAACAACTTTACGCGGACGTTCAACTTCCGTTCAAAGTGAGTTATTTTTGGTTACGTTATTTTTAACCAATACTTTATTTTCAGCATTCAAAAAATATTATACTTTCTAATTATGGATCGCATATTTGCGTGTAGTCTTCTTTTCAAAAATTAAAATATATGCATACAAAATGTCGTCATTTAATATTTTTATACAATCCATACAGACAACGGGAATCAATATACATAATTAACATAAGTAACTTATCCGTGTTTAATAAATACGAAATGTTAAACTTGCTGAAATGTACACAAAGTATTTCATAATAATTATAAATCCTCAAATCCTATTTTTACATCGTTGCCTTTTCAAAAATTAAAATATAAGCATAAAACAATGACGTCATTTAATACTTTTATACAAAATAATATTGTCTAATTACGGTTTGCACATTTTCGTATACGATTCTTAATTTGAGCTGTGCATTACAAAGAATTGTCATTTTCTTTACTGGTACTTTCTATATATTAAAGACACGTAAACATATTTAATTACAACTGCCATACGATGCATTCGGTTTAATTGTTTACAGGTTTAAATTTAATTGCGAATTTGTTTTAATTATTTTCTGTTCTATAACTCGACATTTAATAAAAACATATTTATGTAATAATTGTGTCAGTTTCCTTTTCAAGGCTTCATTTTTAGCAGTGCGAGTTCTAAAATCTTTTATCGCCTGATTACTGTGCGCACATTTTCGTGTACGCATCTTAAATTTAGCTGTGTCCTATTAATATAACATTTATATTTTGTTTGTCTTTTACATAAGCTATCGTCTTTTACATAGGCTATGCACTTGTAAAATTTAAACTTAGGCTACTGGACCTATTTTCATAGTACATTAAACTAAATAAAGTGATCCTGAAAACGCTTAATTATTTATTTATTTTTTTGCGAATTGAATTTATGTTAATTCCTTTGTAGTTGGATTAACATATGTCATTTTTAAAATCAATTATTGTCATTGTTTCACATTCGTTTTTTAACAGACATTTGATTTGTTTTGTTTGTTTTTTTACCACGTTTTTATTAACTCGCTTTCGTTCCTGTTTGTTGGTTTCTTGGTTTGTCCAAGATTTTTTGAAATCTGCCAACGTAAAATTGAATCATTTTTGATGGTCCTAGAGATCTGAAAATTTTACCACCAATAGATCTTGGATGACAATGTATTGTGTCGAAATTTGAGATCGTGCAAATGTAATGTTATTAAATTATTGAACTTTTTAGTTTATCTATAGTCTATATATTAGCATCTGTACCGTCTGCTTTTGTTGACATCCGTGAGTTCACCCTGTGACCACATCACAATGTTTTTAAAACGTTTGGCGGGCGCTTGTGAGGTGTTTGGTAAAATAAATAGAGGTAAAAAATATTTTTAAAAACCAGGTTGTTATAAGTGGACTAAAAAGAATAAAATAAATAGAATTTAAAAAAAAAGATTTTTAAAAACACGTTTTTATAAGCGGACTAAAAAGAAGAAAATAAGTTAAAACTTATTAGTTCAAGTACTTCGATTTAATATGACTAAAAACGTGGGGCGGGTGTTTGGTATAAAAATTAAAGATTTCTAATTTAGAAGGCAAAAGAGAAATCTATAAGTGAGAGAATGTGTGAACCGCATATGTTAAACCTCATAAGCGCCCGCCCCACGTTTTTAGTCATATTAAATCGAAGTACTTGAACTAATAAGTTTTAACTTATTTTCTTCTTTTTAGTCCGCTTATAAAAACGTGGTTTTAAAAACTCTTTTTTTTACTTCTATTTATTTAAATATAGAAGATAATTTCTTTATTTTTTTAGAAACAAAATCTGTTTTTGGGCAATGAAAGTGACTCAAAAAAGAATATTTCATTCCTTTATGATATTATACATGCATACAGCAGTAAATTTTAATCGTAAATGTAGACACAAATATATAACAATTCAAATATTATTTCCATGTTAGAACAACAATAAATATATTACAAAAGTAGAGCTATTTTTGGTCCAGTTGTTATGAGCAGACTTTTTATTAATCCAGAATTTTTCTATTACCATTTATTATTATTGTCTGAATACGGTGCGCACATTTTCTTGAATTCCTTTTAATACGAAAGCTTTAGTTTCTTTCAAGTATTTTAGAAAGTACATTTAATATATAACATTTATAAATTAATTTATTAGCGTTATATGTCAATAAACTTACACTTTTAAAAAGTTTACATAAGCAATACATATATATATATATATATATATATATATATATATATATATATATATATATATATATATATATATATATATACACTGTACATTATAAACTTTCGCTACCGAACGTATTAACAGAAGTTGACTTAATTTAATAAAGTAATTCTGAAAACGCTTAAATAATATGAATTGCGAATTGAACATGTTATGTTCATTTCTTTGTAGTCAGAATAACATAGGCCATTGCTAAGGTTGCTTTTCAATCATTTTTCAGATGTGTTATTAAAATGCGGTTGAATCTTTTTTTTTAAATTGGATATATATTTTATTTTTTTTTCCAGAAAAAAAATCTGGTGTGTGTGTGTATTGAATTTGAATATAATTTAACAAAATACAATGCCTTATCAGAAAAAGGGAACACAAAAAAGAATTTCTTTTTTTGAAATTATACACATTGCATAAAAACCGAAAATATAAATCGTACAATATTGAGACACAAAAGTGTTTAAATATTATTTCCCTGTTGAAACAACTATGAACACGTCAAAAGAAAGAGTTATTTTGGTCCAGTACATTTACGTTATAACAAGACTTTATTTTATGTGGCCAGCTTTCTATAATCTTTTATTATCTAAATATGGTGAGCAAATTTTCTTGATATCATTTTAATACGACGTTTTTTAAAAAAGTATTTTAGAAAGTACAATTATAATTTTGTTTATTGGTGCTATGAGTTATGTAGCCTTTGCCTTTTTAAGGGATAGTCTCAATATGTTCTTTATCTCATAGACGCGGTTACAAATATTGTATTATTTACAATTGTGTTAATATGCAGTGTCGTAATTATATAATAAAATGTTTGAGTGACGAGGGTGGTAGAGATCCTTCGGAAAACTTATAAGTTATGTTTATTTTGTACAAGTGGGAAAGAAATAGTAAATTCAGTTATTATGGTCATCAAGATTCATTATTTAATAAATAAATCTTTTAAATTTTAAGGTAATGTTAAAAGGCACTGCATTAAGTGAAAACAACTCATGCGGTAAAATGGTAAAAGTTAAATAATTGTGTCTGTTGTTTGTTTTTTCTCTTTTTTTCCTTAAATATATTTAATTATATTTAATTTTTTTCTCTTTAAAATGGAATATCTCTGTTTCCCATAGGATTTTAACTAATAGAGGAATCTGAAATATAATTGGGCAAATACAAGTTATAATAACCAGCAACTAATACTGGGAAAAAAGGGTCAGCACCCTCCCGCTACAAAGAGCGGGTATATTTCTAGTATATATATATATAGCAGAAGACGTGTACAAATAAGCATAACGAATGACCATCGCTGTGGTCCGCTAATCACAGTTTATGGTTGTCAAGTGATGGTAGTAAAAGGTTCGGCCGGGGGGGGGGAGGGGCGCAGGCAAAAACGACCGCAGTACGCATATGTCAAGACCAAAAATGCGTCGGCGATCTCCCTACCCTCCCGACGTTCACTCGCGTTCTTTTCATGTCTTTGTGCTACAGTGTGTGTCCTTTCTACATTCTTTGCACTATCTATGAGAAATTCTGCGGCGTGTGCTACGCCACAGGTCGGATCTAGTATCTATATAATATAGAATACGACTGCTTTTTAATTAAATACAAGATACACAAAGTAATTGTGTAATTAAAACTATAAATTTAAGCTTAAATTAAAGATACAAATACACAAGAAGACGATTCGGCTAATGCTTTCATCATTACAAATACTTTAATACAAGAATTAAAATTAAATTAACATTATATAAAATATACTATTTAATATGAAAAGAATTATCATAAGATTAAAAAAGACAACACTCAAAGGAAATGAAATTACTTAACAAAAATACAGAATATAGAAAGAAGTGCAAATATCCAAATTTACTGACATCTCATATGTGTGCAATACTCATGATAAGATCTAAAAAGAAAATTGAGTTATAATACGATTAGTTACTTTTGACAGAAGAATCATATAAAAGTTTTCTTTCTTGTTGCACTATATTCATAAATTGTGGGCTATACATGGTAGGTATTGCATAAATGTAACATAACTGATAAGCCATCTCCTTTGTTCACAAATTTTGTGCAAGCCGTAGTTCGCCGACGGCCCAGAATCAGTCAACCACACCAAAATCACAGGATGCCATGCATTATTACGGAGTTTCCTGTACAAATGTAATATTTTGTTATTTGGGCTAGAAAGGGGGGAGGGGTGGAGATGGGTATTTTATGTTACTTTTGTTATTTCAAGGCATATACTTGAATTAATATTTGTTTTTAAATTAGACGATATAAACAGTATATATTTTTTAAAGGTTTATGAGAATATTAAATGGCATTCCGACATTTTCTATAAACCCCACCTAACCCCCACCACCACCATTTAAAGTTTTAGCACAACAGGACATTTGTTACGAACATTTGTAAAGACCAGAAGCTCAGTATGGATTTAGATGGTTTAGAAGAAAAATACTTATAGAAATGTGGGCGTTGTAAATAATTAATAAAAAATATTTTTTTAATGACATTAACCAATTTGAAAAGCAAAAGAATGTTGAAGTGCTGTTCGAGATTTTAACATTAAACACGTTCGATTAAATAAAACTGTCAATACGGACATTTATAAATGGTAATCATGAACAATAAAAGCAAATTTTACTTTCATATTTTTAAAAATAGAAACTTCTATAGCTTGCACTGAAGAGTAGCTATACATTATATATTTTAAAATTCGAATACAATATCAAAACAGTCATAAATATTGATAAATATTGGAACAATTTCATTTCGATAATACCTAGCAGCTGTGATGGATGATACGAATTATATTTGTCATAGAAGACACAAAGCAGTTGTAATAGATGAGTTAAAACTCTTTTATAGATTATCCAGACCATAGTTGTCCTAAGTAATATAGAGATGTTAACTCTATAGATACACATAAGAGCACTTGTCGTGGAAAATACAGAGCAATGATGGTGTATGATAAAAGGCAGTTCTAATGTAATTAAGCATTCAGCACAAATGGTACAATAAATTATCATTTAGTATACCGAGAGTATATCAACAGACTGAACCAGATAATGTAACATCACAAATGGTACAAGAAATTATCATTTAGAATACAAAAAATATGCAAAAGACTGAACCAGATTCATCCGCCCGAAACGTTTCTAAGAATTACCACAAGAACAAGTTTGATGTCCTTAAAAGGATACTACAAGGATACTACATTATGTTTACCTGAACCAGGAAGTTAATTTCATCACTTTTTGCCAAGATGCTTTGCTGCCTGATGTCCATAATAGAGTACAATCGTTCGATAGAAGACACTTTAATGCACCATGCTCTCAAAACATGTGGTTCTTAATTCTTGTTGTCGTATTGTTTGTATTTCAATATGGTTCATGGTCTCGGTAAGGATGTTCTTTTCTGGAAAATTCACAATTACAAAAATTTATATTTTAAACGTTTTTTTTAAAATTAAAGGTTAACAATAATCTTTCCATTTCGAGTTGCACAGTAATGAATAATTTTTAAGTAATTTGGAGCTTAATTTGTTTAACAGTTTGTTGAGTCATCTAGTTCAGACCAGTCTTCAATCATTCCTTATGGTGGTTCATGCAATATGTCCCCTCAGTGCATTACCAACTTTTGTAACATCTCCTGTGTCTGCCCTGTTAACACATCCTATAATGACATCACAGCTTCTTGTGTATTAAGTAAGTATCATAATATATTCTGTTAATATTAATTCTCATAAACATTGTCTATACAACTAAAGCAGATTTTCTTAGCATGTAAACAAAAGTTTTAAATTGGGCCGTCACATTCAAACAAGCCATTAAGTAAATGCCACTTCTGCATCAAGAGGATGCGTTCCCTTTTTTAAAACCTTTGGATCGATTTTTAACCCAATTCCTCGTAAGCTAGCGAGCTGAAATTTTGCAGGCAGTTTTGTACCAATGACAAAAACTATTTATCAAAAGTTTAGATCGATCGCATGTACTGTAATTAAATTATTGAACTTTTAGTTTATTTTATTTATCTCTATGTATCACGTTATTTTTTGAGATAGAGTGTCGCGGTGCATATTATATTGAACAACCTTTCTGTCGCGCAATAAGGTGCGTATTTTATTGACAACATTTTTTTATAAACATATTCCTGATTGGTGCGCATTATATTAAACATGTTTTACGACACAACAACAATTTTTGTATTTTTGGATGGTGTTGCGCTGCGTATTATAATGACCATTCTTTTAGTTACGTCTTGTAAATAAAGGATTTATAGTCATAAACTTCGTTTTTTAAAGTTTTTTTTATTAAATCCTTTATATTAATTAACTCGTGGTGTCTATTTGGTTGATTGTTTGCTTGCTTGTCGAAAAAACGTTGGATCGATTTTTAACCCACTTCCTCGTAAGCTAGCGAGCTGAAGTTTTGCAGGCAGGCTCGTGCCGATGATATCAACAGTTTTTATAAACATATTCCTGATCGGTGATCATTATATTAAACAGGTTTTACGACACATAACTACCATTTTGTATTTTCGGATGGTCTTGTGCGGTTTATTATAATAAACATTCTTTTAGTTATGTCCCGTTCATAATCATAAAGGATTTATAGTCAAAATCTTGTTTTTTACGTGTTTTTTTTATTATCCTTTTTTTATAAATCCTTTATATTAACTCGTGTTGTCTGTTTGAACCCTTGCTTGCTTACTTGCTTGTCGAAAAAACTTTGAATCGATTTTAACCCACTTCCTCATAAGCTAGTGAGCTGAAGATTTGCAGGCAGTTTTGTGCCGATGATAAAAACGATGTATCAAAATTTCATATTGATCGCATGTACTGTAATTAAATTATTGAAATTTTAGATTTTTTTTTATTTATCTCTATGTATCATGTTAAATTTTGGTGCCTGAGTGTCGCGGTGCGTATTATATTGAACGCCCTTTTTATTAATGGCTGCGGCTATTGGTAGTTGACTACCAATAGCTTCTAGAGAGCTATTGGTACTCGACTACAAATAGCCATTTCCGGTTGTCGGCTATTGGTAGTTCGCTATTATTAATTGTTAATAAAACTACAACTAGGTGATATTTTGGGGTTGATGTAATGTTTGAATGTAAAAAAATATACAACTAAACCTAACCTTGACCCTAAAACTAAAAGCTCAAATTTAATCATAATTATAAGAATTTTAAATTGATACCATTAGTTTTAGTCCCTATATTGTAAATTTGTTATTCTATGTTAATGTATAAAATAGAAAATTAACCCATACCCTGACCCTAAAACTAAAAGATCTAATTTAATCGTAATTCTAAGAATTTTTTTAAGAAAAGAAAAAAAGACTATTAGGATCCGCCGAAAATCGAATCCATGATTGTTCTGCAACATTCAGTTCACTCTATCATGAGACCAAGGAAGTTCGGTACATTTGGTGAATTTTAAAAGGCTATATTAGTAGCTATTTATTATTTCTGTAATCCCGGGAGATAAGTAGGGTTGCGGAAGTGGCTGCGACCTGAAACTGACTAACCCCGGCGAAATCGCCAAGCATACGCACTGGAACCCTCCGGACAACCGGGGGGTGGGGCATGGCCTCACCGAGAGGCCCGGTGCTGGGTGTGGGAGCAGACCCATACCCAACAATTCCCGGCTAGGAACGCCGAAGACAGGAAGACCCTCTGGGCAAGGGACGGAACGCACTCGGACCGTCCTCAATGGGTTGAAGATTTCTGCCTACCCCCTCTCTATTCTATGGTTCATATGTCGAAAAAAGCAGGTCCCGGAATGGACCTTCTAAACCCCTTCTCGGCGGATGGTGGTACGTCGGGTCGGTTGGCTACCCCCCCTCTTAGAGGCATGGTGACGAACGACAGGCCATGTCCAAGCGGTCAATCGGTGACTGGTCGTCCGTGTATGGGTGCGAAGGGCCATCCTGAACAAGCCCTGGTAGTTTTACAGTTGAATGTCTGTGGCATAAGGCAAAAGGCACACGAAGTAACCAAAATACTCCACGAACGGAAAGTGGATGTAGCATTGTTCCAAGAAACGCTCCTTAAGGGGAAGCCGTTTCATATCACTGGTTACTCGCTATACCATTGCAAGTGTGACCGGCGATGTCGAGGTCTTGCCACAGCGGTCCGGAATGATTTAACGATGGAGCTGCTCGAAGTTAAGTGTTACAGCAACACTGATACTCTCACAGTGAGAGTTTTCAAAGGCGACGTTGGCTTTACAATCACGAACGTCTATAATACGCCCAGAAATCCAATCGCACTTCCAGTTGGGGAAGATGTCATATTTGGAAGAACGATAATAGCAGGAGACTTTAATGCACAGTCTCCTGACTGGGGCTATGCTGAACGGAACGCATCAGGCCGCTACATCGAGGATGTCTGTATTAATACGAATCTCATCAGGCTACAGAACGCAGACAGTGAACCGACACTACTGCACACGGGGCACAGCACGGAGTCCCGCCCAGATCTAACGCTTATTTCCGCTGACCTAGAGTCGAAGCATAGACTGGAAGTATTAAAGGAAGTAGGCAGCGATCACTTGCCAATCCTGATTGAATTTGGACTTGGTGCAGGCAAACCCCGATTTGAAAGAAGGCATTGGCGAAAGTACGAGGCCGAGAGCGAGACCAAGCTCGCTCTGCTGGATGTTGCAGGAGACAACATGGATGCCACCTACGGGCAGTTTATTGACACAATCCTTGGGGTTGCGAGGCGAACGATCCCAAGGACGAACGGGAAACAGAAGTTCAGACCTTACTGGGACAAGAGTCTGGCAGAATTGGTGAAACAAAGAGCAAAAGCACGGAAAAAGGCAGCCAGGCTGAAGACGCCCGAAGCTCGTAGGGCGTACAACAGACTGACGGCTGAAGTCCGGGCCGCTGTCGACAAAGCGAAGAAGGCGAAATGGGTAAATACGTGCGAAAAACTCGACCTCGTAGACGGAAGAAAAGTTTGGCGGCTCTTGGATGCATTATCTGGCGCAGGGAAGACAAAGAATTCCAACCCTTTGACGACACCAAAGGGCCAAAGGGCTAGTGAAGTTAAGCGCGCACGAGCGCTAAACAAACACTTTGCCCAGGTTAACAAAAAAGGCGCCAGATCTGATTTTAGCCGAACAATCGACCGAATGCGCAAAGAGGGCTCAAGGAGACAAAGCAAGGGCCCTCAAATAGAGGTTTTCGCGGCCCCCTTCACAATGACAGAGTTGCAAACCGCACTCAACAAGTGCCAAGCTGGCAAAGCACCAGGACCAGATAAAGTTCACAATGAAATGCTCAAACATCTGGGCAAGACAGGCCGAATGAAACTGCTGGGTTTCATAAATAGAACTTGGACAACAGGCACGCTGCCGAAGCTGTGGAAAAAGGCCACAATAACCCCAATTCCCAAAGAGGGGAAACCAGGCGAACACCCGTCCAGTTACCGGCCAATTTCCCTCACGTCGTGTGTGGGGAAGGTAGCTGAACGGTTAGTGAACGCACGACTCTACTGGTTCCTCGAACAGTCCAAAAGCATTCCAATGACTCAGGGTGGGTTCCGAAAGGGACGCCAACCGATGGACCAGGCTCTCCGACTAATTCAGACAATCACGAATGAACTCCAGTCGAGGAATCACACCGTTGCGGTGTTCTTCGATCTAAAGCAGGCATACAACAAGGTGTGGCGTGGAGGGCTACTTTATAAGTTGCAGCAGTTAGGTGTTACTGCGAACATGTACAGTTGGATAAAATCGTTCCTTACGGACAGAACGATCAAGACCCGAGTGGGGGAGTCATTATCCAACGAAGATCGCCTGGAGGACGGACTTCCACAGGGGTCCGCCCTTAGTTGTACATTGTTCTTAGCCTACGTCCACGACCTACAAGGTATTCTGGGGTCACAGAATGCCATGTTTGCTGACGATCTGGCTATATGGAGTTCCGGAAAGGACGTTGCAACCCTGCAGAACAGGCTGCAGGAAGATCTGAACCGAATCGAAGACTACGCCAACCGTTGGCGCCTAGTAGTCAATACGGAGAAAACGGTCCATTCCATTTTCACAAATGGACGGAATGCACTGAAGCATGAGGTGGTGCTTCAGATATGTGGGAAAAGATTGAATTGGGATCGGACACCAACGTACTTGGGAATCAAACTGGACCAGAAGGTCCAGCTACATAACCATGTGCGTGAATTGTGTGCCAAAGCTACAGCTAAACTGTCCCTGGTGAAGAAACTGGCTAGCACTAGTTGGGGTGCGGATGCAAGACTACTGAGAGCTCTCTATCTCGGTAGTGTGAGGGGTGCCATTGATTACAGCCTCCCGGTCCAGGCCTTTGCGAGCCGTACGGCCCTAGAGGGTCTGGACCGAATACAGAACCAAGCTCTACGGTTTGTATGCGGGGCGTTGCGTACGACACCCACAGCCGCTGTAGAAATTATGTCTAACGTAGAACCCCTGGCGATAAGGCGAGAAAAGGCAATCATGACCACGGTGGAACGATACCGTAGGTTGGAGCATGACGAACCCTGCTTTCAATTACAAGACCGATGGGTAAAGAGGACCCGACTGAAAAGACCATCCTTCATGGATACGGTCTACGCACTAGAAGACTCAGTCCCCATACCCAAGCACAGGGAACGCATGCGACTGGTCCCTGCTCGAGGACCACATGAAAGCTCAGACTTGCCTGAACTACGTTTGACACTGGCAAATACAGCGGTGACGAAAGCCAGCCCCGTCGAGCTTCAGCGAGACGAGACTCTGAAGACAATCGAAGCTTATGGCGATAGTGTGGTAAAAGTCTTTACGGACGGCTCGCGTTTCAAGGATGGCAGAAGTGGATACGGAGTGCTAATTCAATACCCTCAACCTGGACCTGACAGTATCGAACTGTCAGGGCCGTGCGGATCCGCATACAGTAGTCACGACGCCGAACTGGAGGCGATTTGCAAGGGTTTGAAGGAAGTGCGCCGACGTCTAGCAAGAAGAAAGGTTTTCCCGACCGTCGTAGTTTTCACCGACTCACGATTTTCGCTCGAGACCGTGGGTCGATCCTCTCTGGAGACGAAAACGGTCAGTGTCATTTTGGAAACAGTAGGTGAAATCCTAGCACGAGGCGGAAAAGTAGTCCTTCAATACATCACTGGGCACAGTGGCGAGCCTCATTCAGACAGGGTCGATAAGTTGGCGAGAGAAGGTTCAGCTCAGCCCCAACCCGATCGCCCGATGACCCAGCTGGGGGTCAGATCGTGGCTTAAGGACCATTTCCGAGAGAAATGGCTACAGGGCTGGGCCTCTGGAAGCACGGCCAGAAAAGTATTCCAATACATGCCGCGACCGAGCAAAAGCGATTCCTGGTGGAAAATTGGACGTAGCAATCAGACGCTCATAACTAGAATGAGAACTGAACATTGTCCCACACGAAGCTACTTGTACAAGTTTAACACTAGAAGGGAACTGGCCTGTCGGCTGTGTGGCCACCCGGAAGAGACGGTGGCACACGTACTCGAAGAGTGCCCCGGGCTGTGCGGGGGTTTGGAGGACGAAGTAACGATATCTGCAGAGGGTTACCTCTACGGCGATGCCCGCTTGATGAGGCTCGCTTGCGACAAAATGAACCGGGTCTTAAGAGCCTAGCGGCTCGACCCAAAAGAGAATGTACATTAATGGCTGCGGCTATTGGTAGTTGACTACCAATAGCTTCTAGAGAGCTATTGGTACTCGACTACAAATAGCCATTTCCGGTTGTCGGCTATTGGTAGTTCGCTATTATTAATTGTTAATAAAACTACAACTAGGTGATATTTTGGGGTTGATGTAATGTTTGAATGTAAAAAAATATACAACTAAACCTAACCTTGACCCTAAAACTAAAAGCTCAAATTTAATCGTAATTATAAGAATTTTAAATTGATACCATTAGTTTTAGTCCCTATATTGTAAATTTGTTATTCTATGTTAATGTATAAAATAGAAAATTAACCCATACCCTGACCCTAAAACTAAAAGATCTAATTTAATCGTAATTCTAAGAATTTTTTTAAGAAAAGAAAAAAAGACTATTAGGATCCGCCGAAAATCGAATCCATGATTGTTCTGCAACATTCAGTTCACTCTATCATGAGACCAAGGAAGTTCGGTACATTTGGTGAATTTTAAAAGGCTATATTAGTAGCTATTTATTATTTCTGTAATCCCTTGGATAGTATAAATAACTGTTTCCCAAATAGCCTCAGCCGTAGGGACCTGCTATTAGTACTCGACTACCAATAGACACTCCCTTATTAATACTTTCCTTTTGCACGATTTGAAGCTTATTATATTGACAATACCTTTTATAAACATATTCCCGATCGGTGCTCATTATATTAAACACGTTTTACCAGACATAACTAAAATTTTGTATTTTTGGATTGCCTTGCGCTTCGTATTCTTTTAGTTATGTTTCGTACATAAAGGATTTATAGTCAAAAACTTGTTTTTTTACGGGTTCATTTTATTCGAATTCCTTTGGCAACAATTTTTCTTTTTTTTTCTCAAATACAGTATCATGCATGTAGGATAAATAAATATTTACTTGAAAATTATTGTGTTCTTTATACCTAAGTAAATTATAATTCCTTCTTCTTCGCATTTGTAAATTTGAATTTTGGGTACAGCCAGCAATTCTTGGTAAAAAATGGTCATAACGTGACATTGATGTGTTAGGTGTCATAAATTCACATTAATGGGTCATGTTTCATAATTTCACATTACTGTGTCCGGTGTCATAACTTCAAATAAAATTGATTGGTTTGTTGTTGTCGATGTGATAATCCCTGAGTGTGCGGCACTTAGGCGTGAGAAAGGGCGAGGAAAGTGTAAGGTGGGTTGTGAGATGGGATAGTGTGAAAGCGGAGGTCAGTAATCAGTTAGCGTCGGATTTTGAGTGCTGAGTTTTCTTAGCTAAGTTTGTTAGCGGAACTCTCGCACTGATGGGCTTATGTTGTAGGGTTTTCATATTAATAAAATTTGTAAAAAAAATAATTGTGAATATCTTTCATTAAGTAAGTGACTGTGTATTCTGTCACCACCCCCCTAGATAACGATGCCACACAAAACAACTATTTGTGACACATTGATAGATTAGGTGTCATAACTTCCCAATTGATGGCATAGGTGTTATAACTTAACATTGATGGGTTAGGTTTCATACATTAACATTAATGTGTCAGGTGCCATAACAGTATCATTACTACATTATTGAAATACATACCTGCAGGCAATAGGGATTGTCATTTCTTAGACCTGAAAAAGTCATAACCCATACAGCCATTGGGTTATTTTTAGAATGGGTTCAAAATCTTCTGAAATAACAACAGTGAGTTTTTATATACAGATCTCACTAAAAACTATCTTCAATTCGAAATTTTTGTGCAAACAATATTTCTTTACACTTAGTTTTGCAGCTGAATAAATAATAAAAACTCAAAAGATGAGTTTAAGTTATTAGTTTAATTAACTTTAAATACTTACTTTGCACTAACGAATACAAGAAACAAAAGCGAATGGAAAGGACGTGGGTTATAGGAGTGGAGGGCGGAGTGAGGGGGTTTAGAATAAACAAACATTTGCTCGCCCAAATGTTTTTGGTGCATTTCAAAGCAAAAATAGTTTTATGTCATATAGTAAAAGCAGCCCATCCTTATTCTCGGCAGCGTTGTTGTGATTTCATTTTTTGATCGATTCAAAGAAACTAAATATTTTTGTATTTTCGATTTTCGTTTCATGTTCAAAGAAAAAAGATGTATCAAGTACAGTTTGTCAAGACCGTATTTTAAATCCCGTTGCAGATTTTTCTTCAAATTGTTTTCGTGTGGAACGGGCTTATATTTCAAACAAACCTTTTTCCTTTGATAAATTGTTAACGGTCAGCAATGAAAACACAGAAGAGCTGCACTTTGAGCATCGTCGGTATAGACGGTGCAGCTAAATTTTCACGGGTAACCGGGCTAAATTTTACTACCCGGGTAATCACACGTCAACGGGTACCTGTATTTCCGTGAACCCATTGACAGGCCTAGTTATGTGTCCTAACTTCACATTGATAGGTTAGATGTCATAACTTCACATTGATAGGTTAGATGTCATAACTTCACATTGATTTTTTTGGTCTAATAACTTCACATTGATGTGTTAAGTGTAATAACTTCACATTGATAGGTTAGATTTCAGGGGTTCCTAACCGGTGTTGCATGCACCCCCAAGGGGTGCATGATCAGGTTCCAGGGGTTGCATGAACCATTCAGAGGGGAAAAATAAGAAAAAGAGGAGGAAAAAAAAGAAGGAAAAAAGAAAGAAAAACTGATAATCTGAAAATTTAAACCATAAGCAAGCCATGCCGCGTCAAAAGGCGCCCATATACAAAATTTTTGATAAAGATACTCGTTCGAGCATCGTTCTGCGCAAATCGAAAATTGATGTAAAAACTTTTTCACAAAATGAACGGTTCGCTCTACGTGTTCCTCGGAATTTCGTATTTTACTTCGCAGATTTCTAAAAAATGATTTAATTTTGTCATCAAATACGTCAGATTTATGTCTTTCGGTGAACCTCTAACTGTTTTGAGCGGGTGTAAACGTTTGGGATTTTTTTCCTTCACTTTTATTGCTCGGTACGCTGCAAATGTCTTAAAAACCGTTAATTGTAAGCCATTATCGTCATTGAAACCTAAAATCTGGAGTTGAGCATCCAATTCAGGTCATTAAAATCATCAACTTCGTCAGTTAAAAATTTGCCTGTGACTGGTACGACTTTCCGATTGTCATCACCCCCTAAAAATCATTAATAAATAATAAAATAGAGAGAGATGGAACACAAAAGCCTCAGTGCTTCCTCTTTTGAAAAATCCTGCGCAATGACAACATGAAGCCTGTTAGACTCCGAGAGCACTTGGAGAAAGTACATCCATCCAATTCCCAGGACAGTGTTGAGGTCTTCAAGCAGAAGAGAGCTCGCTTCTTGACCTCAGGTACATTGCCCAAGCTTAGATTTTCTTTGTCACAGAAACCTGCACTGGGGGCATCATTCTAGGTTGCATATCGTATTGCAAAGAACAAGAAGCCCCACACCATTGGAGAACTTTGGTGAAGCCTGTGCTCTGGAGATGGTGGAACTGATGTGTGGTCACCAGAAGAGGAAGCAGGTTGAGAAAGTTCCTTTGACCAATGACACTATTCATTCCAGGATTAGTGGCATGGCTTCAGACATTCTGGATCAAGTCTTGTGCGAGATGAGAAGCAGTCCCTTTCCATTTAGAATGCAGCTGGATGAATCCACTGATGTAGCATAATGCAGTCAGATTCTTGTATTTCGGATATATGTTCTCAGTGGATTGCTGAAGGAGAATTTTTTCTTTTGTAAGCAACTCCTAGCTACTATCAAATCAGCTGATGTGCTGCTGCTAGTCAGGGCATTCTCCAATGAAAAAGAGCTTGACTGGACTTCAAGAACTTCTTCAATTTGCACAGGTGGTGTTCCCTCCATGCTCGGTAATAAGTCAGGATTTTCAGAACTGGTAAAGAAAGAATTTCCAGATATTGTCACTACACACTGCATCTTTGATCATCAGGCCCTGGCATGAAAAACTCTACCTCCAACCTTGAAGTCAATTCTTTCTACTGCAGTCCCAGTTGTACATTTTATCCGCTCACATGCCTTGAACCACTTCCTCTTCAAGTTGTTCTGTCAGGATGTGGTCTCTGAGCCTGAAGTTCTGTTCTACCTTACTGCGCTGGTTGTCCAGGGGACGGATACTTTCTCGGTTAGTAGAACTGAGAGTAGAGCTTGCCATTTTCTTGCGTGAAAAAGAGAGTGACCTTGCTAACAAGTTTGACTGTCCAAATTTCATACATTACTTGGAATAACTGGCTGACATCGTCACCATCTTGAATGAGTTGAGCACCTCTCTCCAAGGACCTGCTGTGACTGTAATGTATGATACTGATAGATTGCAAGCCTTCCTTAACAAAGTGCCACTATTCCAACGACGACTGGAAAAGTCCAACTGTCTACTCTTGGATGAAGTTGTAATATCTTGTGCAGAAGGAAGCATTGAGGTATCACTGCCTGACAACATCAAAAAGGACATTTCAGAGCACCTTTCAGCATTGCAAAGGTCCTTTGATGGGTATTTCTGTCAAGAAGTTTCTATGAAATATCTTTGGATTCGCAATACTTTTCTCTGTGACTTGGACAATATTAATTACAGTGACTTTGCTAAAGATGACCTAATTGATTTGAGAACTTGAGAAGTACCTTCAGTTGCAATACCTTGATTGAATTTTGGTGCGCCCAGCCAGATTACTTTCCACAACTAGCCAAGAGGGCAGTACTGAGTCTCCTTCCTTCCATTTGCCACAACCTATCTCTGTGAAGCAGGACTCTCCACACCTTTGACGATTAAAACCAAGGATAGGAATAAGTTGAATGCAGAGGATGACATGAGAGTTGCTTTGTCCAAAACTATCCCCAGATTTAAATCACTGATTGATCATAAGAAGCAGCAGATCTCTCACTTAATTCCCTGTTGCCTATGGTCAAAACTGTTGTGTTCGTAAAATAAACAAAGTTTATTATGCATTTTCTGCAAGTTTCACGAGGGGGTGAATGAACTTTTTGGGGCATCTGAAGGGGAGCATGGACACCAAAAGAGTAGGAACCACTGGGTTAGATGTAATAACTGCACATTGATTTCTTAGGTCTCATAACTTCACATCGATATGTTACGTGTAATAACTTCACATTGATGTGTTAGGTGTAATAATTTCACATTGATATGTTAGGTGTAATAATTTCACATTGATGTGTTAGGTGTAATAATTTCACATTGATATGTCAGGTGTCATAACTTCACATTGATATGTTAGGTGTAATAATTTCACATTGATGTGTTAGGTGTCATAACTTCACATTGATGTGTTAGGTGTCATAACTTCACATTGATGTGTTAGGTGTAATAACTTCACATTGATGTGTGAGGTGTCATAACTTCACATTGATGTGTTAGGTGTCATAACTTCACATTGATGTGTTAGGTGTAATAACTTTACATTGATGTGTAAGGTGTAATAACTTCACATTGATGTGTTAGGTGTAATAATTTCACATTGATGTGTAAGGTGTAATAACTTCACATTGATGTGTAAGGTGTAATAACTTCACATTGATGTGTTAGGTGTAATAACTTCACATTGAATTGTTAGGTCTCATAACTTCACATTGATGTGTTTGGTGTAATATCTTCCCATTGATGGGTTAGATGTAATAAATTCACATTGATTTTATAGGTCTCATAACTTCGCATTGATGTGTTAGGTGTCATAACTTCACAATTATTTATTAGGTAGGGCCGCGGTGGTCTAGCGGTAGCGCGCTGGACTGTCAAACCGAGAAAGAAGAGAGTCATGGGTTCAATTCTCGGTGCTGGCAAGGCAAACACTCCCTTTGCTCGTTAGTTGTGGCTAAATAAAACTTGTGAGCGCTACTTCACTTGCCCCGTAGTCCGACATGGACTGGAATGGGGGTTATTATTATGGGTTAGGTATCGAAAATTATAAATCACTTTCCATGTCCTGAACCATCATCATTTCTTATTCTAACGCACAACTTACTCATTTCCATCTTTGTTGTATTATCAGATTTATTTTGATTCATCAAAACAAGGCAAATTAGTCTCTTTTTTTTTGCATGTTGTTGCATGCAATGCCTAATATTACTAAATCCAACTTTTCAGACTGCAATGTGAAAACTCAAAGTTCTTATGGTCAAATTGTCAGTACGAACTACCCGAACCAATATCCCAACTCTGACAACTGCACTTGGACATTGAGTGGGACATCAAATTCTTACTATGTGCTTAGGTAAAAACAATTCGTAAAAATAGTCTGTTTTGCAAAAATATTTGGTTTGTTTATATGACTTTAGCCTTAAATATGATCAAAAATGTTTTTCTACATCAATTCACATTTTAATAAACAACCCAGACTTTTAAAAAAAAAGAGTAAAATGTGTGCAGTTGTATTTCTATTGGCAGACAAAAAGAAAAATCTTAAAACATACCAGCAAAATCGGTAATAGACTCAGTTTTATTCCTTTTAAAAAAGTTAAAAGAATCGATTAAAAATCTAATTGTTTTCTGATTTGTCAGTTTTTATGATTGATTTTTTCAGCATCTATGATATGGACATTGAATACAATGAGAACTGCACTTACGATTATCTCAAAATTTATGATGGAACAGATGAAACAGATACGCTTCTATCTAGATTTTGTAACACAGACGATACCGTCCCAAAGTTTGTATCTTCTTCAACAAATTCAATGTATCTGGTGTTTATGACAGACTATTCCGTTGAAAGAAAAGGCTTTAGTGCATTCTATCGTAGTTATGGTAAATAAATATTTCCTTACAGTTTCTATGATAATTTTATTGTCATTGTGGTGGGGTAGACACTATTAGGAATATATGTTATTGACGCTTTAATGCATTTGCAAAACAGCTTGGTAAATGTTAGATTCAATTGTATTAAATTGGTTTTTATTATAGTTTATCTAAGCAAAAATTTAAACATTTAAAAGTGAATAAAAAGGAAACTAATTTATTAAACGATGAGATGCTGCAAATTTGAGTATAATTTCCCGTCATTTAAATAAGCTGCATCTTGTGTACAAATAATAAATATATCTTGAAATTGAAACGGAATCGAATTAAAATAGGTGAATCCAATGAGGTGCTATTTTATTTATCAAGAAATTTTAAACGTTCATAAGTAATTTTCTCTCTGAAATACAATTAATTGTTCACTTTTCTCACATAAGAGTAATCAGATTTGTGCAATGAATTATTTTTTGCAAATGTAAAATTTACGTAATACTTTAAATTTCAACTATGACTATGGAATAAACATATTACATAAAATAAATGTATCTTATCTATCTTATCTGTTACAGACGCTCCTTCTATAAAGACGATTGTTGCGTCCTACGTATTTTACTCTTTGTTCTTTGATCCCCTAGTGTTTCAAGGTTTATTGATTTATGTAATGGTGTTTCTCTTGTCATTTTAGAATATTCTCCAGTAATTAATCTGGCAGCTCTTTTTTGAATTTGTTCTTATTTATCAATGTTTTCTTTGGTTGATGGGTCCCATACAAAAGATTCATATTCTATTACAGGTCTCACCAAAGCGAAGTAGCATTTTAGTTTTAAATCTCTATTACATTTGTGAAACTTTCATTTTATAAAGCCTATGGTTTTCTTTGATTTTTAATAAACTTCTTTGACATGGGGATTCCATGATAATTTCTCATTTATTTTTACTCCTAAGTATTAAAATTTAGCATCCTTAGTATTTATATGCAAAACAAAATCTATTGCACTTTAATTGTAGCTTTACCAAATGCACTTAACAATACTTAATTATTTATTGTTTGAAGTTTACGAATGATTTATATCTATTTAAATTTTATTGAAATTAAAACTGAGTTTTCTTTTATTAAAGCAATATTTATAAAATCAAATCATTCATAATTTTAAAGAACTTAACATTTTTTCTAGATTACAACTCAACAATGTTGGTTTAAAATTGTATTATTTGCAAGTCCAAAATATCGTTTGACATTCCCATTTAAATTTTTAAAAATGTGTGATTTTTTAAAAAAATTTTTTTAAATTTGTATTAATAAATAGTTTTAACGTTTTGAACTTAATGACATAATAACTTATTTATTTGAACACTTTTATTTTATCAACAAAGTATGTTAACTTATACGTGTCTGCATATTTATAACACATAAATCTCATCCTTATAGATTACAACGAAACAATCACAGAACAAAATTACGGATACATTGCTAGCCCTGGTTATCCACTCATGTATCCAGCTAACTCTTATTTCTCGTGGACCATTCAAGGTGGACCCGGCAGCTTTATTGTATTAAGGTAACTTTTGAAACAAGTTTAAGTAAACACGCGTTTTCTCTTTATACAATTATATCAAGATCATATTGTTTCTCTGATACTATAGCAGAATACCCGCGTCGCAGCGGAAAACTAGAATTTCAGTTCGTTAAGAGAACCCGTGTACCAATTTTTGAAAGGTGTGACAATAAGGACAAAGAACGTTCAATTGGTTCAATATGGCGACTAACAGTCGTGCAATTTGAACGAAATTAGTATGTTTATCATTGTCGATTAACGCAGGAAGCCGCCTACCAATATTCGTGAACTTGCAAAATACTCGCGCGCTGTTGCGGAAAAGTAGGATACCAGTTAGCGTTGAAACTAGAGTAACACAATTCTGGAAAGTGGGACCATAAGTATCAAAGACAATTCGAAAAGTTCAATATGGCAACTGACATTGGCGTCATACCAACAAAATAAGTACGTTCATCGGTTTCAGTTAGAGTAGGAAAAACGCCTACTAAATTTGTGAAGATGGGACATTGCTCAGAGAGTTTTGAAATGAAACCTGCTTAACTTTTGGAAATGAGGCTTTTAATTATCTTTTTTTCTCCTAAATATGACTCATCTAAATCTTATTTAGTAAGTTTGATCAAGAAACATCCATTGTAGCCAGAACCCTTCGCGGGAGTGTACTTATTCTTTCTAAGGTTGCATGGCGATCAGTGACTAAAAGAGTATTTATAGATATTATATGTAGCCGTGTGGAGGCATTAAGACAGGTCACAAAGGTGGGACTGAAGCAGTTGTCTTTTTAACCGTGTTTATTCACAACATTGGAACTTTAATCAACTCGTTCACTTATTTCCCTCACATGCCCAACTGTCATTCTTTCTCTACTTCTTTTATTCTCTCATAACACCTAGTGCATCTCGGTGCGGTGCACATGGTGTGGCGCTGTGTGGGTGTGCACACTACCACATTATTAACAATCAAATTCCCACACAGACCAGGGGCAGTGTGTTACTGGCCCGCTGGCGTGGTGAACTCCAGTCACCTCGAGTGAACTCCAGTCACATCGAGTGCTGGAGTGAACCTGCAGTGACATGCAGGTCACTAAGGCGGACTGCTGAGGTTTAACTCTAGCAGACGGTTACATATAAAAGAAACAAAATGATATTATGGCCCAACCCCGCCCCCCCCGGGCCTAATTTGTGCAACATGTTAATTTCAAAACACCAATTGATTTCAATCTGGATCATGATAAATATACTTGTTTGTCAAAATTTTCGAGGTGTTGTAAAATCAAATGGGGAATTAAATGACACTAAGGCCCCCGGGCAAAAACGGTGCAAGATGTTCATATCTTAAAAGGACTGAAGATTTCAATCTAGATCATGATGGAGATATGTTTCCCTATTAGACTACGGGCCATTAAATTTGTTTTATATCAAATTGGTTCCATAATTCATCTATTTATCCAGTAGCCACTGTTTAAGACAACTTTATATTAACTCATGTCAAAAAAATTACATGCTGTGTCCGCGGCCCTTAATAAGTGGCATTTCAACAACTTTTATTCCAGTAATATTTGCTTGAGTATAATCAACTACTTCCCAAAGTTTTATGGCCATTGATAAATAAAATATTATTTATGTGCCTTTAAATAAACTACAATAAGGGCATAGAGGTCCAATCGGTGTAAGATGTAAAAGTCAAAACAACAGTTGATTTCTTCAATCTTGATCATGATTGAAATATTGGTTTGTAAATATTTGTAACGATGGTGTAAAATGAATATGGAGAAAGTGTCTTAAACGTTTATGAAAAAGAGACTAGGGGCTCGCGGCTCCAAAAGGAATGATAATAAGAGTTTAATATCCTATAGTATGCCATCATGGGCTATAAACGTTTTATATACCAAGTTTGGTCAAGAGCCATCCATTTACACTGTATCTAAAGTGTAAACAAAATTTAAATAGCCCATATATGGAAAAAAAACGACATTTTGACCCCGGGCCTTCAGGGAGTGATAGTTAAAATATTTTCTTTGCCTGTTACCATTGCGGGAGTGTACTTAACAGCTTCAAAAAGTTTTATCCTTCTACCTATACGGAAAGTTAGAGAATTAGTCCTGACTTGGTTTTTATAAACCTCATATAACGAAGAAATCTACATCCCCCCACCCGAGTAGTAATGTTAATATTATTATTATTTTAATTTTTTTTTCACAAACTATCATGTGAGAGTGTACTCAAAACGTTCCCAAATTTTCATGCTTTTACCTACACGGGCATTTGAAATATTAGTGATGAGTGCGTCAGTCAGTGAGTGAGTTAGGGCTTTGCCTTTTATTAATATAGACATGGGACCATAAATTTTAAAAAAGTTTAACATGACGAACATTGTCGATGATTAAGTCCGTTAGGAGTAGAATTTTTAAATGAAACCTGATTAACTTTTGCCCTATAGTATCTCAATATGTGTTATTGAAATCTTATGTACCAAGTTTGATCGAGAATCCTAAGCAAGAGTGTACTCAACAACTTTCTAAAGTTTCCTGGCGATCAGTGACTGAATTACTATTTATACAGTTTCATATCATCATTCCCGTGACCGTTGCGGTCGTTGGGGGGAGCGCATGGACACATCAACAGATATACAGATTATATAAGGACATTATTTTAAAGTGCCCCCAGGCCCCATCAGTTAACCATGTGCATTTCAAAAGACTTATGGAATTAAATCTGGACAATGGTGGATATACTTGTTTGTCAATATTTCTCAAGGTAGTGTAAAACCCAATTGGGAATGAAATGACGTTAAGGGCCCCGGGAAAAAAAAAGTTGCCAGTAAGGACATGTGTCAATATTTGACGATATGTTTGAGGGAATAAAGTTTTAAAAGTTAACACAAATAAATATTTGTGGCCCCCGGCACGAAAAACATCCCTCTGCTCATTGTGTTTTACATCACATTTCTGAGTCATTACATCTAAAATAGCATTTCCATAATAAACAAAGATTGTAAAAGGCAAAAAAAGTGAGCATGACGACAAAAGTTTTGTGGCATTTCGAACGGGTAACCCGGGTACCCATTCAAATTTTTCAACAATATTGACCGCCCTAGTTGGGAGCATAAAAGTTTTAATGGTATAGAAATAGTATAGATTGACTACACTTATCACATAAAAAAGTAGCATAAAATATTCCAGGAAAGTCGGCAGTAGAAAAAAATAAAGAAAACTTGAACCACAATAATGCCAATCTGATTACAAGCAGGGTAACAAAATAATTTAATTTTTTTTGGTCATTCTCATGTTTAATTGTTTCAGCATCTATGATATGGACATTGAATACAATGAGAACTGTGATTTCGATTATCTCAAAATTTATGATGGAAAAGGTGAAACAGATAATCTGCTATCTACATTTTGTAACACAGACGATAACGACCCAAAGATTGTATCTTATTCAACAAGTTCAATGTATCTGGTGTTTAAGACAAACTATAACATCGAAAGAAAAGGTTTCGGGGCATTCTATATTATTTATGGTAATTGAATATTTTCTTATTGTTTCTAATTATAATTTTGATTGTCCTAAGGAATAGAGACTATTTATTGGAATTTATGTTTCTGTCCTTTAAAAAAAAGTTGCGAAATATTTACATGCCAGATTTAATTGTATTAAATTTGTTTTTATTATAGCTCGTCTAAGTAAGCATTGAACATTTAAAAAGTGATTGAAAAGGAAAATAATTTATAATTAAACAAAGACATTTTGCAAATTTGAGTATATTTTGCCATCATTTAAAAAAGTTGCATCTTGTGTAATAGCATAAGTAACAAATACACTTTGTGAAGAAACAGGGATAAAATTAAAATAGGTGAATCTAAGGGTAAGCAAGTCTATTTAATAAGAAATGTGGAAGTTTAATGGGTTATTTTCTTCCTGAAATACATTATTTTTTAAACTTTTCCCACTTAAGAGTACTTTGATTTTGTAATCAATTATTTTTTTGCAAATCTAAATTTTACATATTACTTGTATCCTTGAAATTTAAACTATAGATTAAAAAAATTACATATTTTTTTAAATTAAAAACACATTTTTAAGAAAAAATTTGTTTGTATCATTAACAAATTCCTTTTAACAATACAAACGTATTTATTGTTTGATTTTCAATTTTTTACATTGCATTTTATTGATCTATTTATTTAAATTATTACTGAGCTTTCTTTTATTAATAGACAATATTTATAAAATCATATTCTTGATTTTTAAACTAATTTACATATTATTTTAGTTTACAATTCAACAATAATGGATCAAATAAATGGATACATTGCCAGTCCCGGATATCCACTGAAATACCCGTCTGTTTGTTTTTTCTCTTGGACCATTCAAGGAAGAAATAACACGTATATTTCTTTGAGGTATTACACGTATATACATTTTATATTATATTTTAAATATGAATTCAATGTGAGCTTTCTGTTAAAATATGTGTAAATTATACTTTAAAATGTTTTCATAAATTGCCATATTTTTAAAAAGTACATATTGGCCCCCAGCCCCCAGTAAAAGATAAATTACATTTTTTACCCTGTTACCATATCTGGAGGGTACTCAAGATTCTCCCAAAGTTTCATGATTCAACCTACACGGGAAGTTGGTGAATTAGTGATGAGTTAATTTATATATATATCATTTAAGGAAAACACAACATTTATCCCCCCCCCTCGCAAGCCGGGTCGCCATTGTGGTAACTTTAAGGTTATCCTTCAGTTTTTGCACGTATATTATTTCGCAGCGAATTTTAATTTTTCTCTTGAGAAATTTCGTTTTTAATTATTTAAACCATTAATATGTTATATTTTAGCTATTACTGCACTATTTCGTAAGGCTTTTTAATTTATAGGTCCTTATTCGACTCATGACGCTACATAATCGGCGTAGGATACAACCATTTTGTTTAACTATTACCCTGCATGCCAGATTTTTTTTTACCTGGAACGATCCATGCTAAAATAAATTTACTGACTGAAGATGTTTGATGTTTTTTTTAAACGTATCCAGGAACAAGTGAGGAAAAAAGAAATGTTAATATTTAATATTTCATTGAAATATTAATTTATAAATAATAATAAAGATGAAAATGTGTTTGCATCGAGGAAATTTCTGGAGATGTTAAAAAATGTTTAAGTTGTAATGAGAAAATAAGAAAAACCCGTAAAAAACCAAGTTTTTGACTATAAATCCTTTATGTACGAGAAGAAATTAAAAGAATGTTCATTATAATACGCAGCGCCAGACCATCCAGAAATACAAAATTGCAGTTGTGTCGTAAAACATGTTTAATATAACGCGCACCGATCAGGAATGTTTATAAAAAGAGCTGTCAATAAAATACGCACCTTATTGCGCGACAGAAAGGTTGTTCAATATAATACGCACCGCGACGCTCTATCTCAAAAAATAGCATGATACATAGGAATAAATAAAATAATCTAAAAAATCAATAATTAAATTACGGTACATGCGATCGATCTGAAATTTTGATACATTGTTTTTATCATCGGTACAAAACTGCCTGCAAAATGTCAGCTCGCTATCTTACGAGCAAGTGGGTTAAAAATCGATCAAAAGTTTTGGCGACAAGGTCGGTCGGTCGGTCGGTCGGTCGGCCGCAGACACCACGAGTTAATATAAAGGATTTAAAAAGCGTGGGGCTCATTTTATTCTGAAGATATGGGAGGAGATTTAATTAATCTGACGTCACATTAAAGAAATTAAATAGTTTTCTCTAATTAATTGCTCAAGAAGTTTCGACATTGTGATGACATAGGAATTTAGATTTTAGTTTTAGTTTGATATTTTGAAAGGTTCTTGGGGAAATAGGCGTCTGTCCATAAATTACGGCTCACGTCCGTGGGAGGGGAGTTAATATGACAAATACAGATGATAAGAGATGATTGGGTAAAAGGGTTAATACAAAAAGAGGACATTTTAGCGAGATGTCTGTTAAGAACCTTGCTTAAACATAAAACTTATGTGAACATAAACGTGTACAATTTTCTTCGGGACAGTCCATAATTACGTCAAGGTCGACAAGGGGGGGGGGTCACACGTCTGTGTCGAGGGAAAGGGGTGTGTTTAAGACTTGTACGTCACATCAAAATTCGCAACTTTAAATAAAAGTTCCACTTAAGTATTTGATTTCTTACAGTTTGTTTAATGGCATTTTTGACATTGATTCTCGCGTGTTCATATATGAGAGTGCAGCCTTGCACTAAATAAAATACATACTAACTAGATACGCCCCGTGGCGTAGCATACGCCGCAGACTTGCTGATGGATAGTTCAAAGAAAGGGGGTTGAAAGAACGGAAACAAACTACACCACGAAGATATCAAAACAACACGAATGAACTTTTGTTGCACCCGATGATGGTACAGCCTGTGCCTCGGAGTACGGAAACTTCTTGACCACCTACTTTCCCCTTTTCTAAGTATAAAAACCCAGTCGATTTTCTTTCGATTTCTTCTCCGATGTTAATGTACTCTAATTTTCTCATTTGTGGCCTAACATTATTTTATTATATTTTCCTACCCCAATTTGTCCCCGTTCGCCCCTCTGAGTTCCTAGTCATTTGATATTGTATCTTTGTGGAAGGTCTCTAGCGTACTCTCGTCTACTCCTGTATATTATTGTTCCGGCCTGTGTCCACTCCCTATTTCCCTGTCTTCGGGGGCAGTTACTTTTCCTGTGTCCCTCTCGACCACATACAAAGCAATCACCCCGTTCTCTAGTTAGACTCCCCTCTGCTGGCGTCCTTTTGGTTCTATTTTGCCCTTCCCACTTTTCTACCCCACCGGCCTGAAAACTTGCTCTGCTACTATTTATCACGATATCTTGCCCTGTAGCTTTGATTGTGTCTATCTGGGTCAATACACTTTCACAACTCGTTGGTTTGTTTAATAACACTGTTTTCAGTATTTCGGGGTTCTTTTTAAATCCCTTATATTAACTTCACCGCCATCTCTCTCTGTCTCTCTGACTGTCGTCATCTCATGGGCTGGACGGGCGGAAAAAGAAAAGTAAAAAATGACCCACTTCCAGTGATCCGATCGAGTTGAAATTGGGCACACGGACCCATCTCACCTAACAATGCATCGTATTAAAATTTCAAATCGATCGATTGTACCGTAATTAAATTAATGCATTTTTTAGTTTTTCCTTATATAACGTATGCAATTCAAATTCACGGTTTGTTATTGTTTTTTCCCACGTGAAAGTTTGAGTTGACGCTTAGACGTCAACCGTCGTCCCATCCCCCGTTAAAAGACAGGGGACATCACTCGGTGTCAGTCTGTAAATATTTGTGGCGTTGGAACATAATCAATACTTTTAATTATGACTCAAATATAAGTGATTTATAGTAGAAAACTTTGTTTTTACGGGTTTGTTTTTTAAAATCCCTTATATTAACTTCACCGCCGGTCATCTCTGTCGTCATCTAATCATCTCATTGGCGGGCGGGCGGAAAAACAAAAGTCGAAAATGACCCACTTTCACTGATCCGATCGAGCAGCTGAAATTTGGCACACTGACCCGTCTAACCTAACAATGCATCGTATCAAAATTTCAGATCGATCGAACGTACAGTAATTAAATTAATGCATTTTTAGTTTATCCTTATATGAGGTATGTAATTCAAATTCACGGTTTTTATTGTTTTTTAACCACGTGAAAGTTTGAGTTGACGCTTTGAGGCGACCTATCGACGTACCCGCGTGCTTTTGTTTACATTTTACGTGTCATGCTGAGCTCGGTCAAGCAAATCGGTGACCAGACTTTTCCCCCTCTACCACCCCCCCCCCGGGTTATGAAGCAAAGTTGAGTTACGACAGATTCAGTCTGTAAATATTTGTAAATACTTTTAGTTATGTCTCATATATAAGGCATTTATAGTCAAAAACTTAGTTTTTACGGGTTTGTTTTATTTGTGAGTTATTTATTACGACACATCAGATCCCGCAACCCCTTGTGCGACCTGTCCGTCCCTGTACTGGCCACCGCGTTGTCTAGACTCCTTGCTAGTAATGAGTGGTATTCCCTGAAGTTATCCCCCTGTGGCCTAAGGTTGTTCCACTTCCCTCTATATTTTTCGGAACTATACCCTGTATGTGTCAACAGAAGTGACTTGACGGTGTCATAGTCATGGTATTTTTTTCTGACATCCTCTGTTAGTAGGAATGCCTGAAGGTCCCCCGTTACTCGGACCTGCAGTTCGACTTCCCACTCTTCCCTAGGCACCTTATTTTGCTGGGCTATGTGTTCGAAGTTGTCGATGTATTCGTCTAACTCATTGCTTTTGTCATATTTTTGTAGATTCTTCAGTAAGTGATAGTATTTATTTTTGTCAGTTTTGCCACCCGGTACCTCTTCCTTGTTTTTGCATTTCTCAGCTTCTAATCTAATTATCTCTATGTCCATGTCATTCCTCCTAATGTCCGCCGCTTACTGTCTTCTCTTTTCTTCTCGTTCGTCTTCTTCCCTTCTAATTTCTGCGGCTTCCTTTCTTCTCTTTTCTTCTCGTTCGTCGTGTTCCCTTTTTCTCCACTGTTCTAGTACGAATTTGTTTAACTCCTGCCCCTCTAACTGTAATTGCTTTTCCCAATTCTCCCTAAAGTCCGCCATTATTTTATCTATATCTTGTGGGGGGGTTTTTCTTCTCGTTTCCATATTGTTCCTTTAATATCTGACAGATCAATCTTACTATACAAATATTTACAATTTCCCCGATTTAATAAGTAGTTAAATTTGTACTTACTGTGTGAGTTTTATATCAATAAGTAATATCCATATACAACTAAAATCACATTGCGCAATACTATCCCTATATAAGAACCTTCACAAAGTCACCAACTTCACTGTCACATAGTAATATTATCCTCAATAATTGTTTATCTCCTGGAGCTTGTCATAATTCGAATTGTAAGGTACTTCTGAAACGTGACTTCCACAGTACAGTTTGTATATCCTCCACTGCGTCGTTATATAATCGTCATACCTCGTATTTGTTGTTCTAGCTGGTACTGTTCAGTACTCCTGGGACTTGCTAGGTGGTACCATCTGTCAGAAAATAGCTGATAAGCTGATCGTTGTCCTGACTACCGGTGTTCGTCGCTGGTTCCATCGTAGGTGATGGATCTTGTTAGCGGTGTAGATTGTGGCGTGTAGACGGATACAGTTTGTATGCACACTATGTACTGGCTACGCTGATTGTCCTCCTGGCTACCTGTGTTCGACTCTGGTATCGTTGTAGATGTTGTGCTGCTTCTGCTGCCAGGAGAAATGCCCTACACGCTTGTGATGATCGTGTTAGCGACTTGTACGATGGATACAGAAGTCAGTATCGCATTCGCTGAACTGGCAAGTACGGACGCATATACCGCTGCGCTGATGTGGTTCCGTCGAATGTCTCGTAGTGTTCTTGTTATTGGTGGTGCTAGGCAATCCAGACATAAATTCGGGCCCCCATGTTAGGTCTCGATATTATAGGATTGTTGCCTTGCTCTCCACTTTCAATACGTGCACATAAAATGACACCATGACATCGAAAAGGTTCACTAGTTTATTACATGTGTACACTGGCCGTTTCCGTAGGCACAGCGGTAATGACCTCACACAAAATACTGGCGCGACAGTCGCAACCACTACAGTTGACCTGACTGCTATCATATTTACTCCATAAGTTCAGGGCTATGTACTCCGCTCGTTGTACCTCGACTCCACATACGGTTAACAACCATTAACCTTCGTCCGACACACCGACCCACGCCTTTCTCCAGTCTTCACACACTCCCCTTGCCTCTCTCAACTTGTCTTTTTAAAACCCAAAACTTGTCTCGACCGACCCTCGAATGTCCTCTGGCAACAGTACCGTGCACTCAACACATCCTCACCTTGAACTAGCGTTCACTGAGCCAAACACACACACACACACTACAGTGATTCTCATACCCTTGACATATATTTATGTTCCTTTATATTTAGTAGCTTGTAAAGAAAAAAAGTGATTATAATGTGGGGATGGGGTTTTCAGAATTTATTTTCATTAAAGGGGGGGCATAGGAGCCGTCAATAAATGATGACATGAACATAAAAAGGGGTGGGGGTTGGGTGACAATTTGTGACGATGCGGAAGGTATTTTTTTAAGAACTGTGACGTCACATCAAGACGCGCAACTTTAAACAAAAGTTTCACTTACATATTTGATTGCTTACAGTTAATTTATGAACGCCTTTTTATCTAGCATATATTCGGAAAAAAACTACTTTTGGGCCCCCGGACCACAGTCGGTGCAATTTTATATAGTTTTTTCCATTTTTAACATCGCAGAAGAGTATTCGTCGATTCACCAAGTTTCATGTTTCTACCTATATAATATTTTTGGGAAAAAAAAGGTTTTGGGCCACAGGCACAAAAGGAATTGACATTAGAAGTTAATTTACCCTATACGATTTTAATATGGGACATTAAGATTTTACGTACCAAGATCTACCCATTTAAAAATAGCCAAAGTTTAAACACATTACATATATATATATATATATATATATATATATATATATATATATATATATATATGTATATATATATATATGTATATATCTAATATATAAAGCTCAAATGTTTGTATGTTTGTATGTTTGTATGTTTGTATGTTTCACTTTTCGACTTTCTGTTAGACAATCACGGAAAAACCAAATGACGGACGGGGATAAAATTTGGCAGGACGGTTCCTTTTACCCTGAAGGTGGTTTTAAGTTAGTTTTTGTAATTGTCCCTTTTGCCCGAATGCCGTAAATTAAATAATCAGAAAATGCAGAGACAAAGAATAAAAAATTTAACCTCATTTCTGTGTTGAACAAATTTACGCGGACGTTCAAATGCCGTTCAAAGCGAGTTACTTTTGGTGACGTTTTTTTTCCCCAATACTTTATTTTCAGCCGTGCGCATTTGAAAAAATATTATAATGTCTAATTACGGTGCGCACATTTTCGTGTACGCTTCATAATTTGAGCTGTATAGTACAAAGAATTGTCATTTTCTTTACTGTTACTTTCTATATATTAGATAGACACGTAAACATATTTAATTACAACTGCCACACGATGCATTTGATTTAATTGTTTACACGTTTAAATTTAATTGCGAATTTGTTTTAATTATTTTCTGTTACATAACTCGACATTTAATGAAAAACCTATTTAGGTAATAATTGTGTCAGTATTTTTTTCAAGGCTTCATTTTTTAGTGGTGCACGTTTAAAAATCTGTTATCGCCTGATTGCTGTGCGCACATTTTCGTGTACGCATCTTAAATTTAGCTGTGTCATATTAATATAACATTTATATTTTGTTTGTCTTTTACATAAGCTGTTGTCTTTTACATAACCTATACACTTATACTATTTAAACTTAGGCTACCGGACTTATTAACATAAGTAGATTAAACTAAATAAAGTGATCCTGAAAACGCTTAATTATTTTGTATTGCGAATTGAATATGTTATGTTCATTCCTTTGATGATGGATTAACATAGGCCATTTTTAAAATCAATTATTGTCATGCTTTCACATGCGTTTTTAACATAAAATTGATTAGTTTTGTTTGTTTGTTTTTTTTAAAATTAGGAATATAGCCTAATTTCTTTATTTATCTGTATTATCTTTATCTCATAGACGCTGTTGCAAATATTACATTAATTACAATTGTGTATCATTGCAGTGTCGTAAATATAAAAGAGCTTTTTTTAGTGACGACAGTGGCAGAGATCTTTTAGAAAAATGTCAACAAAGCAGTGGCCTTTTTTTAATGGATACAAACAAACAAACATAAAAATATCAACTGACCTTTATATATTAGATATGCGTTTAAATTATTTTATTTCAATTATTTCACGATGCATTGTATTAATATTTTTCATGCAATGAATAAAATCGGGATTTTTTAAACTTTAATTCATAACTCGACATTTAATTAAAAACCATAGATGTAGCGAGTTTATTTTATGTTGAAAGTGATGGCCTATGTCAAATAAACTTACACTTTAAAACAGTTTACTTAAGCTTTATATACACTATACATTATACACCTTCGATACCAAATTTATTAACAAAACTTGACTAAATTTAATGAAGTGATCCTGAAAACGCTTAATATGAATTGCGAATTGAATATGTTTGTATGTTCATTCCTTTGTATTCAGAATAGCTTAGGCCATTTCTAAAATTGCCTTTTAAACATTTTTAAGATGCACTTATGAACAGACGGTTGAATCTTTTTTTTTCATTTTTATTTTAATTTACAGATATAAAATCGGGTGTGTGTGTGTGTGCATTGAATATAATTTACAAAATATGATGCCTTATCCGAAATAGGGAACAAAAAAAAAGATTCCTTTTTGAAATTATACACATTGCTTATAAACCGTAAATATAAATCGTAAAATATAGAGACATAAAAATGTTTATTATTATTTCCCTGTATCGACGATTATGAATACGTCAAAATGAAGAGTTATTTTGGTCCAGTGCATTTACTTTCTAACAAGACTATATTTTATGCGGCCAGCTTTCTATATGTCTAAATATGGTGTGCACATTTTTTATATCATTTTTATACGACCGTTTTTTTTTGTTAAATAGTATTTTAGAAAGTACATTTATAATTTTGTTTATTTGCACTATGAGTCACTTAGCTTTTGCCTTTTAAAGGGATAGTGCCACATGTTCTTTATCTCATAGACGTGGTTACAAATATTATATAACTTATAATTGTGATACGATGCAGTTTCGTAATTGTATATTAAATTTTTGAGTGACGAGGGTGGTAGAGCTCTTTCGGAAAACATATAAGTTATGTTAATTTTTTACAAGTGGGAATGAAATTGTAAATTTAGTTATTATGGTCGGCAAGAATCATTATTTAATAAGTCATATCTTTTGAATAGTAAGGTTATGTTAAAAGGCACTGCATTAAGTGAAAACAACTCACGCGGTAAAATGGCATATCTCTGTTTCTCATAAGATTTTAACTAAATAGTTGAATCTGAAATTTAACATGGCAAATAAAAATTGTAATAACCATCACCTAATACTTGGAATAAGGGTCAGCACACTCCCGCTACGAGTGCGGGTATTTTTCAAGTATATATATATATATAAATATTTAAATATGTTTGTGTGTGTATGAATGTCCTTTATAGCTGTCTAAACCATTCACCCGATCGTCATGAAACTTTTCAAGACTGTTGAGTATGCTCCCGGGATGGTAACTATCACTTTTTTCAAAATTTAACACTCATGGGGCACCGGGCGCCCATATCGTAATGTTTTGCTTATACGAGCTATATAAAAATTAGTTTAAGCTTTAGCTACTGTGTAAATTATTGGATCTTAACCAAAATGTGTATATGACAACTTGATAGCCAATATTAAAATACTATAGGGCACTTAACTGCTAATATTCATTCCTTTGGGGCTGGGGGCCCAAAAATTCACATTTTTCAAGCGTTTAAGATTTTATTCCCCATTCAGTCATTAACAATCTTGACAAATTATGACACATGTATCAATTATTATACTAATTGAAATGAACAGATGTTTTGAACTTTATATCTTGCCCAGAATGGGCCCTTGGACCCTTAATGTCGTTTTTATCTTATATGAGCTATATAAAAAATAGTTTCTACGTTAGCTACTTAGTAAATGAATAGATCTTCACCAAACTTTGCACACAAAAACTTGGTAGCCTATATTAAAATACTATAGACACTGCACTTCTAATGCCAATATCTTCGTGGCCGGGGCCCCAAATATCTTTTTTCGTATATGTTTAAGATATTTTTCCTATTTACTTTTTAAAGAGCTTGAGAAATATAGCCACAATAAAAATGAACTAAAATGAACAGGTTTTTGAAACTGACCTCTTGCACCGAATGGGCCAGGGCCCCTTAATGCTATTTTCCCCCTATTGTAGATATATAAAATGTAGTTTAAGAGTTAGATATTGAGAAAAAAACTGGATTTTGACAAAACTTAGAATATAAAAACTTAAGAGCCTATAATATTACTATAGGGCTCTGAACTCTTAATTTCCATTCCTTCGAAAAAGTCTTTTTACTGAACTTTTATCATTGTATTCCCTATTCAATTTTACACGATATTGAAGAATATTTATTGAGTACAATAGATAAAAACAACATTAAGGGCCCCAGGGCCCATTCTGGGCAAGATATGAAGTTCAAAACACCTGTTAATTTCAATTTGTATAATAATGGATACATGTGTCATTATTTGTCAAGATTGTTAATGACTGAATAGTGAAAAAAATATTAAACGTTTAATAAATGAGTACAATGGCAATAAAAAATCTATAATATCACTCATTTTGGGGCCGGGGCCCATAATATCGTTTCTTCTTTTGTACGCTATTTAATTATTAATTTATTTATCCGTTTGCTATGAAACTTGGATTTTTTTTTCACACTTCCACGAAGATTTCTTCAGAATTATTTTTAAACATACCACTTATAGGTTTCTTTAAATTTATTCCTTTTTACTTTGATCGTTGCAACGCACGACGGGTCTACTAGTATATATATATATATCTAATATATAAAGCTCAAATGTTTGTATGTTTGTATGTTTGTATGTTTGTATGTTTGTATGTTTCACTTTTCGACTTTCTGTTAGACAATCACGGAAAAACCAAATGACGGACGGGGACCAAATTTGACAGGACGGTTCCTTTTACCCAGAAGGTGGTTTTAAGTTAGTTTTTGTAATTGTCCCTTTTGCCCGAATGTCGTAAATTAAATAATCAGAAAATGCAGAGACAAAGAATAAAAAATGTAACCTCATTTCTCTATTGAACAAATGTACGCGGACGTTCAAATGCCGTTCAAAGCGAGTTACTTTTGGTGACGTTTTTTTCCCCAATGTCAATACTTTATTTTCAGCCGTGCGCATTTGAAAAAATATTATAATGTCTAATTACGGTGTGCACATTTTCGTGTACGCTTCATAATTTGAGCTGTGTAGTACAAAGAATTGTCATTTTCTTTACTGTCACTTTCTATATATTAGATAGACACGTAAACGTATTTAATTACAACTGCCACAAGATGCATTAGATTTAATTGTTTACAGGTTTAAATTTAATTGCGAATTTGTTTTAATTATTTTCTATTCCATAACTCGACATTTAATGAAAAACCTATTTATGTAATAATTTTGTCAGTATTTTTTTCAAGGCTTCATTTTTAGCGGTGCACGTTTTAAAATCTTTTATCGCCTGATTACTGTGCGCACATTTTCGTGAACGCATCTTAAATTTAGCTGTGTCCTATTAATATAACATTTATATTTTGTTTGTCTTTTACATAAGCTGTCGTCTTTTACATAACCTATACACTTATACTATTTAAACTTAGGCTACCGGACTTATTAACATAAGTAGATTAAACTAAATAAAATGATCCTGAAAACGCTTAATTATTTTGTATTGCGAATTGAATATGCTATGTTCATTCCTTTGATGATGGATTTTAAAATCGATTATTGTGATGGTTTCACATGCATTTTTAACATAAAATTGATTTGTTTTGTTTGTTTTTTTAAAATTAGGAATTTCTTTATTTATCTTTATTATCTTTATCTTATAGACGCTGTTGCAAATATTGTATTAATTACAAATGTGTTACATTGCAGTGTCGTAAATATATAAGAGCTTTTTTCAGAGATCTTTTGGAAAAATGTCAACAAAG
Organism: Ampullaceana balthica; assembly: GCA_944989445.1. NCBI lineage: Eukaryota > Metazoa > Mollusca > Gastropoda > Lymnaeidae > Ampullaceana > Ampullaceana balthica. The sequence continues at coordinate 1,120,314 of CALYLW010000195.1, read as the reverse complement.
CAGTGCTCTTTTTTTAATGGATACAAACAAACAAACATAAAAATATCAACTGAGCTTTATATATTACATATGCGTTTAAATTATTTTATTTCAATTATTTTCACGATGCATTGTATTAATATTTTACATGCAATGAATAAAATTGGGATTTTTAAAAATTTAATTCATAACTCGACATTTAATTAAAAACCATAGATGTAGCGAGTTTATTTTATGTTGAAAGTGATGGCCTATGTCAAATAAACGTACACTTTAAAACTGTTTACTTAAGCTTTATATAAACTATACATTATAAACTTTCGCTACCGAACGTATTTATAAAAGTTGACTAAATTTAATGAAGTGACCCTGAAAACGCTTAATTAATATGAATTGCGAATTGAATATGTTTTTATGTTCATTACTTTGTATTCAGAATAGCAAAAGGCCATTTCTAAAATTTCCTTTTAATCATTTTTAAGATGCACTTATGAACAGACGGTTGAATCTTTTTTTTAAAAATGTATTTTATTTTTCAGATACAAAATCTGGTGTGTGTGTGTGTGCATTGAATATAATTTACAAAATATGATGCTTATCCGAAATAGGGAACACAAAAAAAAAGATTCCTTTTTGAAATTATACACATTGCTTATAAACCGTAAATATAAATCGTAAAATATAGAGACATAAAAATGTTAAATATTATTTCCCTGTTTAGACAATTATGAATACATCAAAATGAAGAGTTATTTTGGTCCAGTACATCTACTTTATAACAAGACTTTATTTTATGCGGCCAGCTTTCTATATGTCTAAATATGGTGTGCACATTTTTTTATATCATTTTAATACGACCGTTTTTTTTATAAAAATAGTATTTTAGAAAGTACATTTATAATTTTGTTTATTTGTGCTATGAGTCAATTAGCTTTTGCCTTTTAAAGGGATAGTGCCACATGTTCTTTATCTCATAGACGTGGTTACAATTGTTATATAACTTACTATTGTGATACGATGCAGTTTCGTAATTATACATTAAATTTTTGAGAGACGAGGGTGGTAGAGCTCTTTCGGAAAACCTATAAGTTATGTTAATTTTGTACAAGGGGGAATGAAATTGTAAATTTTTTAAACTTTATATATTGCCCAGAATGGGCCCTGGGACCCTAAATGTCGTTTCTATCTTATATGAGCTATATAAAAAATAGTTTCTACGTTAGCTACTTAGTAAATGAATAGATCATCACCAAACTTTGCATACAAAAACTTGGTAGCCTATATTAAAATCCTATAGACAGTGAACTTCTAATGCCAATATCTTCGGGGCCGGGGCCCCAAATATCTTTTTTCGTATATTTTTAAAATATTTTTCCTATTTACTTTTTAAAGAGCTAGAGAAATATAGCCACAATAAAAATGAACTAAAATGAACAGGTTTTTGAAATTGACCTCTTGCACCGAATGGGCCAGGGCCCCTTAATGCTATTTTCCCCCTATTGTAGGTATATAAAAAGTAGTTTAAGAGTTAGATATTGACAAAAAAACTGGATTTTGACAAAACTTAGAATATAAAAACTTAAGAGCCCATATTACTAAAGGGCACTAACTCTTAATTTCCATTCCTTCGAAAAAGTCTTTTTTACTGAACTTTAATCATTGTATTCCCTATTCAATTTTACACGATATTGAGGAATATATATTAAGTACAATAGATAAAAACAACATTAAGGGCCCCAGGGCCCATTCTGGGCAAAGATATAAAGTTCAAAACACCTGCTAATTTCAATTTGTATAATAATGGATACATGTGTCATTATTTGTCAAGATTGGTAATGACTGAATAGTGAATAAAATCTTAAACGTTTAAGAAATGAGTACAATGGCAATAAAAAAAACTATAATATCACTCATTTTGGGGCCGGGGCCCTTAATATCGTTTCCTTCTTTTGTACGCTATTTAATGATTAATTTATTTATCCGGTTGCTATGAAACTTGGATTTTTTTTTCAAACTTCCACGAAGGTTTCTTCAGGATTATTTTTAAACATACCATTCATTGTTTTCTTTAAATTTATTCCTTTTTACTTTGATCGTTGCAACGCACGACGGGTCTACTAGTCTAATATATAAAGCTCAGTTGGTGTTTGTATGTTTGTATGTTTCACTTTTCGACTTTCTGTTAGACAATCACGGAAAAACCAAATGACGGACGGGGACCAAATTTGGCAGGACGGTTCCTTTTACCCTGAAGGTGGTTTTAAGTTAGTTTTTGTAATTGTCCCTTTTGCCCGAATGCCGTAAATTAAATAATCAGAAAATGCAGAGACAAAGAATAAAAAATTTAACCTCATTTCTGTATTGAACAAATTTACGCGGACGTTCAAATGCCGTTCAAAGCGAGTTACTTTTGGTGACGTTTTTTTTCCCCCAATACTTTATTTTCAGCCGTGCGCATTTGAAAAAATATTATAATGTCTAATTACGGTGCGCACATTTTCGTGTACGCTTCATAATTTGAGCTGTGTAGTACAAAGAATTGTCATTTTCTTTACTGTTACTTTCTATATATTAGATAGACACGTAAACATATTTAGATCTAATTACAACTGCCACACGATGCATTAGATTTAATTGTTTACACGTTTAAATTTAATTGCGAATTTGTTTGTAATTATTTTCTGTTCCATAACTCGACATTTAATGAAAAACCTATTTATGTAATAATTGTGTTAGTATGTTTTTCAAGGCTTCATTTTTAGCGGTGCACGTTTTAAAATCTTTTATCGCCTGATTACTGTGCGCACATTTTCGTGTACGCATCTTAAATTTAGCTGTGTCCTATTAATATAACATTTATATTTTGTTTGTCTTTTACATAAGCTGTTGTCTTTTACATAACCTATACACTTATACTATCAAAACTTAGGCTACCAGACCTATCAACATAAGTAGATTAAACTAAATAAAGTGATCCTGAAAACGCTTAATTATTTTGTATTGCGAATTGAATATGTTATGTTCATTCCTTTGATGATGGATTAGCAAAGGCCATTTTTAAAATCGATTATTGTGATGGTTTCACATGCGTTTTTAACATAAAATTGATTTGTTTTGTTTGTTTTTTTAAATTAGGAATATAGCCTAATTTTTTAAATTTATCTTTATTATCTTTATCTCATAGACGCTGTTGCAAATATTGTATTAATTACAACTGTATTACGATGCAGTGTCGTAAATATATAAGAGCTTTTTAGTGACGACAGTGGCAGAGATCTTTTGGAAAAATGTCAACAAAGCAGTGGCCTTTTTTAAATTGATACAAACAAACAAACATAAAAATATCAACTGAGCTTTATATATTACATATGCGTTTAAATTATTTTATTTCAATTATTTTCAAGATGCATTGTATTAATATTTTGCATGCAATGAATAAAATTGGGATTTTAAAAAATTTAATTCATAACTCGACATTTAATTAAAATCCATAGATGTAGCGAGTTTATTTTATGTTGAAAGTGATGACCTATGTCAAATAAACTTACACTTTAAAACAGTTTACTTAAGCTTTATATACACTATACATTCTAAACTTTCGCTACCGAACGTATTAACAAAACTTGACTAAATTTAATGAAGTGATCCTGAAAACACTTAATTAATATGAATTTCGAATTGAATATGTTTTTATGTTCATTCCTTTGTATTCAGAATGGCATAGGCCATTTCTAAAATTGCCTTTTAATCATTTTTAAGATGCAATTATTAATAGACGGTGGAATCTTTTTTTTTCATTTTTATTTTATTTTTCAGATATAAAATCTGGTGTGTGTGTGTGTGCATTGAATATAATTTACAAAATATGATGCCTTATCGGAAATAGGGAACAAAAAAAAAGATTCCTTTTTGAAGTTATACACATTGCTTATAAACCGTAAATATAAATCGTAAAATATAGAGACATAAAAATGTTAAATATTATTTCCCTGTTAGCACAAATATGGATACGTCAAAAGGAGGAGTTTTTTTGGTCCAGTACATTTACTTTATAACAATACTTTATTTTATGCGGCCAGCTTTCTATATTTTCTAAATATGGTGTGCACATTTTTTTGATATCATTTTAATACGACTAATTTTGTTTTTTTAAAAATTATTTTAGAAAGCACATTTATAATTTTGTTTATTTGCGCTATGAGTCACTTAGCGGTTGTCTTTTAAAGGGATAGTGCCACATGTTCTTTATCTCATAGACTTGGTTACAAATATTATATAACTTACAATTGTGATACGATGCAGTTTCGATGCAGTTTCGTAATTATATATTAAATTTTTGAGTGACGAGGGTGGTAGAGCTCTTTCGGAAAACCTATAAGTTATGTTAATTTTGTACAAGGGGAATGAAATTGTAAATTTAGTTATTATGGTAGGCAAGGATCATTATTTTATAAATCATATCTATTAAATAGTAAGGTTATGATAAAAGGCACTGCATTAAGTGAAAACAACTCACGCGGTAAAATGGCATAACTCTGTTTCTCATAAGATTTTAACTAAATAGATGAATCTGAAATTTTACTTTGCAAATAAAAGTTGTAATAAGCAGCAACTAATACTTTGATAAAGGGTCATCACACTCCCGCTACAAGAGCGGGTATTTTTCTAGTATATATATATATATATATATATATATATATATATATATATATAAACGCAAAGCCACGACTAACTGATTTATTCACTCACTCAAACATCTATTCTCTAACTTCCCATCTAGGTGGAAGCATACAACTTTTATTGGTATAGACTTACTACGCTTATCACATACAAAGTAGCATAAAATATTACAGGTAATAAGTCAGCAATAGAAAAAAAAAGAAAACTTGAACCACAATAATGCCAATCTGATTACAAACACAGTAACAAAAGAATTTAACACTTTTTGGTCATTCTCATGTTTGATTGTTTCAGCATCTCTGAAATGGACATTGAATACAATGAGAACTGTGAATTTGATTATCTCAAAATTTATGATGGAACAAGTGAAACAGATACGCTAATATCTACATTGTGTAACACAGATGATACCGTCCCAAAGATTGTATCTTCTTCAACCAATTCAATGTATCTGGTGTTTAAGACAGACATTAGCATTGAAAGAAGAGGTTTCAGTGCATTCTATCGTAATTATGGTAATAAATATTTTCTTTTAATACAATTTGGTTTGTCGTAAGGTATAGAGAAACTGTTTATTGGAATATATGTTACTGCCCTTTTAAAGAAAAAGTTGTGAAATAGTTTGGTAGATGTCAGATTTAATTGTGTTAAATTTGTTTTTATTACAGCTTGTCTATACAAAAATTTTAAAAAAAAACTAGTCCCATAACCTCGTGGTCATTATAAAACCCGCAGTCGTTTCCATTCACGGGCTTGATAGACCTCTACAGTTTCAGAGGACTTTCTTAGCGAAAAAATCATAGTCGCTTTAACGTTGAATCGATCCCACGCCCCTCTGCTTGTGAGGCGAGCGCACTATTGACTTCGCTATCCAGCCACCATTAGAACGCAAACATTAGAAAATTAAAAACTGAATGAAAAGGAAATTAATTTATAATTAAACAAAGACATGCTGCAAAACTGGGTATATTTTGCAATCATTTAAATAAGTTGCATCTTGTGTAAAAACAGAAGTAGCAAATATAATTTGACCACAGATAAGAATTAAATTAAAATGGGTGTATACAAGGGGAAGCTAGTTAATATAACATGAAATGTGGAAGTTTAATACTATAGTTTGTTCCTGAAATATAATAATTCTTTTTGACTTTTCCCGTAATGAAAGTTTTTAAATTAATAATGAATAATTTTTTTCAACTCTAAATTTGACATATTACTTGCATCCTTGAAATACACATTATATATTTTAAAAAATACATGTTTATATTCAAAACAAATTATATTTTACTATTTTGTAGCATGAGTAAATACATTATAACAATAAAAATGTATTTATTGTTTAAATTTCGATTTTTTACATGGCATTTGATTGATCTATTTATTTAAATTATACATGAGCTTTCTCTTATTAATAGAAAATATTTATAAAATTATATTATTCATTTTTTAACTAAATTTACATATTTTTTTAGAGTACAATTCAACAATAATGGATCAAATAAATGGATACATTTCCAGTCCTGGATATCCATTGAAATACCTGCCTGGTTCTTATTTCTATTGGACCATTCAAGGAAGAAATCACACGTATATTTCTTTGAGGTATTACATGTATATATATTTTATATTATCTTTTAAATGTGAATTCAATGTGAGTTAGAAATAATGTATGTAAAGACTATTTTAAAATGTTTTTATAAAAAAGTCTTTTTGAAAAAAAAATTAACATTTTGAATTTTCTTTGAAAAGGATAGAGCAAGAATAATAGATAGGTTGAAATCATAGACATACTCTGTTAGACATTAAGTTTATGTGCACTTTTATGTAATTAGACGAGCAACAAAGCCCGTCCAAGGACGTTTCGCCACCGTTCGGTGGCATATAACTCCGCTCCAACAGCCGTCTAGGTGGCATACAATCGCATCACGTCAAAAATACTATTCAGTATAGTTAAAATAAATAACTCGTAAAAAACAGAGCTTTTGACTATAAATCCCAACGCGCATAACTCAAAATAAAGTCTTGGAAGAAATACTGCACCAAAAATAACTCGTTTTGAACGTCCGCGTAAACGTTTTCAATATGATTGGCTGTAGGAGTCATATGTGTTTGAGGGACCAATCGCAATCGATGATCGCACGGAACATAGCCTTTTATTATATAGGATGTTTTAGTTAAGACATGCTTTTTTAAAATTGAATGCAATGCGTTACTATTTTTAATGGGAAGCGCCGTGAGCCCGGCTGCTTGTTGGGGTACGGTGCATCATATATTTTAAAATAATTATTATTATTTTTATGACAAAATAGATTTACAAGAATAATAAAACAAAAAACTTATGAAAATATTTCATGAAGTAAAATGTCTTTGCTTTAATCAATATATTTATATATAAATATAAATTATGAGATTGTAGTAAATTGAATCGCATTCAGCTCTAGCACATTTAAATACTGTACCATTAATATTGTTTCCGAAAATCAATTTCAAGTATCAAGTACAGTAACTGTAATCTTTTGTTGTGGAGCAAGATTTAGTTAACCGAAACCAAACAAGTTGGCTGTATAGTGACGGACTTTGCAGAGTACGGCATTTTCGCCTGAAAAGTCACTTTCCGATACTTTGGTGTTAACACTTTTTTGCATTTTAGATATGCCTAAATATTATTTATATACCAGTATATATTTGACCTACGTCTAACATGGGTCTCCCACAATGAATACCATTACTACTTTATTTAATATATATTAAACTTGTTCTTTACTGGAGTTTAGACTTGTAGACAATTAAAAATTATTTTTCTTTAGGCGTTTCTGGGAAAAAGAAAGGAAGATGACTAAAATATTTTTTTTTAAAATTCAATGCTATTATGCTATATCACTTAAGATTAATTTTACTTTAGATTAATTTAAAGGAATGTTAAAGTACTAAATTAATTAAACAATAATAAAACATTTCCTTAAAAGATAAACTAAGTTTATGAGCACTACAATGTCGTATGTTGTATTTAGGATATGATTTTTTACAATGAATGAATTGATAATTATGTGCATTACTTTTATTATGTGCTCCAAGGTTTTCATTGTCAGGGCTGGGTTTGAAGATAAGCATCCAATTCTCTAAAAATGCCTATGTGTCACACATCACTTTCATGTGTGTTAGTAGGCGTTATCAAATAACAATATCTCGCTCACAATGATTCCTTGAAACACTTAATGTTAATAAAATACATTTTAATACTGGAATACTCGATGATTACATAAATCATTATATACAAGAATATTTTTCAATGTTCACATGGTGGACACATTCAACCATCTTGTATCACTCTCTTCAGAACCTTCTGATGCGCCTATCACGTGATCTCTCTCTCTCAATCTGGTGACTCTCTCGTGACACTCTGTCAACCGAAATTCAGCTCCTTGCCTTCACGCTTGACTTCACACAACAGCTCGGAAGAACATATTTTCCACAAACAGGAGAAAGATAAATAGAAGTAAAAAAGATTTTTAAAAAAACACGTTTTTATAAGCGGACTAAAAAGAAGAAAATAAGTTAAATCTTATTAGTTCAAGTACTTCGATTTAATATGACTAAAAACGTGGGGCGGGCGCTTATGAGGTTTAACATATGCGGTTCACTCATTATCTCACTTATAGATCTCTCTTTTGCCTTCTAAATTAGAAATCTTTAATTTTTATATTAAACACCCACCCCACGTTTTTAGTCTTATTAAATCAAAGTACGTGAACTAATAAGTTTTAACTTATTTTCTTCTTTTTAGTCCGCTTATAAAAACGTGGTTTTTATAAATCTTTTTTTACTTCTATTTATTTTATTCTTTTTAGTCCACGTATAACAACCTGGTTTTTAAAAATATTTTTTACCTCTATTTTTGTTACCAAACACCTCACAAGCGCCCGCCCAACGTTTTAAAAACATTGTGATGTGGTCACGGGGCGAACTCACGGATGTCAACAAAAACACACGGTACAGATCCTTAAATATAGACTATAGATAAACTAAAAAGTTCAATAATTTAATAACGGTACATTCGATCGATCTTAAATTTTGATACAATGCATTGTCATCCAAGATCTATCTGTGGTAAAATTTTCAGATCTCTAGGACCATCAGAAGTGGTTCAATTTTACGTTGGAAGATTTGAAAAAATCTTGGACAAACCAACAAACTAACCAACAAACAAGAACAAAAGCGAGTTAATAAAAACGTGGTAATAAAAGCTGTAAAATGGCGTCTTAAAACCAGTAGCTTTGGGTAGATGAGACTCGTAAACCTTGGTCAGTATCCCATCGTGTATAGGGGAATTCTGACTCCAAACTTCCACTGCCTCGAGGCTATACCCACATTGGAAAGGCTGGGGTAGTAAAACCCGACAGAGAATCAGGAAAGGTAGCTCGTTAGGTGGTCCAATTTTGGAACCAATTGCATTCCGTAGCTCCTGCGACTTAAATACTGCTAAGCCATAGCTACATTAGTCGTTCCATTAGACCCACAAATAGCATTGAGAGGGGGGATATACTGTTTTGGGCAGTAGCTTCTTATCGATACTAATCCACCCAGGCTTTATCTTTACTGGAGAGGATACTCGCTGCATGGTGTGATCACAACACGGGAAGCAGTAGTTTACCGGCTTTAAGCCATCGCTCAAATGGCGTAGAGCTAGGCACCAGGGGTTGCTTCTGATGTTGGTAGAGATCGCCATGACTCACTTGAATGCTACTGTCCAGCTCAAGTTGGGCAATCCCCTGCCAATAAGGTGCTATCCCGCCTTGCTTAAATACTCCACCTTGTGGCCCTTAGAGGAACATCTCAACAGTAGGCTAGTAAAGCATGCATCTATACATAGAAAAACAAAAGAAAATAAGACACCAGCTCTTCGAATAGCAGCCTGGAACGTAAGGACTATGTGTCATGGCATTACTGCCAACCTGCAGCTAAGTAACGATGTCAGGAACACAGCTATCATTGATAGAGAACTTAGCATACTACAAATGTATATTCCTGCCTTCAGTAGACTAGACTCCCCGAAAGTTGTACCATTAAAGAACGCAACTACACTTTCTTCTAGAAGTTGGACCAATGGACACATCAAGGCAAAATGGGACTGCTTTGCTATAAAATAACACACTCTACTCCTTCATAGAACCCCCAACAAAGAGCATTAATAGAATACTAACCATTTTTATATAGACATCCTCAGTATTAGCCAACATAATTAGTGCTTATGCTCCAACCTTATCCTAGCTCAGACTTAAAAGACCAGTTCTATGAAGATCTTAATAAAACACTAGCCAGCATACCCACCAACGATGCAATTTACCTCTTAAAATACTATTTCAATGCAAGAGTGGGAAGTGATCACATGGCCTGGCCAACATTCGTCGGTCATTTCAGAAGAGGCAGGCTAAATGAAAATGGGCAGAGATTACTCGAAATGTGCTGCTTACAGTTGCTATGTGTACCAAATACCTACTACAATTGCAAGGTGATCAAACTAAGTGTCATGGAGGCATCCCCCTTCTTAACACTACCACCAAATAGATCTCATAATCACAAGACGTACACAACTGGCCAGTGAAGTCCTCACACGCAGCTATACTACAGCGCTGAATGCGACATGGATATGTTCTTAGTGGCTAACAAGATAACCTTACTACCAACGAAACTGTATAGCACCAAAAACAAGGACAATCTACCCATAGGCATCTGCTACACTAAAATCAAGAGAGAACAGCAGAATACACACAGAGACTACAAGAAACTTCTGCACTAATGCAACCAATAGACGCTATTCAGTCCAAATATTCACATTTGCGGGACAATATGAAAAATTTAGTCATTACGACATTTGGCAAGAGATATCGCAAAAGTGCAGATTGATTTCAGGCTCATAGGAAATATAGCATGTCATTGATGTAAAACGCAAGGCTCTCTTAGCTCATAAATACAATCCTCGCCCAGTAACTCTACAATCCTTTAAGAGTGCAAAGAAATGTCCAGCAGTCTGCTCGCCACTACCCTAACACATACTGGCTCAATCTAAGTTTCAGCATACAATCAGTACACATCAGCTGCTTATAGAGCCGATACAATTCGTATGTACGATAACATAAAACAAACAATATGCCCTCTGACCTCCAAGACAGCACACAAAAAGTCGACGTCACTAAAGCTTTTGATCTAGTCAGCAGAAATGGCTTTTTCCAGATCCTAATAAACATGGGCTGTCCTACTCGACTGCTTAACATCATAAAACAGTTTCACGATAACATGGAGGGCACAGTGTGCTATAACGGTGCCATCTTAGATGCTTTTCCAGTTAGTAGTGGAGTAAAGCAAGGCTGAGTGCTGATCCCTACTTTATTTGCAAATATTCTTCTCCATTTTACTCCAGTATGCTTTCAAGAACAACAGCGAGGTTTTTGGTAAGTACTGATGTCTATACACTAGACACCAATACTTTTATTGACACTGTTATCTAGGGTTACAGAATACGGGATGCTAATTGAGCTACTTACAAACTTTATCTTTCTATTATCTACATCTAATCGGCTCTAGCCCCCAGTATTAAGTATTAGTATAGAACTAAGCTACAATACATAATGCATATAAATAAACACACAAAACACCTCAAATTACATTAAGTAAATCATATAAATACACAATGGAATAGATTACACAATATAATGGGTAGACAATAGCTCAATAACTCAAATAGTAACTACAATCAGGTTACACCTTAACTTTACAAATAGAAACTACGACCCCAGATCAGGTCCAGCTCCTGTTGTATGTCTGTTGACCTTACACACTGTCTCAGGTCACGGAGTCAGTACGTGTTCGTCTCATTGGTCAGGGATGCTTAACCCATTCATCAGCTGAGCGGCCGATAACACCACGCTCCTCTACGACTCAAGTGACTGACAGCGTCACAGCTGGCTGCACTGTTTACCAACAGTAGGCTTCTGTCCGGCTCAGGGTTGTCTTGCTCACTTTTGCCGCTAGCACATCTGGTGCTCCACTTCTAGAATAATCACACTTGGCTATGCTAGCCCTACACTTACTTGCTCCACTGTAGGTAACACTACCCTACATTTACTTGCTGAAATAACATATATATATATATATATATATATATATATATATATATAACTAATTAGCCACTAATGAATATACAGTTTATAAAAGAATACTAACATCTACTTCAACATAACAATTATACATTTGACTATACTAAGTATAATCTAAGTCCAACCTGCACACCAGCAAGGCTCCCTTCACAAGACCCAACCTTACAAGGGTTTGGAATGCAGAGGACGAATGTGTCTTATGTCCCAGTATATAAGGACCGCTCACCCACGCCTGTCCTAAATTTCTATCGATTCTATTGGGTGAACCTTGAGTGCCCTAGTTGGTCAAACCTTAAGTCCCACTAACATTTGGGTGACCCCTGCAACATCCGATTCTCAGACTTTGTCTACCCCAAGTAAAATGTATCATCCCTCCAAAAATGGCCTAGCCTAAGTATCTATTTCGTCCTGATAAACTTTAGCTGACCTATCACCAGCGTTTCCAAATCTTTGTCCCTCCAAAGTTAGTGTCTCACACTACTCACATTACCTCTGAAACTAGCCCCCAACGGTTCTAAAATAAAAGCAATTCTCAAACATATATTGAGGTACTTAACAGTTTAATACGTACACAGAAAAGCTGACGGGAGATTATTCAATATTGCCCGCCTTAGAGCTAAGACTAAAATTTTTAAAAAGTTTTTTGCTACGCTAGCTCTTATTTACAGACGACCGCACCTTAATATCTCACACAAAAAATGGTTTGAAAACCTTTGTATTCAGCTTTTTCCGCTGCTGGCAAAGAGTTTGGTGTGACTATTAGCATAGAGAAAACTAACATAATGCAGACGCTGCCTCCATCCCGAATAACACTATTGACGATTGTTACCTGGATCTTGTTGACACTTTTACATATTTGGGATCAAACATCTCGAGCTTCCTCCCAGTGGAAGATGAGATAAGTGGTAGGATAGGTAAGGCCGCAACTGTTATGGCTAGACTGTACAAAAGAGTCTGGTCCAACGCCAAACTCACAGCAAGAACTAAACTGCAGAGTATACCCAGGCCTGAATACTGGGTATACTATTCTATAGATTCGACTCCTGGACCACTAACACCTGCAAGCAAGAAGGCTCAATGGCTTCAACCTCAGATGCCTGTGTCATGTCCTAGAAATAAAATAGCAAGAAAAGTTCCTACACGGATGTCCTGTCTCAAACAAGCATGTGCAGCGTCCAGCCGTTGTAAGTCAAAGATGCCTCCGCTGGCTTGGGCACGTCAAGAGAATGCAACCTGGTCGCACAACCAGTGATGTGCTCTACTGTGACCTTGGGACAATGAAAAAGTTGGTCGGTCGACCACGTCTTGGATACACAGACAAAAGCAGAGAAGACATGAAAGCGGGAACATCAACATCTCAAACTTGGAGGACCAGGCAGACGATAGATCTACATGAGAGGCAGTTGTGAAGGAAGGATGACTACTGGCCAAGGAACAAATAAGCAGCTGAAACAGAGCTAAGAGGAAGGCTGAGCAACACTGCCCCACAGAATTCGTTTGTGTGATAGAAGAGACAGCCACTCCAGGATTGGTCTCATCAGCTACACAGAAAAATGCAATCGACAAAGATAAATGTATCGTCCTTCGCAGGCGAGAATATGCGATACCATAACATTATATTATGTACAGTGATGTGAGCCCAGCTGCTTGTTTTGGGTACTGCGCTGTATAATTTATAAAATTATTATTATTACGTTAAAACTACAAATAAAATAATATTAATATAAAAATGAATAAAGAATAATCCTAGGTAACTTAACGTGTAAAAAATGAAAATCCCGTAAAAAACTAAGTTTTTGGCTATAAATCCTTTATGTACGAGACATAACTAAAAGAATGTTAATTATAATACGTAGCGCAAGACAATCCAAAAATACAAAATTGTACTTGTCTCGTAAAACATGTTTAATATAACGCGCACCGATCGGCAATATTTCTTTAAAAAGTATTGTCAATAATATACGCACCCTATTGCGCAACAGAAATGTTGTTCAATATAATACGCTCCGCGACACACTAGCACAAACATTAACATGTTATATAGAGATAAATAAAGATAATCTAAAAATTCATTAATTTAATTAGAGTACATGCAATCGATTTGAAATTATGGTATATCATTTTTATCATCGACACGAGTGTGCCTGCAAAATTTCAGCTCGCTAGCGTACGAGGAAGTGGGTTAAAAATTGATCCAATTTGTTTTCGGCAAGAAAGCAAGGGCTCAAACAGACACCACAAGTTAATATAAAGGATTTACAAACAAAAATTAATATAAAATTTAAAAAAAAACAACAACAAAAAACACCAGTAAAATAGCAATACATTTATTTTTTTTCCGGAAAGGTTAGTAAACTTTGCCGACAATAATGCCAATCTAAGAACTAACATAGGAACAAAAAGAGTTAAGTTTATTTCTCTTTTATCAGTTTTATTTTTGATTGTTTCAGCATCTCTGATATGGACATTGAATACGATGAGAACTGCACTTACGATTATCTCAAAATTTATGATGGAACAAATGAAACCGATACGCTGCTATCTACATTTTGTAACACAGACTATAACATCCCAAAGATTGTATCTTCTTCAACCAATTCAATGTATCTGGTGTTTAAGACAGACGATTCCGTTCAAAGAAAAGGATTTAGTGCATTCTATCGTAGTTATGGTAATTAAAAATGTTCCTTTATTTTCTATGATAATTTTGATTTGTTATAAAGGATATAGATTATTTGATGTATATGTCATTTTGCTTACAAAATAGCGAAATAGGTGTGTACATTTCAGATACAATTGTGTTAAAATTGTTTTTAAAATATATTTTGTCTCAGAAAGGTTGAGAAATTAAAAATGAATGGAAAGTAAATAAAATATACATAATAATAAGACAGGTTGCAAATATGAGAAAATTAGCCATAATTTAAATATATTACATTTTGTGTCGAGGTAACAAGTATAACTTGTGGACAAACCGGCATTGAAAACAAAGTAGGCGATTCCGAGGACATGCTATTCCATTTCTAAAAGAATTTGGAAGTTATTCATATTATTTCTTCTTTGAAATATAATCATTTATATGTTTTCCCACATGAAAGTACATATGATATTTTAAAGTTTCATACGTAGGAAATAGTCATTTCACATAATACTTGAAATTGTATCCTATATTTCAAGTATAGATTAAACATATTGTTTATATTCAAAACAAATATTAATTAAATTAATAGTAGATTTAATAAATGTACTTAATAAAACAAGTTTATTTATTGAATTTTTATATCGTATTTTTTATATATCTAAGTTTTATTTAAATAATACCGAGCGTTCTTTTTTAATAGAAAATATTTATAAAATTACAATTTTAACTTTTTAAACTTAATTTCATATTTTTGAGATTTCAAATCAATAATAATGGATCAAATCGATGGATACATTGCCAGTCCTGGATATCCATTGAAAAATCCATCTGATTCTCATTTCTCTTGGACCATTCAAGGAAGAAATCAAACGTATATTTCTTTGAGGTATTACATGTATTTATAATTTTTATATCTTTTCAAAATGAATTTAGTGTGAGCTTTGAATTTAGATTATGTTTAGATATGAATGTTTTATATTAAATGCATTGTGTTACTATTTTTATATGAGGTGCTGTGAGCCAGATTCTTATTGTGGTATATATATATAGTTTGATAATTATACATATATATATATATATATTATCAATCTATTATTTTTTCTATTATTAAAAATAATTTGTTCAAGATTAATAAAACAAAATACTACAGACAATTTTTCCAGTAAATATTATATATATATATATATATATATATATATATATATATATATATATATATATATATATATATATATTAGAGCTGCGGATATTAACGATTAATTTTTTCGATTATTCGTTGCAAATTGTAACGATTACAATTTTTCAATGATTAATTGACCCAACACTATACATGTACTGGAAGTGAAAAAGTAAAATATTTCGGCCAATAAATATAAACTAAGTTCCGGACGATTACACGAACATTTTGGTTTTAAAATATTGACTGATGTGAATGTCCAAAGTGTTGATAAAGGTTATTGTGTCCATTGAGAGAAATCGTTTGCTTCGTTGGTCCATGTGCAAAGTTAAAAAAAACAACTTTTTAGCAAAGTTGCACAACGTTCATTTTTGTACAATATTTTACAAAATTTACTGCGCGGTGATTCTAAGCTCCTGCGTGGCGTCGTTCAAATATCTGCTGAAAGGGAACATTGCTACCATGGTTCTAATACTTCGCTTACATACCTCCTGCAAACTAAACATCCACTACAGTATCGGACAATTCAGCTGAGACAATCTAAAGCTATGTGAACGATGGTTCAGCTCGGCTAGTTATATTGTCAATAAGGCCCGCTCATCACTTGAACCAAATAATGTCATACACTTGTCTGTTTGCGTTGTTGGTTAAAAGATGTCATATAAATAAGACATTCCAGTGTTATTTCGCTTTTCGACAGGCCTTTACTTATGACCATAAATTTCAATTTTTGGCTTTAATCGAAATTTATTATTAATTAATCGTTAATTTTTCAAAAGTTATCAATTAAATTTAAATTAATCGTTGACAGCCCTACTATATATATATATTAATAGAAAGAATTATGTTGTCAATGGCAGCAATGACGAACTTAATCAAAATATGGACCAGCAAAAACACTATCCTTCCAACAAAGCTCAGACTATACAAATTTATGGGAACAATTCTCCTTATATAGAACACAAGACCAATTAATTTGTTTGATACAGAATAACTTCCACTGCTGGTCGTCATTAAAATCATCTGGGACAATTCAGGGAAGCAAGCTGGCGTGGTTTGAACATTTGATGTGATATTATATCCTGAGGAAAATTAAATTGCAATCCACTTTTAAAGGGATCGGAGAAGATGTCAACAGCGAAAACATTAGCTTGACAATATAAAAGACTGGAATTGACTCAGGTTGAATGAAGTACTGGCCGCCGCTCAAGAATGGCGAATGTGGAGATTGCTGTTTGTTCATGTGTCCAAGCGCTCGCCACAATGCCGCAACGGTAACGGGACTGAAGATGGTTATGATATATTGGATTTCAGTTCGTGTAGAGAACCCGCGTACTTAATTTTAGAAGATGAAACCATAAGTATAAAGACTGTTTGAATGGTTCAGTATAGTGACTAACATTTACGTCATTACAACAAAATATGTACGTTCATTGTTAGAACAGTTAGAGCAGAGAAGCCGCCAACAAAATTTTGTAAAGGTGGGGCAATAAATAAGAAAGTGTAACTTGGTAAACGTTGTTCCTTATGCGTTGAATTTCGAAATGAAACCTTTTCACTTATAGTTTATAAAAAAATTATCATTAAAATCTTATTACCAAGTTTGATCAAGAAACACCAATTCTAGCCAGAACCATATGTTAGAATGTAATAAAGAATTTTCTAAACTTTCATTTCGATCGTGAATAAAATAATATTTATAAAGCTGATAGAAATTCGACATTTATGAATCCCCGAGCCCAAACAGTGAAAGTTATATAATTTAAAAAAAAACTATTGGTTTCACTCTGGATCATTATGGGTAAAATTGTTTGTCAATATATCTCAAACTCGTGTAATATTAAATTGGGAATACAATGTCATTTAAAGTCCCTGGCCCAAAACGGTGCAAGATATGAAGATCAAATGGCCTTAAAATTATAATCTGGTTCATGATATCTTTATTTGTCATTATTAGTCAAATCGTATAAAATAGAATTGGTAATAAAGGTTTGTTTACGAAAAAAATATTTATTTGACCCCCGGCCAAAAAAGAAAGAAGATATGGAGTTTATTTATATATATTATTTTATTATGGGTCATCAAATTTTCATGTACCAAGTTTGGCCAAGATCCATACATTTAAACAGTATCCAAAGTTTAACACAATTTTTTATACCGTAGATCATTTAAGGGAAAAATACATTTCTGGCGGGCCCTGGGCTCCAATGAGTGGTAATTCTAATTTTTGTGTGTGCCAGTTTTTGTCGTTAGAGTGTATTCAACAAGTTTCAAAATGTTCATGATCTATCTACTCTGGACTTCGGATAATTTGTGATGAATGAGTGAGTCTGTGAATGTTATTTCATTTTATTAGTGTATAGTATACTGAAACGCATTTAATTTTAAATATTAAAAGTCTGTACCATCAAATTTGTTTCAAAAAATTATTTTGAGTATCGCGTGCAGTAACTGTAATCAGTTGATTTTTGAGACATACTTAGGTTATCGAAACCTGATAACTTGACTTTAAAGGAACGGATCTTGTAGAGTCTAAACATTTTATTCTGAAAAGTCACCTTTCCGACACTTTGGCTATTAACACTTTTTTTTCATTTCAGATATAATTAAATTAGGGCTGGTACCGATTAAAAAAAAATCAACTAATCAAAAACAATTAATCGATTAATTTCGATTAACTGTAACGCATATATATATCTTTTTAAATCGCGATTCGTTGTTTCACGAAATCGGTTAAGTCGCGGTAATTCCATAGCTCCCAAATTTTGTGAAGTAAAACAACAAATTCGTTCTGCTATCCTAGAAATAAATGAAGGGAATAACAGTAAATAGCAATCCTTGCTGAGTAGCTAGTTAATAAATAAATAAGGTTTAAAAATGAACATAAATATATAAAAAACAGCAAGTAAGTATAAAAAAGAAAGGTAAACGGGTTCTTGTAATTAACAATCGGCTTACTATGAAACATCACTTATAAACAATTACCGATTTTTATATATAGAAATTTAAGACATTTAAAAACTGACAAAGGAACATTTTTTTATTACACAATTTTAAAAAAAAATATTTGTATGCAACTTAACTTGTAAAATGAGGTTTAAAAATATTAAAAGTATAAACAATTTAAAAAAAGAAACCTGTTAAGTAAGAGGTAGAATTATAATTTTTCCTGGAAAAAAAAGTAAACTTGGTGGATACTATTTCCTATCTAACTACTAACATGTTAACAAAAGACTTTAAAATTTTTCTATTGTTAGTTTCATGTTTGATTGTTTCAGAATCTCAGATATGGACATTCAAAACGATGAAAACTGCATTTACAATTTTCTCAAAATTTATGATGGAACAAATGAAAAAGATACGCTGCTTTCTACATTTTGTAACACAAACGATACCGTCTCAAAGTTTGTATCTTCTTCAAGCAATTCAATGTATCTGGTGTTTAAGACAGACTATTCCATAGAAAGAAAGGGATTTAGTGCATCCTATCTTATTTATGGTAAATAAATATTTCTTTAAAGTTTCTAAAATTATTTTGATTTATCCTGGGGTTAGATACAAGTTAGGATAATAATATATGTCGCTTTCGGGGAAAAAATGAGAAATAGGTTCGGACATGTTAGATCAAATTGTGTAAAACATGTATTTGTTATAGCTTGTCTAAACAAACGTTAAAAATGTAAAAATCAAATGGAAAGAAAATAAGGTAAACACAATATCAAGACACTTTGCGATTGTAATCAAATTTAGCCAGAAATTAAACACAATGTTTCATATTTAGAAGTAACAAATGTAAAAAGGGAACAAACCAGAACTGAAAAAAAAATTTAAACATTCTTTAAAAAAAAATACACGCTTTTATTTTCATATAGAAAGTGCACTAAAAAGAAGAAAATAAATTTTTTCTATGATTACAGGTGAAATCCGCGAAACTATACTTTTACAATAAGATCCTACAGTTGGAAAAAATAAGTAGCCCTAAGCCTAGTGCTCTTAATGGGTCTTCTCGGAAGTTCCTCTCAGTTATCTGGCCCCCAAAGGGACGTAACAGCTGAGAACGGAAGCGGTCGCTTCTGAAGCGGCCACCTGGAATTCCGGGACATAAAGTCGAAAATGCACTAAATTGACTTCAAAAGGAGGGGTGGAATTTCCTACTACGACCCGATACAACTTTGTCGCCACCCCGGCAAAGCATACGGCTCTCCATTGTTAGGACCACTGCATTGCAGTGACCTAGAGCGTAAGCCCCCACTAAAAGGTTTTATACCAGCTGGCGTCATCTGCTTTCTTCGCGGTACCTTTTGCTAATCACTACTGGCGCTCCTGACCCTAAAACGGCACCACTCAATGGCGTTGCTAGTGAAACAGAGGGGGAAGAAACGGTCGCTTCGGATTTTACCCGACCCTCAACGAATACTTTGGTTTTCATATAGATAAATATTTCTAATTAATATGATAGTAGTATGTACATGTTCAGGGTTGTGAAACTTTTAATGTTTATTAATATTCATACAAATTTGTATTTATGTTTCGCAGCCTTGTACATGATAGAGCACCTTACGCTTTTATGTGCAGTAGATAGGTTCGCGGATTTCACCTGTAATCATAGAAAAAAATTATTTTCTTCTTTGTAGTGCACTTTTTATATGAAAATAAAAGCGTGTCTATTTTAAAATAAAGATTTTTTAAAATTATTATATTTTCTACTTTTTAGAATAATTTTTTTTTAAATCGATTTTTTGACTTTATTAATTCGATTTAATAAGTTAAACTTCAATAACTTACATGTGATAGTGATCAAAAGATGGATTACAAATTTATGCATAAAAAACTATCTCCAACTCAAAATAAAACATCCAGGTCGGCAGTCGATCATACTAACCATTCTACCAGAACGCTTGACAAATTTCGATATTTTAAAACTTATAATAAAAACTCTTTCCCACAATCAACTTCTGACGTCAACATATTGAAATTACTTGTCTATATCTCTAGGACGAATTGAATTGTGGTTCATTTTGATGTGAGTGATAAAACACAAACATATATAGAGATAAACAAACAAACAAAAATAATTTAAATTCGGTACATTCGATCGATCTGAAATTTTGATACAATGCATTGTCATCCAAGATCTAGCTGTGGTAAAATTTTGAGGTCTGTGGGACCATTAGAAGTGGTTAAATTTTACGTTACAAGATTTGATGGATGGATACACACAGTGTGACTTAAATAAAAGCGTGTAAAGTAGGCGAATCCATGGGCAAGCTGTCATGTGAGAATCACGAGATTAAGAAGAGAGAGGGAGAGAGAGAGATCACGTGATAGGCGTGTGAGGGAAAAAATGTTCGAGAGCGATGGGGAAAATGGCTGACTGTGTTGATAATGTCTTAACGATGTGAAACCTCAATGTTATACTTATGTATTTAATGTTCGTATTTAAGTTATTTCATTGTCATTGGTGCTTCAAGGAATTATTGCACGAAAGATTATGATTTGTGAGAACGCCTACAGCAAACATTGAAAGTAATATGTGACACAAGCTTTTCTATTTAAAATGAAATTGGGAAAATCGTCAGTTTTTTTTTCTATTTGAAATACATTAACTTTTCTTATTTCTCATAAGTGAGTATATTTTATTTTCTAAATAATTTTATGTTTTGAAAATCTAATTTTACATAATAGTTATATCCTTAAAATTTTAACTATAGATTAAAATATTGTTTATATTTTAAACGCATACTATTTTAAATAGAAGTGGCATTAATAAATGTACTTAACAATAAAATTTAATTTTTGTTTGAATTTATAAAACATTTTCGAGCTATTTAAATTACACTTAAATTGTTACATAATTATATTTTAAGTAAATGAAACTATTGCTAACATACAATCCTTCACAATTTTAAATATTTTCGCATATTTTCTAGAATTCAACTCAATAATAATTGATGAAATAATTTTGTTTAAATTTTTCTATTACTGATTATCTAGAGTACGGTGAAATTAATGATATATAAACAATATTTATTTGAAATATTTTATTTTATCAATAAAGGTAGTTTACTTATAAATGTGTGCATATTTATCAAACATAAATCTCATCCTCGTAGATTACAACGAAACAATCACAGACCCTAAACAGGGATACATAATTAGCCCTGGCTATCCACACATGTATCCGGCTAACTCATTTTTCTCGTGGACGATTCAAGTTGGACCCGGAAGCATTATTGTATTAAAGTAACTTCTTAAACAATTCTAATTGTTTTCTCTGTTTAAGTGAGAGTAGAAAGCATAGCTAACTTTTGAAAATTTAAAAAATAAATAAATTGTGTTTGTTTTTTTAAACTACATAAAGGTATGATATATGGAGGTTTAGACTCACAAAATAGGCAGTACGGAATTATTTAAAACACAATAAACTCTTTATGTACTCTTTTAATTAAAAACATATTTATTATATAAGTGATAGTGGATATTATATGTTCATTGAACAAAAGATTAATACATTTTCAGTTGCAATGTACAAAAGAAATATAATTTAATAGAAATAGAAAACAACAATATATAAAATGATTTTTTTTCTTGAAAAAGAACAAGATCATATTGTTAATACCACCCCAATCAAAGCAATGGAGGACCTAGCTACCCTAAGCTCTATGGAAGTTAGACGAGAAACCAAAACCTTAACACAGTTCACCAAATTAGAAGCATCAGTACATCACCCTCTAAAACCCAAGCTGCAAAAATCCTACTCAAATAAAAGACTCCAAAGAACAAACTTTATACAAGAAGCCAAACATCTAAAATCCAAACATAAAATTGATAACATCGTGATTGAAGCGACACATCCCCACAGCCACTTCCCACCCTGGGACCCTAGTCCACCTCTAATAATCAGAGACAACTTAATCAGCATAGGAAAAAAGTCTGACTACACAACTGACATACTAAGAGTAACAGTAAATAAAATCATCAAAGAACAATATCCTGAAAATTCCTGGATAAGAGTCTACACCGATGACTCCTCAGAAAAAGCCACAAAAAATATAGGAGCCGGCATTCTTATAGAGTGGCCTAACGGAGAACACCTTGAAAAAGCAACTGCCATAGGAAGTCTCTCTGATAGCACTAGAGCAGAAAGGAAAACACTAGAGGTTGCCGCAAAAATTCTAACAAGTGATCCCCATTCTAAAAACAGCCAAATTGGTATCCTCTCTGATGCTAAGACGGTGCTCCAGTCTCTCAAAAACCCAAACACCGTGATCAATCAGACTCTTAGTATAGAACTATTGAAACTGAGCAAAATAACAAAAGAACTTATTCTCCAATGGATCCCTGGACATGTGGAACTTGAAGGAAATGAAACTGCTGACTCCTTGGCAAAAAACTGGAGGCAGTAAAAACCAGGCAGAGCCATCTCTACACCACGAATAAATTAAGGCAATACTCAAAAGAAGTGAACCTGAAAGATGGTCCGGGCTCAAAGAAAACCACCCAAAAAGTGTTGCATACTTTAAACTCCCCCGCCAATCACAAAAAATCATTTTCAGGCAAAGGACGGGCCACAACAAACTTAGGCAACACATGTTCCGCAAACTTCGAATTGGAGAAAGCGAAATGTGCCCCTGCGGGACAGCTGCAGAAAATGCGGAACATGTTCTCCAAAACTGCCCTCTGTACCACCATACCCGGACAGACATATGGCCCCAGGAAGCTACCATCGATGACAAACTCTATGGTGGACTGGACCAACTGACAGCCACAGCATAGTTCATTACAAATATAGGACTTGCTGTCTAAATCCTCTATCAAAAGATTTTGAGAACGAAGAAGAAGAAGAAGAAATATTGTTAATCAGATAGTTACTAAACTTGTCAGGCAAAAAAAAGTAACGATCTAACTACTAGCGTGGTAACAAAAGACTTTAACTTTTTTCTGTTTTGTCTATTTAATTTTTTATTGTTTCAGCATCTCTAATATGGACATTGACTACAAGGAGAACTGCGCTTACAACTATCTGAAAATTTATAATGGAGCAAATGAAACAGATACGCTGCTCTCTACATTATGTAACAGAGACTTTTCCATCCCAAAGATCCTATCTTCTTCAACCAATTCAATGTATATTTTACTTAAAACAGACAATAGCATTCAAGAAAAGGGATTTAGTGCATTCTATCATATTGATGGTAAATAAATATTTCCATATAGTTGTAACGATAGTTTTGATTTTGCATAGGTGTTAGAGACTATTTATAATTTATGTAATTTTAGGTTTAAACAAAAATGCAAACTATTTTTGCACATCTGAGATCCAATTGTATTAAACTTGTTTTTATTATAGCTTGTCTAAGCAACCATTGAAAAATTAAAAACTGAAGAGAAATCTATCTAGTTAATTTTTAAGAAATCTGTATAAGTTTGAACTTTAAAACTTGAATATCTCAAAATAACGAAAAATTGACATAGCCGTTTCTTCTCTTGAGCTCTTCAAATTCATATATAACTAAAAGAAAGTATTTTGCAAATTTGTGAATATTTCGCGATCATTGAAATAAATTGTGTAGAAGTAAATTAACTTGAGAGCAAACCGGAAATGAATTAAAGTATGTGAATCCAATGCAAACCTATTCAATTTAACAAGAAATGTAGACGTTTTTATGGTTATTTTCTCTCTGAAATAATTTTTTCCCACATGAGCTTAATTTGATTTTTAAATGAATTATTGTATAAAATATATAAAGTTTACGTAATACTTGTATCCTTCAAATTTTAACAATAATTAATATATTTCATATTCATTCTCAAAACACATTTTATTTCAATTAATTGTAGCGTTAATAAATGAAAATAATCAATCAAATTCCGAATCATTTGTGAATGTTTACATGGCATTTGTTTAATCGATCGAAATTTGTTTAAATTATAAATGTGATTTCTATGATTAATAGGAAATGTTTATAAAATCGAATTCTTCAAAATATTAACTAAATTTACATACTTTTTAGATTTTAATTCAATAGTAATGGCTAACAAAAATGGAAACCTTTCCAGTTCTGGATGTCCAAAAAAATACCCGTCTGGTTCTTATTGCTCTTGGATCATTCAAGGGAGCAATCATACGTATATTTCTTTGAGGTATATTTATGTATATACATTTTATAATATCTTTTAAATATATGAATTCAATATAAGTTTTTTAAAAATTAATTCTGTAAATATATATATATATATATATATATATATATATATATATATATATATATATATATATATAAACATTACATAGCTCCAACAATTAATGGGTACAATATAAATATTAACACAACTAAATACAAATACCATTCCATAAATTTTAGAGAAATGTCTATTGGCCCAGCTTCCCTTGTTGTTTTCTCTTAACGGGACGACTTATTTTTTTTTCCGTCTCGAATTGCTGGTCTCCTTTAATAATAGATAGGCTCCCGCGTTCTTCTCAAAGGTTTACTATTTGTGATCTCGTCGAGGGGCACACCTCAGTATGTTTTTTTCGTAATTGGATGTTCCTCTGTCGGTCACAACAATGGGTTTGTTGTCCGGTTTCTGAATCTGATTGGCTCTGTTGTGTTGATTCTTTCAAACATCATTATCATCATCTGTCACGAATGTCGGGCATAGGCCACAAACAAAGGCTGTACAGGATGCGCCAACTCTTTTTGGTGCTTGCCTCCAGTTCCCTTCTCTAGTCATTTTGGATCGATCTATTTTTCTCTTGTGCTGGGGGTTCCAAGTGAGGGCTATTCTCCTGATACTGGAAATAGGCCTTCTGAGAGTGTGGCCATCCATCTCCATCTGCGTTGGCAGACTAACTCTTCAACTGGTTAGTGTTGTGTTATTTGCCAGAGGTCCTTTGGTGACAACCTTGATACTTTGAAAATACTCTTATTTTACATCTAGTTTACTCCTACTTTTATTGACTAAAGTAAAACAATAATGAAACATAAAACTACTAATACTTTAACATAAGTGATTATAGATAACTAGACGCCCCGCGGCGTAGCATACGCCGCAGACTTGCTCATAGATAGTGCAAGAAAAAAAGGGAGGGGGAGAACGGACACAAACAGTAGCACGAACAAATGGGAACAACGCGGGTGAACGTTGGGGGACCACCGAAGCATTTCTGGTAAGTATTTAGGACATCGCCACAATATATAAACAAATATTACAGCCATGTAGCCAAGTTGGAGAGCAACAACTTCGTCCATGAACGAAATATGCGACCAATAGAAACAGACAGGTACCTGGTGAAGGAATTGATATAACATTGAACAAAGCTTTTTTCCGTGACATGCGAAGCGGTGTTTATGTTTGCTAAGAAAGGGGGGAAAAGAATAGGCATTGACATTTTAAAAATTAAAAAAAACATATGTTGCCACTTGGGCTTGAACCTAAGACCTTCCGCATGTTAGGCAGATGTAATAACCAATATACTACGAAATACATACACACTGTGCAGGAACTTCGAAAGTGAATGTAAAAAACATTGCTGTCTCAAGACATGCCCCACCCCTCCACTACCTTCGCTTGCCAACCGTTAACTGTGTTTAGTTGACCCGAGCGAGGGTCATTCGTCATGCTCGGTTGCACATATTTTTGCTGCTTACTTGCCTGGCATGGTCCCATGA
Source organism: Ampullaceana balthica (assembly GCA_944989445.1). Taxonomy (NCBI): domain Eukaryota; kingdom Metazoa; phylum Mollusca; class Gastropoda; family Lymnaeidae; genus Ampullaceana; species Ampullaceana balthica. The sequence goes on along the minus strand of CALYLW010000195.1, from coordinate 1,094,010 downwards.
AGAGAATTATATATATAGATTGCAATGGACAATTAGTAGATCTTATACTGTACTAACTAATAACAATATGACTTATACAAATTATGCCTGACATATTTTACCAAACTCATGGTTTCCCAACAACCAGGTCCAATCACTTATCAAACACTGATAATCTTGTATTGTTAGTAAGATACTAAATGATCTTAGGTCTCTTTTTATTTAAGGGAATTATATGACAATAAAAACCAAGCTTGACCTGCGTTCTCATTGGGTTGCTACTATGATACGTCTTTGGCGTGTGGTGATTCAGCGGGTCCCACAAAAGGAACCCAGTAAATCTCAACAGTTACTAAACCTGACAAGTCGACAGTAAAGTGACCTAGCAGATTCCAACATATTCTGTTAAAAAATTATTTTTTCGAATATTTATTTGATAACACGTTTTTTTACGCTTTAGGTATGAAGAAATAGTATTTAAATAAATATTTGTCCTGTGGCTTACGTAGACCTCCCACATTAACGTCCTTTCATTATATATATCACATATATTTTTTTACTGCTTTTTGCCCTTAAAACAAATGCTTGGAATAGTCCTCCCATTTAGACCATTTTAAGAAAAAGAAAAGAAATTGATTTGGATAATTCTAAGAAATATTATTTGTTGAAGAAATGTTGTTAAGCTATCTCATTTTAGCGAAATGTAAAGACATGTAAAAGCAGAAAAATGACTATTTTTATTATACAATTAACAAACAAATATTTGTATGTATCTTTACTTGTAAAATAAGGTTTAAAAAACTAAATGTATACACAATTTAAAAAAGAAAACCTTTAAAGTCTGGAGTATTATCAGATTTTTTCCCGAAAAAATACGTGTCCTATAATATTTCCAAACTAACTACTAACATAGTATAACAAAAGACTTTAAAATTGTTCTTTCTTCTTTTCCTTTTCATTATTGTTTGTTTCAGCATATCTGCAATCGATATTCAAGACGATAAAAAATGCAGTTACGATTATCTTAAAATTTATGATGGAACAAGTGATAGAAGTACGCTGCTCTCTCAAATGTGTAAATATACCTCTAACATCCCAAAGATTGTATCTTCTCCAACCAATTCAATGTATCTGGTATTTAAAACAGACTATTCGATTGACAGAAAGGGATTTAGTGCATTCTATCGCATTTATGGTAAATAAATATTTCTTTATACTTTCTACAATAATTTATTATTTATCATGGGGTTACATATAAGTTGGGATATTAATATATGTTGCTTTCGGGTGGAAAATGAGGAATAAGTTCGAACAGGTTATAATAAATTGTGTAAAACATATCTTTATTGTAGTTTGTCTATATAAACTTTAAAAATTTAAAACAGCAAGTAAAAGGAAATAGTTAAACGCAATATCAAGGTATGTTCCAAATGTAATCAAATTTATCCATACATTAAAAAAAATGTTTCGTATTTAGAAGTAACAAATATGACATGAAAATAAACCAGAACTGACAACAAAAATAGGCAAATCCATGGGCAAGATTTTCTATTGAAAGTGAAATTTGGAAATTTGTCTGGTTATTTTCTAACTGAAATACATTTACTTTTCATTTTACCCACATGAGATGTTAAGTCTCTAGTTTATAGTATTGCCTTGCATTTCGTCTTTCACTCAGTACAAAGATAAGTGACACAAGGATTTCGAACATCAATGTGTTTATTCCGCTGTACAACCTGGGCGCTCTTCATAGAACACAACCAATATAACTTTTACACATATGTGCTCACTAGTAATACACCCAAAAAGTCTCCCAGACTGTCTATCGAATTTCTAGTATAACTATTAGCGCTCTCTAAACGACTCTCTCTTCAACTTGTCATACTAATAGGTCACCTCGTCCAACTCGACCGTCCTGGGCCACTCTCAAATCTTGTCTCTAATGCCGCAATATCCCAAATGGTTCTTGACTCCTCCATCTTGCCCTCTGCCCACACACTAACGTGATCAGAGTTCACTAAAAATCCTCCACGTGAACTCGTGTTCCCTCATATGATCGCACATTCACCCACAGTGATTCTCTACCCCTGACATAAAAGTATATTTTAATTTTTTAAATTATTATTTTATTATTATTTTTTATTTGTTAATTGAAAATCTAAATTTTACATATACTTGTCTCCTTGAAAATGAAAATATAGAATTGAAATATTGTTTATATTACAGAAGCATATTACTTTAAATTGTAGTAGCATAAATGCATAACTTAACAATACAATTTAATTATTGTTTGAATGTTAAGACAATATGTTAGAGCTATATAAATGATGACATAATATTATTTCAATTAAAAGAAACTATTGATAAAATCAAATTCGTAATCTTTATATGTATATATATATCACCTAAATGAGCATGTGCGATGAGCATGACGAATGACCTACACTGGGATCGACCGATCACTGTTGGCAAACGTAGTGGGATAAAAAGAAAAAAAAAGGGGGGGGGGAGTATTTTTCTTTCGTTAACTTAAGTTGTTCCTTCACAGAATAACATGTGATTCGTAGAGTAGTGGTTATTACGTCCGCCTTGCACGCGGAGAGTCCAGGGTTCAAGCAAAAGATGTAAAAAAAAGTTAATTTATAGTAAAATGAACAAAAAAACTTTTTTTAAAGGCGAAAAGTCTGGTAACCGATCGCTTGACCGAGCTCAGCGTGACACGTAAAATGTAAACAAAAGCATGCCGGTACTTCGATGGGTCGCTTCAAAGCGTCAACTCAAACTCTCACGTGGGAAAAGAAACAATAACAATCCGTGAATTTAAATTACATACGTTATATAAGGATAAACTAAAATTGCATTAATTTAATTACAGTACGTTCGATCGATCTGAAATTTTGATACGATGCATTGTTAGGTGAGACGGGTCTGTTTGCCAAGTTTCAGCTTGATCGGATCACGGAAATTGGGTCATTTTTTACTTTTGTTTTTACGCCCGCCCAAGACAGACAGACAGAGAGACAGAGACGCCGGTGAAGTTTATATAAGGGATTTAAAAATGACCCACTTAACGTGATGCAATCGAGCTGAAATTTGGGACATAGACTCGCGGCACCTAACAATGTAGCGTATCAAAATTTCAGATCGATCGAACGTACCAAAATTAAATTAATACATTTTTAGTTTATCTATATAAAACTATATGTAGCAGTCGCTATTGTTTACATTTTATAGGTCACTTGACTTCACGCCAGCCATCGTTGACAACATCTCGTGTTTTAACCAGGTGGAATTCACTCAGTTTCAGGCTGTAAATGTTAGTCGCATTGGAATACTTTAAGTTCTGTCACATATATACGGATTTATAGTCAAAAAATTTGTTTTTACGGGGTTGTTTAATTAAATCTCTTATATTAACTTCACCGCCGTTTCTCTCTCTCTCTGTCTGTCGTTCGTCGTCGGGCAGGCGGGCGGAAAATCAAAAGTAAAAAATGACCCACTTTTCGTATTGCCATCGAGCTGAAATTTAGCACATCGACTCGTGTTACCTAACAATGCATCGTGTCGAAATTTGAGATCGATCGAACGTACAGTAATTACATTAATGCATTTTTAGTTTATTCTATAAAACTATATGTAGCAGTAACTATTGTTTACATTTTACGGGTAACTTTACTTCACGCCAGCCATCGGTGACCACATCTCGTGTTTTAACCAGGGAGAATTCACTCAGTTTCAGGATGTAAATGTTTGTCGCGTTGAAACATAATCAATACTTTAAGTTATGTCTCATATATAAGGGATTTGTAGTCAAAAACTTCTTTTTACGGGTTTTTTTTATTACGGGGTTGTTTATAAATCCCTTATATTAACTTCACCGCCGTCTATGTCTTGGGTTCGCAGTCGGTCGGTCGGTTGATCGGGCGGAAAAACAAAAGTAAAAAATGACCCACTTCGCGTGATGCCATGGAGCTGAAAGTAGGCACATGGACTCGTGTCATCTAACAATGCATCGTATCGAAATTTCCAAACGATCGAACGTACCATAATTAAATTAATGCATTTTAGTTTATCTCTATAACATATGTAATTGAAATTCACGGTTTGTTATTGTTTTCCTTTCACGTTCCAGTTGAATTCAATTCTACGTGCACACCCCCATCCCGTCCCTCCCCCCGGTTTTAAAGCCAGGGGATATCACTCGGTGTCAGTCTGTAAATGTTTGTCGTGATTGAGCGTAATTAATACTTTTAGTTATGTCTCACATAGAAGGGATTTATAGTGAACAACTTTGTTTTTACGGGGGTGTTTAATTAATCCCTTATATTAACTTCAATGCCGTCTCTGTCTCTCTGTCTGTTGTTCGAGTCTGGGCGGGCGGAAAAACAAAAGTAAAAAATGACCCTTTTCCCGTGATGCCATCGAGCTGAAATTTGGCACATAGACTCATGTCACCTACCAATGCATCGTATGAAAATTGCAAATCGATCGAACGTACCGTAATTAAATTAATGCATTTTTAGTTTATCTCAATACAACGTATGTAATTCAATTTCACGGTTTGTTATTGTTTCTTTTTCATGTGACAGTTCAGTCAAGCGTTGACGCCACCCGTCGATGCCCACACTCCCTCCCATCCCTTCCCCCATTTTTTAAAGCCAGGGATATCACTCGGTGTCAGTCTGTAAATTTAAACATAATCAATACTTTTAGTTATGTCTCATATATAAGGGATTTATAGTCAAAAACGTTGTTTTTACGGGTCTTTTTTATTTACTTTTGTTTTTCCGCCAGTCCGACCGCCTGCGAACCCAAGAGACGACGGTGAAGTTAATCTAAGGGATTAAATTAAACAACCCCATAAAAACAAAGGAAGTTAATAAAAGGGATTTAATTAAACAACCCCGTAAAAACAAAGTTTTTGACTATAAATCACTTATATATGAGACATAACTAAAGTATTTAGCATGCTTAAACGCTACAAACATTTACAGAATGAGATTGCCTTAAATACCCTTTGTTTTTAAACGGAGGGGGTAATGAAAATGTTTCGTCACGGACGGCTGAACTTAACTCAGCATGACTCGTGAAATGTCAACAAAAGCTGGTCACTACATATAGAGATAAACAAAAAATGCATTAATTTTATTACGGTACATTCGATTGATCTGAAAATGTAATAGCTTATCCTCCCCACAACCCAAACCTACTGTGAAAATTTCAGCTCTCTAGAAAGTCAGAAAACGTGTTTACGAGCGTTTTGAAAAAGTTGATGACAGATCCGGAAGCGTTGAATTTAAATCCGGAAACCTTCAAGAGTTAATCTGATAGGGGCCTTAAAAATGATTGTTTCTGTCCATTTTTTCCCCCTCTTTAGCAAACATCAGAGTTTATGGTTGGCAAGCGATGGTAGTAAAGGTTGGGGGGAAGGTATCAACAACCGCAATGCACATGTCTCAACGTTGACTCCCTTTTTTTCATAACATTGTGCTGCTGTTTGTGTCCGTTCTCTCATATCCCACCCCCCGGTTCAATGCAATATCTATGATAACAAGTCTACGGCGTATGCTACGACGCGGGTCGTATGTAGTTTTAAATAATGTTGCATATTTTCTAGATTTCAACTCAATAATAGTGGATCAAATAATTGGAATTATTTCAACTCCTGGTTACTCACTGCAATACACATTTTAAAAAATGTGTGTGTGAATTGAATACATATTTAGAGTATGTTAAAATTAGTAAAACATATTTATGTGTTTTAATTCATTTTAATAATAAATTTTGTTGACTTAAATATATTTCCATATTTATAAAACATTAATCTCATCTTCGTAGATTACAACGAAACAATCACAGATTCAGAATACGGATACATAGTTAGCCCTGGTTATCCACGCATGTACCCAGCTAACTCATATTTGTCTTGGACAATTCAAGGAGGAACCGGCAGCTTTATTGTATTAAGGTAAATTGTTAAATCAAATTTAAGCATACAGTTTTTAAAAAATAAATTTCATCTCCGATAAAAAATTGCATATGAAAATTTTACTTACTTAACTTACTTTGCAAAGTTTTAGTAAATTTTATATTTTATTTACGTAACTATATGTTGTTAACCTACTGCACTTACATTTTATTTAAAAAGCAACAAATAGAAAAACATAATGAAGTATAATTTCATTATGATGTTTGCCAATATCCATTTTAATTACAAGAAAACTCATAGTAAACTATGTAAGTTTATACAGGTATAAACCTAAACCACGGGTTCTTATCCAATTAGAATCGACGCCCTGTTAGGAGTCGGGACTGGTTTTATGTGGTTTTGCGAACTTATCAGCTAAACAAACAAAAAATATTTAAATTAACACAATTTAATTTTGAATGAACTCTAAAAGTTGTAATGTTATGAATGATGCCTTGAATTAAGATGACATCAAGTTGTTTTTGGAAGTGCAAGGGAAAAATAAACTTTAGGAATATTTTAAAAACAAAGCTTGGTTAAAAACGTAACATATATAGCAGATATCATAGTACAGACCAATAAGCTTATTATGAACTAACAGTTAATTGGAAAGAAATATGGTCATATATTTACGATAATCTCAGGGCATTTTTTTCAAATTACAAAACTGATAGAGAAAAATAAATTTTGGAAATGTTGTATGTTTGGGAAACTCTGCATTGAGGTAGTTAATCTGCAGATGACATAAATAACATTTTGAAAGAGGAAATTACTGGGTATTGAAAACAAACTCCAGCATACTTTATCAATGTTCTTTTTTCCGATGAATTACAAGATGAATTCTGGGATTGCCAAATGATTACACAGCTCATAATTTGTTTTTATGAAAAATTGATCACAATTCATACCCAAATGTAACGCAGCTGATGAGCCATACCAAGGTTCAGTAGTACGTGCCAACCAAGGTGTTCATAATATAATGGCGACCTGGATGCAGACAAATAAAAGTACGCAATGGGCATCGGCTATGTAAAAATGTATGTCTCTATTTTTCTGCAACTCCAAAACGACTTTGGGAAACGTCTTAAAATCCAGAATGCCTTAAAATTAATATTCTAACAAATGATGATGGGGGCTGTCCATAAATTACGTCAACCAAATGGGAGGGGGGAGGGGTCTGAAAATGTTCGACAATTGTTGACTAGGGGGGGGCGTCAAGAACAGTTGACGTCAACAACGTAACTATAAAAAAATTTAATTACTTAACAAAGCAAAATTAGACAGCGTTTGTAGACCTGTGTTACACACTCGCCCAACCTTCAGTATTTTAATTGAACTAACTAAAACCATATTCTTCAATTTTTAAATCCGTGCTATGCTTTAAAGAGACGCCACACATATCTAAATATAGAGACACGAGATATTTACTCGTAACACTATTATTTTTTTAGAAGTTGTCTGTTGGTCTGCTCAAGTCTGATGTGCAAATATAGATTTTATGTATGTACACAGTCTACATTATATTATTTAAATGTCTATATAAAATATAAATTATAAAATGTATTATTGGTTTTACTAGACTTAATTAGAAATAATTGGCTTTCGCGGTGAAATTGGATTAGGTCTAAAGTTAAAGATATTAAAGTACTTAAATAAAGGGTAATTCTGGAGTTTTGGCACGTATGTTATTTTCATGCAAATCCTAATTTTCTCGAGAGAATTTTCGTTTTTTATTTATTAAATGCATTAAAATATGTTATATCTTAGCTTTTACAGCGCTAATGTTTCAGTTTTTTTTTCTAATGCGTTTTTTCGGCTCTTGTCGATTCATAAATCCGAGTAAAATACATTCATTTTGTTTATCTAACACCTTCCTAGTCAGATTTTTGACCCATGCTTAATTAAATTTTCTTACTGAAGAAGTTTCTAAAAAAAATATCCAGAAGCCATTCATCTATTTTATTTTTCTCACGAGAAAATTAAAATTGGCAGTGAAATAATATAATATACCGGTTAAAACTTCAGGTTTACCCTAGCCCTTATTTTAAATCTGACAAATACATTACATGTCTAGAATGTTCAGAATTATGAAATATTGTTAAATCGGACTAATTGTTTTTGCTTTTTTTTAATTTTTAAAATAAAAAATTTATTAACATTTAAATTAAAACAATTTTTTTTTAGATTTACAATGGTGAAACTAAACTTTTACAAGTTGTTGTATGAATCATATGTAAAGTCATATCCCAAAAATCGTAAGCAAGACTGTCAAAGAGAAGTAACCGAAATTTGGAATAAATTGAAAAAAGAAGACGATTTGCCAACAAAAGTAGATTCGTTATTGAATAGTTATGCCGCTTTAGCACAGAAAAATAAGGCAACATTAATGAGCTTCTGGGCAGACCATTCTATGAAGAGTGTAGATGTCCTTCCTAAAAACGCAGCAACAAGTGTAAAAATTGAAAAAGAAGTTGTGAAATATCAAACACAAACCATTCAACAAGAAAACATAGAAATCGATTTTAGAGGCTGGTCCATCCAGTACTGGTTGTGATGAAAAATGTGTAAAATACAAAGCAAAAATAAGAGATGAATTACTGAGTCAGATCAGCATCTTCAAGAGCGATTTGATTGGCTTGTATAAACAAGAAAGTGGTGTTTTAAGTTCAGATCAGGAAAAGGAACTGAAAGGGAAAAAAATAAGTTGATGATCTAGAAAAGAAACTGGAAAAGAAATATGAACAAGAAAAACAGAAGATCTAACGAAAAAAAGAAAAAAAAGAAACTTAAGCTCAAATTTGTGCTGAAAATTTTGACGTCAGCAGCAAATTAAAGATTCGACAGAAAGCTGATCGACCAACAATTGAAGAAGATCAGCCGCTCCTCTTGAAAACCATTGTTTACATTGCATTGTGTGGGTCTGCTGCTCACGACAAAAGACAGAGTTATATTTATCGTAGTGTTAGAATCCTCGATGATTTGACAGAACAATTAAAGATTCAAGATTTACAAATAAGTAGAAGTGCTTTTTATTCTCGGCTCTTTCCAAAACGAAGTTTATCATCGGAAGGCAAACTCCATGTGAATTTACCAGTGAAGTTAATTCGAGCACAAAATGATTTACACTCAAAACACATTGATGGTAAATTGTGTTCAGCTACTTTGTATCACCTATAGGAATTGGCTTTTTTTGCTAGGTCCTAAAGAAGTATGTTTCATCAGTCAAGATGACAAAGTCAGGGTCCCCATTGGATTGACGTCAGCTAACAAGCAAGCTCCACTTTAAATGCATGTCGAAAACTGCATTACATTGCCTGATCATGACTGGGTAGTAGTATCTAGACACAAAATCATACCATATGTTTATGCTGGCATTGAAATCCAAAAAGGCAGTTTAGGTAAACCCGAAGCTTTATCATATGGAGACCCAACTTACATATCCATCAGATCAGGCAAACATTGCTCATCATCAGCTCATAGAAATGGATTAGACTATGAAAGGCTACTTGAATTGGAAGAGTTTGACATTGTTACAAAGGATCCAAGTAACAAGATGAACAAACTGATTCTTATTGTGTCTGTTGATGTTGGACCTGATGAAAATCCAAGGTATCAAAAAGTTATTGATGTGACCCTCCATTGTTTTGTAAAGTGGAACATTAATGCAATGTTTGTAGCAACGAATGCGCCTGGTAGAAGTGTGTTTATTCGAGTAGAAAGGCGAATGGCTCCTCTTAGTCTAGAACTGTCGGGACTAATTTTGCCACATAAAAATTTTGGAAGCCACCTCGACACACACGGTCGAACAATTGAAGAGTTGGAAAAATTAAACTTCAAATATGCTGGCGAAACATTGTCAGAAATTATGGAAGCAAGTAAGCATAGACAATTTTCAACAGTGGCAGAGTATATTGTGCCTGAAAAGTCTGAGCTTGAAATTGAAAATGTAATAACCAAAGATCGAGTTAGGTGCCAAAACCATGAAAGAAAAAGTCACAACTTTCTACAAATTGTCAAATTTTGTGATTTAACTTTTCGACAAACGATTAGAAGTTCGTACTTTGATATTATTGCTAATCGATTTATCCCCCCCCCGCACCAATTCTAGTCTGCCAAACTAATGATGGCCTTAAAGCACCAGAAGTATCTGATATAAACTCACATAGATTTCCATCTCTTTTCTTCAATCAGTATGTGAAAGTTGAAAACATACTACCTCGATCAGCAAAAGCATTCAAAATTCTTCCATATGATATATATTGTCCATATATTTTACGGATCTGTAAAATCTGTCACCTTTATGTTGCTTCGCAAGCCAAGTTAAAGAAGCACGTTCAACAGCACCAACAATGTATGCCCCCCAACAGCAAAGAATTCGTCCAATGTGAGTGGCAACAAAAATACAGAGAAAGGCAATTATTGCTCATGGGGAGATGCTAAGTGCAGAATGACAAGATGAAGAAAATATTGACTTGTCTGGTGTTTTGGTTCCACAAGAAATTATTCAGCCAGAACCTATGCCATTAATAACAATTGAGGAGCATTTGACATATCGATATGAAGATATAGTGGCTAGGATATCAATATAAGATTTGGATTTGTTTTTAAAAAATATGTTAATAAATTAAAAGTGTATTTATAGTTAAACTTTTTAATCTCGTATCTGTTTAAAGCTAGAATAAGTCTTTGTAAATATTTAAATAGTCCTTAAAGTGTTATATTTATTTGACATATGTGCATAATTTAAAGGTGTAATGTGTATACATTTTTGTAAACCCTATAATCTCTTTTCTATTTAGAGTAAGCCTTTGTAGTTATAAATTAGAAATATGTTCATAAGTTAAAAGTTTATTCAACTTAGTTTTTCTAAACATTTTACTTTTATTCACTTTTGTGTTGTAGTTGTAAACTAGTCTATTTTTAAAAAATTATTATTTTTCCATTTTTATTATTATTATTTTTATTATTTTATTCTTTTTTTTTAGGGAAGGGGGTTGAGGGGAAACGGGGTAATCAAATTTTGACGTAATTTTATACGGGGAGGGGTGTCCTCTGGAAGTTTAAACAAGTTGTTGACACGGGGGAGGGGGGGGGGTAAAAATCGCAATAAATATGCTGACGTAATTTATGGACAGCCCAATATAGTTTGTTATATCTACTTTAAAAACAGTTCGTTAAAAACGATAAAAACAGATTGGCTGTGTAATTAATTTTAATTATAATTAATATTTAGCCATATGAGAGTATTTTAACGGTCTACAAACACATAAAAGCTGCTCATGATCTTCTTATTCAGACTTCGGCCGATCACCCCTTGCTATTTCATGATATAGCTGGCCAAAATCCGAAATGAAGAAAAGAGCGGGTTTGGTCAGTCAACGTGGGGTGATATTAGACTTTTCCTGATGGCCGGCAATCTCCGACTTTTGACGATTTCGGGCTTTGGCCTTAACATCTAAATATCTCTGCAAGAGTTTATTTTAAACTGGAAATTTAGGCTGGTCCCTTTCAGTTACGCAATAGCATCTGGTTGGTATACACCCCCACTCTGCACCCATTCACAAATGATTTCTCGCAACAGGTACTCCAAAATATCATGCAATATCAACAATCTCATGAAATGAAAGATTGAACATATTTTTTTTAAATTTGAAAAATATGTTGTCGATGATTAATTTAATTACCTTATAAAAATCTATTATAGGTGACTTTGCTAAAATCGCCTTATTAAAAGTAACATTTTCTGTTGTATCGTGGTTGTGGGTCACTTAGAGAAGCAGTCATCTCGCAATATGGATGAGAACCCGCAATCTAAATGATAGTGCATATAGTTATTGTCAAAAAGAGCGATTACAATGTAATTTTATGACTATTTCAAATTGAATACAAACGAGCTAATCAAATATTTTGTTAAATAATAGTAGTGGTAGTTTTAGTAATAATAGTAGTAGTAGCAATAGAAATATTTTAGTAGTAGTAATAATAGGAGTAGTAACCGTAGTATAGTGTTACTAAACATTACAAAAATTGTAAATTAATAAACTTTATTTAATCGGCTTTATTTTTAAAATAAATAGATGTAAAAACAAAGTTTTTGACTATAAATCCCTTATATATGAGACATAACTAAAAGTAGTGATTACGTTCAAACGCCACATTTACAGACTGAAACAGAATTATCTCCCCTCATTTTAAAACCGGGCGCAGGGATTGTAGGGGGTGTGAACCTCGACGGTCGGCGTCAACGCGTGAACTGAACTGGCACGTGAAAGAATTATAAACAAATAGTCAGTTCGGATGTTTGATTAAACTTACAAAGCAAGTTAATATAAGGGATTTAATATATCTATAGCCTTTTCTGCTTGAACAAAATCATCTATATTATGTTTTAAGGTAATAGACAACATACCTTTTAAAGTATTGAAAAAAAAAGAATAACTGATAATAACACACCATCATAATAGTTTATTAGGAACTTTCAATGTTTAGAATAACATCAAAAGTATTGTTTGATCTTAAAGCTTTCATTATTTTAATATATTAATATCTTCATATCTTTAGCATTCATACGATTGTTTAAAGATGTATACCATATTATTATTATTACACGCTTTTATTTAAGTCACACTGTTTGTATGTTGTATCTATTCATCCATCCTTCCTTCAAATCATGAAACGTAAAATTAAACCACTTCTGATGGTCCTAGAGATCTCACAATTTCACCACAGATAGATTTTGGATGACAATGCATTGTATTAAAATTTCGGATCGATCGAATGTACCGTCATTAAATTAATTAATTTTTAGTTTATCTCTATTTATCACTATTTAGAATGTATAGTCGTCTGCTAGAGTTGACCTCCACGGCTCACTGGTTTCACTCCAGCCCTCGTTTACCAAATTCCCGTGTTTACATCAAGGGCAGGGGTGATCAGCGCGTTTCAGTCTGTAAATGTTTGTAAATAAAAGCGTGTCCTTTAAAAAAAAATTCTTTTACATTTTACTTTTTTTCCATAACTTGGAAATATTCAACTTGTTTAGATAATAAATGTATTAGATGTTTAATTTAAATGGTTTAGAAACATTTGTATTAATGCTGTTATCGATAAATTTAAAATTCTTCATTAACTTTTGAAAAATAAACGAATAATTAGCCTAATCGTTGATTTCGATTAAAACTAAAAATTGAAATTTATTTCATAAGTAACATTTATTAAACGTACTTGTCGAAAATCGAAATAATACTGGAATGTCTTCTTTATATGACATCTTTTAAACAACAACGCAAACAGACAAGTGTATTGACATTACTAGGTTCAAGTGATGAGCGGGTCTTATTGACAATATAACTAGCCGAGTTGAACAATCGTTTACATAGCTTTTGATTGTCTTAGCTGAAGTTTCTGATACTGTAGTGGATTTTGGTTTGCAGGTGATATGTAAGCGAAGTGTTAGAACCATGGTAGCAATGTTCCCTTTAAGCAGCGCCGCTGCGCAGATATTTTACCGACGCCACGCAGGAGTTTAGAATAACCGCGCAAAAAATTATGTAAAATTTTGCACAAAAAATGGACGTTGTGCAACTTCGCACACGAGTTGTTTTTTTTTGTTAATTTGCACACGAAACAATGAACTTAGACTTAGAGGGAACATTGCATGGTAGTCAAACGATTTCTCTCATATAAAAACAACCTTTGTTAACATTTTGAACAATCACCTAAGTGAATAGTTTAAAACAAAAATGTTCGTGTAATCGTCCGGAAATTAGTTTATATTTATCGGCCGAAATATATTACTTTTTTATTTCCAGTACATTTATAAGTGGTGGGTCAATTAATCGTTAAAAAATATTTTAATCGTTAAAAATTTTTATCGATTAATCATTAAATCATTTATCAAATTGTTAGATTCAATTTTTTTAATAACTAGAGTAGTACCTCAATATACGAATGCTTCAAGTTACGAAAAATTTAAGATACGAAAGCTACTCGAATAATAGTTTGCTCCAAGATACGAAATAAAATCCAAGATGCTATAAAACCGCGTATTACAAATTGAAAGATTTTATTGGAAAGAAAACCCCGAAAAGGTTCAAACAAGTCATGTTACTGTGCAGTTCAATGACATTTGCCTGACTTATTTCAAAAACATTGTAAAAATCAGGCAAAAACAAGCTTCTCTAGATCAATATTTTGCTAATGGACCATAAGTAATCAAAGCTGTCGGTTGAAATGGGGCGAAAAAAATGGTGTAATCAGAAAATTTGAAAGCGCAAAACAGAAAGTTGAAAAAAAAATGTTTTTAAAGTACTGAAGTTTAAATGTGATGTTATGTATGTTTAGTTTGCCGTCGTACTAAATGTAAATTTTATTTAGCATTAATTCATGTTAAGTTTGTACTTAACGTATTTTTTTTTCATAAAGTTAAGTTTTTTATACGACATTTCGTAATATTTTATGTCCTTCCTTCTTCTCCCCTACTACATCCAACGACACTTAGCCTCATCGCTTTATTCGTAATATACAAGTTCACATTGTTTACATATTATTTTTCATTTATTTTACTCTGTTTTCATTGTTTTATTTTTAAATCCTTTATATTAACTCGTGGTGTCTGCGGCCGACCGACCGACCGACCGACCGACCGACCTTGTCGCCAAAACTTTTGATCGATTTTTAACCCACTTGCTCGCAAGATAGCGAGCTGAAATTTTGCATGCTGTTTTGTACCGATGATAAAAACAATGTATCAAAATTTCAGATCTATCGCATGTACCGTAATTAAATTATTGATTTTTTAGATTATTTTATTTATTCCTATGTATCATGCTATTTTTTGAGATAGAGCGTCGCGGTGCGTATTATATTGAACAACCTTACTGTCGCGCAATAAGGAGCGTATTTTATTGACAGCTCTTTTTATAAACATATTCCTGATCGGTGCGCATTATATTAAACATGTTTTACGACACAACTGCAATTTTGTATTTCTGGATGGTCTGGCGCTGCGTATTATAATGAACATTCTTTTAATTACTTCTCGTACATAAAAAATTTATAGTAAAAAACTTGGTTTTTTACGGGGTTTTCTTATTATTTATTAGATTTATAATGTGTACTGTTAGGAATTGAAGAATCCTTCTTTTGTTGTTCTCTTATTTTCTATGATGATATGTTTAAATTGTTTCTGTGTGGCTTGGAATGGATTAGGCATTTTACATGTAAAACTTAGTTCGACATAAGAAAAATCCAAGACACGAAGGTCACACCGGAACGGATTATTTTCATACCTCGAAGATTCACTGCATCCCAATGTAATAAGAAATTCAGACTTTACATTTATGCTTATTTTAATGTGTAGAAAAAAAAATTTCATTATTTTGAAGATATTTTGTTCATTGATTAGCCAATTTATAAGAAATAAAATTATAAAAGTATCCTATTTGAATAATTCTACTTAAAAATTATAATAACTTTTTCGCCACAGCATTTTGACGCTACATGTCGAAAATGACAGGGAATGTGAAAATGACTTCGTTCAAGTTTATGATGGAAGGGACTCTAACACAAGACTGCTTGCTACGACGTGTTCTGAAGATGCTTATCAAGGAGTGTTTATGTCGACTGGGGACTCACTTCATGTCATTTTCAGATCTTATTCTGATACTGACAAATCAAGACTAATGGCTAGATATGAAATTAATGGTAATGTTCTTTAATGATTTTTTAAACTGCATTGTGTAATAATTACATTTTGTTAAGCCTTAAATTATTTTTTTTAAATGTCTATCAAATAAACCGTTACAGCTGTTAGTATATAGTACATAACAATAATTAACAATGTATTTTACCGTTTTTAATAGTCTTAGCCTTTTCTCTCAGCTACTAAACTTTTTAAAACAAAAAACAAACATTTATCAAAAGTAATATATTGCTATAAACTGGCGGTTCTCAACCTTTTGATATTCAAACAAAAATTAAAAATGTGTGTTTTAGCCACGGACCGCTACTGAAAATTGGGCTAATTTAATGCAAACATTTATAAATAATTATACTGTG
Source organism: Ampullaceana balthica (assembly GCA_944989445.1). Classification (NCBI taxonomy): domain Eukaryota; kingdom Metazoa; phylum Mollusca; class Gastropoda; family Lymnaeidae; genus Ampullaceana; species Ampullaceana balthica. The sequence goes on along the minus strand of CALYLW010000195.1, from coordinate 1,078,004 downwards.
TATATAGTTAGTTACCAGTATACATGTTGGATAGTGAAACTATACTAATTTGTTAAGATTCGCTTACTCCAAAATCATTATTAAACGGTAGCATATTGTAATGGCTTTCTTTTATAACGAACACATTTTTGTTATACTAGTCTTAGACTTATAGTCATATTAAGTACTTGTTGCTTTCTAAAAAAATCTTTAAGTCATAAACAGTAGTTAATGTTAGAAAGACTACCATATTAGTTTATTTAGTGCGTACATTGCGCGAAAAACTCTGAACGTTCAAATAACCAAACTAGAAGTTAAATTGATCATGCAGTGATTGAGAATGGAAAGAAATCAAATTCATCAACAGTTGGTTATGGAATTCAGCATGTTAAGGCTTCTCGGTGAATTCTTACAATTGATTAAACATGTTAAAGTTACCTTGAAATAATCGTGTTTTCCAAAGATCAAGTTTACTCGTAATAACAATTTGTCACTGAGAGTAATTAAGTGTGTCAGATTGCCTTTCAAATACGAATTAAATTTATTTAGTTCTTCAAAAATGTCAGCCATTTAAGCTAGAACAGCATTCCTTAAGCTATCCCACAAATAATCAACAAGCTTTGATTGTTTTTCCAAGAAAGTCACTTACAGCATCCTGTAATTTATACATATATATATATACACAAATATTCTGTTAAACACTTTTCACATTGAAACATGAAACGATTCGTCCAATGGAATAGCCAAGTGTGTACAATCTTGCAGCCTTGAAATCAAAAAGTGTTCAACATCCGCTGCTCCCAAAGAATTGTATCTTTTGAAGCTGGTAATTTTTTCTGTTTATTTAGTAAGTCTTCGCCAAACATCTCTCGACATACATCTATAGCAGCAGGCATTATCAGATTTTCTGCAAATGCCTGAGACTTAGTGGCCTGTAGAACTCGTATAGCCATCAAAAATTATTCTTTTAAAGCCTTTTCATTTACTTTGGTTTCTTGCCGTATACAGGACTTCTGACTATCAATTCAATGGGGTTTTTTTCACAGAAAGTATTCCATTGGTAATATGATTAGTTTTAAGATGTATTTGGAGTTTTGCTGGTTTTATTGCTTCATTCACAAGAATAAGCGAATATATTACACACTGTGGCCTGGGTTGATAATTTACTTTGACGCATATAAACCCAAAGTGCAAATACTCTTCATCATACCGTCGTATAGTCTTTTATCTTATTTTTTAACTGCATTTGATTCACACACAGATTGTAAGGATGAATAAAAGGAATCAATACTGTTGTCCTTAGATTCAGTTTATTTCTTTATTAGAAACTTGCCAATTACTCGCGCGCTGAAACGGAAAAAGTAGGATTTCAAGTAGCGTTGAAACCCACGTAAAATATTTCTGGAAGATTGGACAATAAGTAAGATAAATTTCGAAAACTTCCACATTGGCAACAGACATAGGCGTCATACCAACAAAATAAGTACGGTCAACAGTTTCAGTTAGAGTTGGAAAAGCGCCTAATAAATTTTATGAACATGGTTCAATAAAAAATGAGTCATTGCAAACTTTTGCGACCGTTAATAAGACCATTTCGAAATTAAGCCTGTTTAACTTTAGACATGATGCTTTTAATGGCATTTATTTTCTAAATATGACTCATCTAAATCGTATGCACTAAATTTTATCAAGAAAAATTCATTGTAGCGAGAACCCATTGCAGGAGTGTACACTCTTTAAAGTTTCAAGGCGATCAGCGACTAAAATAATATTTACACACCTTATAAACGAAACAACCGGGTCCAATGTGTACTAGATCTTTAAAAAAGACAATTCATTTCAATCAGGATCATGATGAATATATTTGTTTTTCAACATTTTTTGAGGTCGTTTAAAAATCAAATGGGGAATAAATTGACATTAAGGGCCTCTGAGCAAAAACGTTGCAAGATGTTCATATATCAAATGGCCAGAAGATGTTAGTCTTGGTCATGATGGAGATATGTATAAGTTAGTCTGAATTGTTTAAAATCGAATGGGAAATAAAGTTTTAAAGGTTTACGAAAGATTTATTTCGGCCCAGAAGGATTAGACGTTAAAAGTTTAATACCTCATATAATTTTAATAGATGAGATAGGTATACATTCACTCCTAAAAAACTTAAAAATAAACAAAGCTACTGGCCCAGATGATTTGCCTGCAAGATTATTAAAAGAACTAAGCAATGAACTGTCCCCAATCTTTGTAGTTCTCTTTCAAGCCTCTCTAAACCAGGGTAAAGTGCCCCAGGATTGGAAATTAGCTAATGTAAGTCCACTCTTTAAGAAAGGGGATAAATCAGACCCTGGTAATTACAGGCCTGTATCACTTACTAGTATCACCTGTAAATTACTAGAACACATAATATATAGTAGAATAGTTAACCACCTTGACAAATATAATGCTCTATGCCCACATCAACACGGCTTTAGAAAAAACAGATCATGTGAAACACAATTAATAGGTTTAATAGATGAACTATCAAAAGGCTTGGACAAAAATGATCAAATAGATACAATATTACTAGACTTCTCAAAAGCATTTGACAAAGTTCACCACCTTAGTTTACTTAAAAAACTTAACTACTTTGGAATCTCAGGTTCCTTACATCACTGGATCCAAGACTTCCTTTTGGGCAGGGAGCAAACTGTAATAATTAATGGATCTAAATCTGCACCAATAAAGGTTAACTCAGGAGTTCCCCAAGGAACTGTGCTAGGTCCCTTACTCTTTTTAATTTATATAAATGATTTACCCAACAACATCTCAACAGGTACAAAAGTTAGGCTATTTGCTGATGATTGTATAATCTATAGAACAATTAAATCAGAACAAGATAGCAAAATTTTACAAAAAGACTTAGATGAATTGATAAAATGGGAAACTAACTGGAGTATGTCTTTCCATCCAGAAAAGTGTCAACTGTTAAGAGTAACAAAGAAAAAGAAACAAATAAATTCAAAATATTACATTCATGGAAAAGAACTGACCCAAACTAAAGATACAAAATACTTAGGAGTCTTAATAAATGAGAAACTATCATGGAATCCCCATGTCAATGAAGTTATTAAAAAATCAAACAAAACCTTAGGCTTTATAAAAAGGAACTTTAACAAATGTAATAGAGATATAAAACTAAAATGCTACCTCACTTTGGTGAGACCTGCACTAGAATATGCATCTTCTGTATGGGACCCATCCACCAAAGAAAACATTGATAAACTAGAACAAATTCAAAAAAGAGCTGCCAGATTCATTACTGGAGAATATTCGAAACTGACAAGAGTAACACCATTATTTAAATCATTAAACCTTGAAACACTAGAGGATAGAAGAACCAAGAGCAAAGTAGTAATCATACATAAAGCAATTAATTCTAATTTAGAAATACAACACAAAGATAACTTAATACAACCCTCAGATAGACATAAGGATAAAAACACCTTTCTTATTCCGTATGCAAGAACAAACACATACAAGTTTTCCTTCTTCCCGTCCGGAATTCGGGCGTGGAATGGGTTGCCTGAAGAATCCAGGAAAACCAACACTTTATCAACATTTAAATCTCTAATAAAAATGCAGGACTAAACACAAACCATAGATAAGCGTAGGACGCAATAATCTTCTGTATAGAAGGAGCGTCTGTAAACAGATAAGATAAGATAAGATAAGATAAGATAAGATAATACCGGCAATCAAATTTGTTTATATTAACTTTGGTCAATACGCCATCCATTTACCCAGTAGCAACTGTTTAAAGGATCTTGACATAACTCATGTTAAAAAATATCATTCTTGGCCCCCGGCACATAATAAGTGGTATTTTAACAATTTTTAGGCTAGAAATATTGGCTTTGGCTTGAGTGTAAGCAACAACTTCCAAACTTTTATGGCCGTTTGATGAACATAATAATACTTTATGGCTTTAAATAAACTACAATGAGGGTCCCGGGGAGGGAGGAAAAATTGGTGTACGTTGTTAAGACCAAGACTACAACTGATTTCAATCTGGATCATAATTTATATATTTGTGTGTCAATATTTGAAAGTATGGTGTGAAATCAAATGGGAAAAGAGCCTGAAACGTCTACGAAAAAGAAATTAGGGACCCGCGGCTCCAAAAGAATGGATAATTTGAGTTAAATGTCTAATAGTAATTTATTATGGGTCATGAAGTTTGTATATAACAAATTTGGTGAAGATCCATTCATTTACACAATATCCAAAGTTTAAACAAATAAACAATTTTTTATATATCTCATATAAGGCAAAAACTACATTTTAAATATTTTTTCGCCTGTTACCATCACGGTAGTGGACTGAACAACTTCCTGAAGTTTCATGTTTCTACCCACACGGGAAATAGGAGAAAAAGTAATTGGTCAGATTTTATATAGCATATATCAGAAAGAAAAGTAATTGTTAGCCCCCGGCCCCGGTCATGCTTCTACCAATGAGTAAGTTTTTATATAGCTCAAATTAGCAAAAAAACTACATTTTGGCCACCGGCGCCCTATAAGTAGTAATTTTAAAATGCATTTTCACCATCTATTATTGCTAGAGTGTACTCAACAATTTCCCAAAATTACATACTTCTACCTGCACGGGAATTTGAGAAATACATGTGAGTGAGTCAGCTAGCCAGTGTTTTGCCCTTCATTAGTACATGTACGAGATATATACTTGTGTTCAATCAATTTAATTTCTTTATTTATTTAATAATTGCAATAATAATTAGAGCCTAACTTACTCGACGTTTTAAAAAAAAATATTTCTGAATGTCTATATATACAATTAAAGTCTTCAATCATCTAGGGTGATTTGATGTGATTTCCAGTATTGTTAAAAGTAAAAGTAAAAGTCGGGAAAAAGGGACTTCCCTTTTCTGCGGATCTCGTTATGCAAAATATCGCTCGTTAAGGTTCTTCACAGTTTTTTGTTTGTTTGCTGTTTTGCAATATGGATCAGAAACTTTGTGAACAACAACAGCAGGTTCAAAAAAGCCTCAAACATTTAAAAATAAACAGAGCCGTCTTTACACCAGTTTGGGCCCCGGGGCAAAGAAATAGTGTTGGGCCCCTCCTCCGCAGGAATAAAAAATAAATATACAGAAAATATATAAATAAACATATTCTCATGAGGCCCATATGCTCGTGGGCCCCCGGGCAAAGGCCCAACGGGCCTATGCGTTAAGACGGCCCTGAAAATACATGTCTCAAAACAATTATCCGAATCAGATAGACCAACGTCATCACCAACGAGGACCTCTGACAACTCTTACAAGAGAAGTCATTGGAAGAGAAAATATGTAGCGCAGATGCAGAGGGATAGGTTACAATCTCAGTAAGCCTACATCCAGCATTGCGAGACAAGACCTCACTTGGAACCCCCAAGAGAAAATGAGGTTGACCCAAAATGACCTGGAGAGGGAACTGTAGGCAGACATAAAAAGAGTGGGCGCGCCTTGGGACAGTTGGAGAAACAGGTGCAGGAACCGGATGCATAGAGATCCTTTTTTGTGGTCTATGTCCCCATTAGGATGACAGGTGATGATATTGAAATATCAACAGTCTGGTATGTTTGTATGTAAGGCATCCTTATTCAAAGGATGATGGCGTTTTTTCTTTCTCTTATGTCACAAGCTTTTCTCCTGGCTCTTCACTCCGATCTTTTAGGGTTGCTTCCGCAGCTTGAGTGCCCTCGCTTACATTTGATCGCCAGAGAATGTGCTGCTCAGCAATGGATTCCCATTTTTTGTGTTCAATAGGCCTGTCAACTGGTACCCGGGAACCCGAGTAGTAAAATTGATCCTGGATACCCGTGAAAATATTGCTACAATATCTAAACCAAAGGTAGTCGAACTGCGGCTTTTCTGTGGTCACATTTCAGCTCGAGAATAATTTATCAAATTAAAACTTTTCGTTTGAAATATATACTGTGAAATACGTTTAACATGAAAATGATTAAAAATAATTAACTGTCAACGGAAATAAAATACGGTCCCGCAAACTACGATGTATTTTGATACACTTTTTTTTTCTTTGAACATAAAACAAAATCATTTAAAACAAAAAAGTTTTCGTTCTTTGAATTGCTCAAGTAAGGAAAATAGAACACAATACCGATAATTACAAAGGGCATGAAATGACAAAAATGACATTGGCTTTGGCTTTGAAATACGCCACACGTCTTTGTTACCGATTGGGACGAGCCAATGTTGTTCACCCCCCTCACAAAGACAATCACTGATGTCTCCACTCATATTCCCATCATACTTTAAAAAAAACACGCTATATTCTTCTTTTTTGTTTTAAATATTTCAATCTTGCATGATTTCACTATAAAAAAATGAATGCTGTCCACTCAGTAGGGGAAGGTCCTGGAAAGTTTGGTTAATTACAAGAGTTGTCAGATATGAACTAGAAATAACCCGCCATGTCATCCTACGATTACCGCCCTTTATCTTTATAAGACTTTGTTTAGCCCCCCACCCCCCCCCCAAATGTATCTCCTTGGCATCCCTCTGCTCATTGCTTTTACACCACTGTATTATAGTAATATATGAATGTCAACATTTTTACATCGCTGATTCATAACATCTAAATTTGCATCTAAATTTGCATTTCCATTATAAACAAATAAGCATAACGTAAAGCTGATAGCGGTCATGACGGCGAAAATTTTAAGGGATTTCGAACGAGTAACTCGGGTACCCGTTCAAATTTGTACACCAATATTGATAGCCCTAGTGTTCAATGCACGCCAGTAACATGTTTTTTTCTTGCAGACGTCTTTGTAGCGCAGGCAAGGGTGACGTCTTTTGCTATGACCATTTGCCAGCTCGCCATAAAGCAGGGCTATTGGATTGCGCCTTGAGCCCATCCTATGGATATGGCCTAACCACCACTGACGTCTCTCAGGATTGAGTGCAAACTTAAAATGTAGCTTTACCTTAGGACCTCCAAGTGCGTGAATTTATCCTGACAATTGATGTAGGATCATACGCAAACATCGCATGTGGAAACTGTTGAGCCGCTTTATTTACTTTCCGTAGGTCTTGCAGCATTCGCTTCCATAAAAGAGTGTGCTGAACACGCATGCCTGTTACACAGTGATTTTGTCCTATCTGTGAGCTTCCCATTGTTCTATACTCTTTGGTTAAGTCTTTTCATTAACGATGTCGCCTTACCGATTATGGTTTCTATTTCATTTTCCAGGAAGAGTGTGCTTGAGATGTTACTGCCTTTTTAGGTGATATTCCAGCAAAAATCCAAAATGTTTCCCTCAAATGAGATTGAGGGATGCAATCTGTGCCTTGTATCATATTGTTAATATTTGTAGGCTTATGGTTGGACCGAAGTCCTTACACGCCTCCGAGAATTTAATGGCCAGTTATTTAAGTCCTTTCTCTGTATGTGAGGTAAGAGCTGCGTCATCCTTGGAGCCGGCTGGTGTCATATATGCTTCCATCCGCAATGGTATGAATGTTCACACCAACGGATTAGTCCTCGGAAGCATGCTAGATTAGGACTGAAAAGACGATACCAAAGAGTGCAGGTGCCAGTACGCAACCCTGTTTGACCCCAGTAAAACCTGGGGAAGGTTCTGAGGTGGTGCCGTCGAAGAACACTGTGCTGTGCATGTTGACGTGGAAAGACTCTATGATGTTAAGAAGATGCGGCGGACATCCAATTTTTTCAAGTACATGAAACGGACCATTGCGGCTGATCATGTCAAATGCCTTTGTTATATTTGTGTAGGCAATGAAGATGGCTTTCTGTTGCTTCCGAAATTTCCTTACAATAGTGGTCATGTCCATGTTTGACCTGCCGAAAATCACATTGAGATTCCGGGTAGACGTTTTGCGCCAGAGTTTGCAGGCGTGCAAACATTACTGAGTAGAGATATGCCTAGATAGTTGTTACAATCGCTATGGTCAACTTCGTTTTGTGGAGGGTGACTATTTTGGCACCTCGCCTATCCTGTGGTATGTGACCGTGTTCCTAACAATCACATATGAGCTCGTGCAGAGGCTTCAGTAGTGCTGGCTTACCGCACTTGAAGTCCATCGTTATCTGAATCCCTCCCATTACTAAGATGAGCCATGGTCTTACTAAGCTTCTCTTTTGAGGGTGGAGGATTAAGCTGATCCAGTACTAGTAGATATGGGATTCTCTCTAGGGCAGAGTCAGAGACGAGATTCTATGTCGCATAGAGTTCGTGGTACTACTAAGTCCTGGCGCTGCATCTTCTTGTCTCGTTCTGTGATCACATCACCTGTTTTTGCCGCAAATGGACCTAACTATGAGATTAGGGGTTCAATGACATTGTTTATGTCTTCGTACATGTGCTGACGTCTCCCTGATCGACAGCAGATTGAATAATTTTACTGAGGTCCAACCAATATGTGTATGCGCAAGAACGTGCAGTCTTCCGTGCTGTGTTTTAGGCATTTCTGGGCTTTTGCAGAGTGCCAGGTTCTGTGGCAGCTTTGTAGGCCAATAGGGTGTTTCTCTTTGCCTCCGTCAAGGGCTCCATTTTCTCCCTGTGAGCCTTGAAAACCAATCTGCATTTTTTATTTCCTTCTTCCCAAGGACGGCAAGAAAGGTGTTGTATATGGTGTTCCGAAAAATGTAACATTCATAAATACTTGAAATAATTGATTTGTGCTACTTTATTTTTATGCTTAAATGTAATCATGATTGGCATTCATTTTCCAGATAAAAATATGATTGTCTTTCTGATCGGGTCACCACAAATCTTATCGAGAGGAGTGATTTTTAATTGGACTTCTAATGCACCAGCTCAACGTGTGACTTATAAGGCAACCTGGGTAGCAAAAGGAAACGATAACGATAAAGGAGAACTAGAAGTCAGTCCAGGTGTTGTCCATGTAACGGGACTGACACCAGGAACAGAGTACAACTTAAAAGTGCTATCAATAGCAAAGGGACTTGCCTACAATGGCGAAAACATATTCTCCATTTTTTTAAATTTTGAAACATGTATGTACATCAAGATTTAATATTTCTCCTTTAATTTAACTTGATCATAATTTACATTTAAAAACAACGTTCAAGTTATAGCTGTATTGATTTTATAGACAATATAATATAAGTTCCAAATTTCTATTTATATCTATTTGTTACTAATTTTTTTTAAATGTAGGTTTATATATGCAGTTGTTTTTTTAAACTTATTTTTTAAAAATTATTTTATTTCATCTGCCATATCATGTCTAAAACTTAAACACAAATTACTGTTGAGAAATATTTATAATTTATACCTTAGTACGCATTGTGAATATCTCCTTTGTTCCTATAGCATCACTTGTGAGAGCTGAACAAGAGTCACTCAACGTTTCCCTTATAGCTGGAGTCACTGTTGTCCTTTTTGTGGCTGTCCTAATCATTATCCTTGTCGTGATTGTTATCAGGAGAAAACACTGGTAAGCTTCTTGAACTAATTAAAATCTAAGATTCAGCCACATGTGGACAGATTTATGTTTAAAATGCCTTTATGTTTTAAATACTTAATTTTAGTTTTTACTTCAGTTTTTAACCTGCTGGCTATCATTTGTTGACTACACTACACTGTTTAATTTAAACTTTCCCCATTGATGTATCAGCATTGTCATTAATTAGCTTTAATTAGTTATAAATCCTTGCCTGGCTAACTCAGTTATTATAAAATTCTTAAATTTTCACAATATCGTTGTGTAATTCGAGAATATTTCATTTACGTCATAGCAAGCCGCCAAAAAGTGTGGCAAGTGATTATGATGAAATAAACATGAGCAACCAATCAACTAAAGCGGGAAGTCAGGCTGAAAATGTTTATAATTATGCTTTCTCAGGGGCTGAGCCCGGAACATGTTTCAAAACAGATGACATCGGTGAGGTCAACTAACACATACTATAATTTGACATGAAATAATTATCAATAATAATAATAACTAGCTGACCCGCAGCGTAGCATACGCCGCTAATGATTTAGTGACGGGTGAAGACTTCCCGAAAGACACAGTTGTCAAAATGGGGTGGGTTTGGGCAAACGACTGTGAGTGAATGAAAAGAAGGAACTCTGGAGAGACCCGCGGCTTATCACCCGTAAAAAATGACGGAAGTGTTCAGCTGAAATCAAATGATTTTGAAAATATGCACTTTTTTAGGGCGCCTATGGCGCCCACCTTTCACAAAATCCCAACTAACTTGTCCTTGTTTGATCAATACGAAATATTAAACTTTCTGAAATGTACACAAAGTATTTTATAACTTTTTACATTGTTCCCTTTTTACAAAATTAAAATATCAGCGAAAACAATGACGTCATATAATTTTTTTTTACAGCGCATATTAAATTTGCCCACCTTTTGATGCATTGGTGCTGTAATTTGGTGCGCTGCTTTGTAAAATTAGTATCTGTTGAACATACTTGCAACTTGTCTCGCAGGGTCCGACCACGAAGAGAATTATATATATAGATAATCATAAAGGTAAGGGAAGAGCTCAAGCAAAGATCACAGTCAAAGGAAGTAGTGGGAATAAGACGTTTAGGGGCCGTCCATAAAGTACGCTACGCTATTTTTTACCATTTTAAACTCCCCCCTCCCCCCTGTCACAAATACGGGGCCCCTCCCCCCCCCCTAAGTAAGTCACACTTTCGAACAAAAATGTTTTTTTAATTAACAAAATAATTAAAATTTAATATAAAACACCTTGACGTCACACAATGCCGGACACCCACCTCCCCCTAGTCACAAACTGTCATACTTACTTACACCCCCTCCCCACCTCTGGAGCGTGACGTACTTTATGGACGGCCCCTTTTTAAATCCCTTATATTAACTTCGCGGCCGTCTCATCATCTCATCATCTCATGGGCTGGGCGGGCGGAAAAACAAAAGTAAAAAATTACCCACTTCCAGTGATTCGATCGAGCTGAAATTTGGCACACGGACCCATCTTACCTAATAATGAATCGTATTACAATTTGAGATCGATCGATTGTACCGTAATTAAATTAATGCATTTTTAGTTTTTCCTTATATAGCGTATGTAATTCAAATTCACGGTTTGTTATTGTTTTTTTCCCACGTGAGTTTGAGTTGACGCTTAGACGTCGAACGTCGTACCGACACCCCCTCCCGTCCCATCCCCCGTTAAAAGACAGGGGACATCACTCGGTGTCAGTCTGTAAATATTTGTGGCGTTGGAAAATAATCAATACTTATAATTATGACTCACATATAAGGGATTTATAGTAGAAAACTTTGTTTTTACGGGTTTGTTTTTTAAATCCCTTATATTAACTTCACCGCCGTCTCTCTCTGTCTCTCTGTCTCTCTGTCTGTCGTCATGTCATGGGCGGGCGGGCGGAAAAACAAAAGTCTAAAATGACCCACTTCCCGTTATCCGATCGAGCTGAAATTTGGCACACGGACCCGTCTTACCTAACAATGCATCATATAAAAATTTCAGATCGATCGAAAGTACCGTAATTAAATTAATGCATTTTTAGTTTATCCTTATATGAGGTATGTAATTCAAATTCACTGTTTGTTATTGTTTTTTTTCCACGTGAAAGTTTGAGTAGACGCGTTGAGGCGACCCATCGAAGCAACGGGGTGCTTTTGTTTACATTTTACGTGTCACGCTGAGCTCGGTCAAGCGAATCGGTGACCAGACTTTTCCCCTCTCACCCTCCCCCCCCCACAGGGTTATGAAGCAAACTTGATTTAAGACAGATTCAGTCTGTAAATGTTTGAAAATAATCAATACTGTTAGTTACGTCTCATATATAAGGATTTATAGTCAAAAACTTTGTTTTTACGGGTTTGTTTTATTAAATCCATTATATTAACTTCGCGGCTGTCTCATGGGCGGGCGGGCGGAAAAACAAAAGTCAAAAATGACCCCCACTTCCAGTGATCCGATCGAGCTGAAATGTGGCACACGGACCTGTCTCACCTAACAATGCATCGTATTAAAATTTCAGATCGATCGATTGTACCGTAATTAAATTAATGCATTTTTAGTTTTTCCTTATATAACGTATGTAATTCAAATTCACGGTTTGTTATTGTTTTTTCCCACATGAGTTTGAGTTGACGCTTAGACGTCGATCGTCGTGCCAACACCCCCTCACGTCCCATCCCCCGTTAAAAGACAGGGGACATCACTCGTTGTCAGTCTGTAAATTTTTGTGGCGTTGGAACATAATCAATACTTTTAATTATGACTAAAATATAAGGGAATTATATTAGAAAACTTTGTTTTTACGGGTTTGTTTTATTTCCAAACTACTTAACACGCGGACACTGTGCTACTAAAGTGACGCGTATAATTGAAGCAAACGACTAGCTACGAATACCAACTTGGATCTACTACAACTACGATAAATGAAGCCCTACTCTATAGTATGACACACAGAAGTCATTGTTTAAATAAAACAAACCCGTAAAAAACAAAGTTTTTGACTATAAATCCCTTATATATGAGACATAACTAACAGTATTGGTTATTTTCAAACATTTACAGACTGAATCTGTCTTAACTCAAGTTTGCTTCATAACCCTGGGGGGGGGTGAGAGGGGAAAAGTCTGGTCACCGATTCGCTTGACCGAGCTCAGCGTGACACGTACAATGTAAACAAAAGCAACCCGGTGCTTCGATGGGTCGCCTTAACGAGTCTACTCTAACTTTTACGTGGAAAAAAAACAATAACAAACAGTGAATTTAAATTACATACCTCATATAAGGATAAACTAAAAATGCATTAATTTAATTACGGTAAGTTTGATACGATGCATTATTAGGTCAGACGGGTCCGTGTGCCAAATTTCAGCTCGATCGGATTACGCGAAGTGGGTCATTTTTTACTTTTGTTTTTCCACCCGCTCGCCCATGAGATGACGACTGACAGATAGAGACGGCCGCGAAGTTAATATAAGGGATTTAATAAAACAAACCCGTAAAAACAAAGTTTTCTACTATAAATCCCTTATATTTGAGTCATAATTATAAGTATTGATTATTTTCCAACGCCACAAATATTTACAGACTGACACCGAGTGATGTCCCCTGTCTTTTAACGGGGATGGGGCGTGAGGGGGTGTTGGCATGACGGTCAACGTCTAAGCGTCAACTCAAACTCACGTGGAAAAAAACAATAACAAACCGTGAATTTGAATAACATACGTTATATAAGGATAAACTAAAAAAGCATTATTTTATTTACGGTACGTTCGAAATTTTTATACGATGCATTGTTAGGTGAGATGGGTCCTTCGAAATTTTGATACGATGCATTGTTAGGTAAGACGGGTCCGTGTGCCAAATTTCAGCTCGATCGGATCACGGGAAGTGGGTCATTTTTTACTTTTGTTTTTCCGCCCGCCAGCCCATGAGATGATGAGACGGCTGCGAAGTTAATATAAGGGATTTAAAAATATTAGTACCGGTTTAACGTCAAATTTTTTAAAAAAATTATGCAATATGCTCATTAAAACGGTTTAAGTTTAAAACTTTATGATTTGTTTCCTAAGTAATTATTTCAATCGTTGTAAATCAAGCCCGATAGTCCATTGTGTAAGTCTTTAGATGACCTATCGTGTTAATTTCATTGTGAATACACCATAACATATAATTTAATTTGTTTTTCGTCAATCTAAGAATATTGATAAAGTGAGGTTACCTTTAAATTAAAGGTAAAAAATCTTTAAAGATATATTTATTATACTTTATTCTAGATTAAATAAAAATATTTCTTGAAAGCGAAGCCATGCTTCAATGAAGTAGATTAGAATTAGAAGAGTAGGCATCCTTAATGGCCATTGGGGGCAGTCCATAAAGTACGTCACGCTATTTTCGACCATTTTTGACCCCCTCCCCCCCCCCGTCACAAACTGTCACAAATCTCGGGACATAAAGTACGTCACACTTTCCAATTTTTTTTTCTTAACACCTAATTAAAATATTTAATATTTAATTTAATACTTAAAATAGACTTCACTATTAAATTGCATTAAAATATAAAATTTCCACTTAAAAGTAGGGATGTAATGGATTCAAAATTTTGAAATCTGGCTGGAGCTGAAGTGGGCCGGATGTTATGAAGTGAAATCAGGCTGGAGCCGGAATCAGATTTGTTAAACTGGCTGGATTCCGGATTTTCCGGGGCCATTATGATTATGAATATATATATAAATTAGGGATCTACCGGCCAGCCGGATTTATGAAGTGAAATCCTACCGGAGCCGAAGTCGTAGCCGGATTTTTAAAATTACATAATAAAAAGGAAACAAAATAATTTGACTAAAAAAAAGACTAGATTGACAAAGTATGTGGCCAACTGTTGTGCTATATTTAATCTGTTTATTATGCTCCTATGAATTATATTTCTTTCAAAAATATACACTGGACATCATCTGTGTTCATCCATAGCTACGACTGATCTCAATCTTTCACAATCACCGTTTCCTGGAAGGATTTTTGCAGACAGATCAACTCGTCCTCATCTAGCCACTCAACAGCCTCTGTATGTGCATTTTCTCCTCTGGCAATAACTGCCATGGGTTCTCTTTGACTTCTAGAAGTGATTCTCAAAGGACGGATGCGTTTTATATGAGTTGATTCTTGAACAGTTTGGGTGGGCACATTCTCCTGAGCCCGAGCTCTGTGTTGTCCTGTATGTTTCTTCAACATTTTTTGTGAGGCAAAATATGAGTGACATACTTTGCAAAGTCGATCAAATAAGCTGGTAATCATATGGTTGTACTTTGAAAACTCCTGTTGATCTTGGCATAATTTCATCAAATTTGAGAGTTTGTGCTACAAACAAGGAAGGAAATTTATGAGAATCTGCATCTGCTCTTTCTTAAGCTTTGAGTCCATCATTTTGTTTAGTTGATTGGGATTGGAGGAGGGAAGAATCTTTAAGGTAAAACGTTAAAATATGAGCTTCGTGCTTTGTCGCAACATTGCATGTCATGATATTTAATAACAATTTTAGTGAAAGATTGGCTGGTGCGAACATGATTGTCAAACTATTCCTGATCCTTCGATATCAGTCCTGGAGTATCCAATTCAGATTTATGAACAACACATTCAGGAGATACGCATTTCAATGCTATTTTGACATAAAACTAATTCTAATGTTTCACAAAATTTTTGAAAATTATTTTTAAAGCTATTTAAATTCTACTTTAAAAAATATAAATAAATTAGAAAAAAAAATAATAAAAATAATAAATGTGTGACATCACACATGGCCTGACCCCCCTCCCCCTGTCACAAAGTGTCACACTTTCTTAGACCCCCTCCCACCCCCCTTGGAGCGGGACGTACTTTATGGGCGGCCCCTTGTAATAGAGCTACAGTTTTCGTTACGATACGATCAGTCAGTGTGTGTGTTTGATACAGGAAGTTAGAATCATGGTCATTAAGTTAACCAGCATATTGTTAAATCCTAACCCCAAACTTGCATCCAGTTTTTACCAAGCGGCATTAGTGGTACATTTAAAAAAGTAAAAATTGTTTTTCTAGTATGATCCTAATTTAACACGGTTAGAACCAATCAGTAACCATTATAAAAGGAAAATAATTATATATATATATATATATATATATAAATATATATAAATCAAAGTATGTTTGTGTGTGTACATCTCCTTTATAGCTGACTAAACCATTCATCCGATCGTCATGAAATTTTTTGAGACTGTTAAGTACCTACCTGGGATGGTAACTGGCAATCTTTTTTTTCTAAATTTAACACTCATGGGGCACCGGGGGCCCATAATGTCATTTTTCGCTTATATGAGCTATATAAAAATTAGTTTAAGCGCTAGCTACTGTGTAAATTTTTGGATCTTAACCAAACTTTGTATATGACAACGTGATAGCCAATATTAAAATTCTATAGGGCACTGAACTGCAAATAGTCATTCCTTTGGGGCTGGGGGCCCAAAAATTCACATTTCTTAAACGTTTAAGATTTTATTCACCATTCAGTCATTAACAATCTTGACAAATAATGACACATGTATCCCTTATTATAAAATTGAAATGAGCAGGGGTTTTGAACTTTATATCTTGCACTGAATGGGCCCCAGGACCCTTAATGTCTTTTTTTGCTTAAATAAGATATATAAAAATATAGTTTATGCGTTAGCTACTGAGTAAATGAATGGATCTAAACCAAAATTTGAATACAAAAGCTTGGTAGCCCATATTAAAATACTATAGGGCACATAACTTCAAATGTCCATTCCTTCGGGTCCGGGGGCCCCAAATGTCTTTACTTCGTATATGTTTAATGTATTTTCCCCCATTCAATCTTTCACGATCTTGAGGAATATATCTATGAGGAACCTGAATTAAATGAAAAGGTTTTTGAAATATACATATATCACCAAATGGGCCCAGGGGCCCTAAATGTCTTTTTTTCTTATATCTATCTATATATATAAAAATCAAAGTATGTCTGTGTGTGTGTGTGTGTGTGTGCATGTCCTTTATAGTTGACTAAACCATTCATCCGATCGTTATAAAACTTTTGGAGACTGTTGAGAACCCACGTGGGACGGTAACTGGCAATTTTTTTTCTAAATTTTACACTCATGGGGCGCCGGGGGCCCATAATGTAATTTTTTGCTTATATGAGCTATATAAAAATTAGTTTTAAGCGCTAGCTACTGTGTAAAATGTTGGATTTTAACCAAACTTTGTGTAATAAAAACTTGATAGCCAATATTCAAATACTAAAGGGCACTGAACTCCTAAAAGTCATTCCTTTGGGGCTGGGGGCCCAAAACGTCCTTTTTCTGAAACGTTTAAGATTTTATTCACCATTCAGTTATTAACAATCTTGACAAATAATAAAGCATTTATCCATTAATATTCAAATTAAAATGAACAGTGTCTTGAACTTAATATATTGCACTAAATGGGCCCTTGTGGCCCTTAATGTCGTTTTTTGCTTATATGAGCTATATAAAAATTAGTTTATGGGTTAGCTACTGAGTAAATGATTGGATCTTAACCAACATTTTTATTCAAAAACTTGGTCGCCCATATTAAAATACTATAGGGCACATAACTTCAAATGTCCATTCCTTCGGGGCCGGGGGCCCCAAATGTCTTTTCTTCGTATATGTTTAAGATATTTTTCCACATTCAATTTTTCACGATCTTGAGGAATATATCTATGAGGAAACTGAATTAAAATGAACAGGTTTTTGGAATTAACATGTTTCACCGAATGGGCCCGGGGGCCCCTAAATGTCTTTTCCCCCTTATATTATCTGTAAAAAATTAGTATTAGCGTAAAATCGTGAGAAAATTAATAGCTCTTGACCCAAATTAGTATATAAAAACTCAATGGTCTATATTTTATTACTATAGGGCACAGAACTCCTAAGTTTCATTCCCTCGGTGCAGGTGACCCAAAATGTCTTTTTTAGTAAATGTTTAATATCTTATCGTCCATTCAATTTTTAACAATATTGAGAAATATAAATAAATGTATGTATTTTGAAATTTATTCAAATGAACATTCTTTTGCACTTTATTTCTTCCAATAATTGGGCCCTGGGGCCCTTAATGTCGTTTTTTGCTTATACGAGCTTTATAAAAATTAGTTTATGGGTTTGTTACTGAGTAAATAATTAGATCTTAACAAAAATTTATATACAAAAACTTGGTAGCCCATATTAAAATACTATAGGGCACAGAACTTCAAATGTCCTTTCCTTCGGGGCTGGGGCCGCAAATGTCTTTTCTTCGTATATGTTTAAGATATTTTTCCACATTCAGTTTTTCACGATTTTGAGGAATATATCTATGAGGAAACTGAATTAAAATGAACAGGTTTTTGAAGTTGACATCTTTCACCGAATGGGCTCAGGGGCGTCTAAATGTCGTTTTTTAAACACTATATTAGCTATATTAAAATTAGTTTAAGCGCTAAATAATGAGAAAATAAATGGATTTTGACTAAACTTAGAATATAAAAACTTAAGAACCTAGATTATATTACTATAGGGCACTGAACTCCTAATGTCTATTTCCACGGAGCTGGGGGCCCCAAATGTCATTTTTACTACAAAGTGATAATTTATTCCCCTTTCAATTTTGTACGATATTGAGAAATTTAGCTTGAGTACAATGGCAATAAAAAATTAAATTTTCACTTATGTTTTGGCCGGGCCCCTTGCCTTAATATCGTTTTTTATTTTGTAAGATTTTTAATTATTAATTTATTGATCCGTTTGGTAGGAACTTGGATTTTGTTTATTTGCAAACTTCCGCGAAGGTTTCTGGCATAAATGTTTTTAATATATGCCACTCATTGGTTTCTTTAAACTTAATCATTTTACTGAGATCGTTGCAACGCGCGACGGGTCTGCTAGTAATACATAAAGCAAATAATCATAACCTTGGAAATACAACCAAAAGATAATCTAATACTATTCTCAGATAACATAGAGATAAATATACTTTTACTATTCCGTTTTAAAGAACAAAAACATACACATTCTTGTACTTCCTGTATGAAATTCGGGCGTGGGATGGGTTTCTTTTATCAAACCAGGAAAACCAACACACTATCGACACTTAAAGTTATAGTAAGAATTTCTACATAAGAGTATACATAAACCATACATAAGCATAGAAGGTAATTATCTCCTGTTTAGGAGATTTTTCCTTTATATTTGATCTATTTACATCCTGATGGTGATGCTTTTGAAATTGATTTTTTTAAAAAATATATTTGTATACATTTTTATCTTCCTATGGTAATAGATTACAATTCTACAAGTAGTGCTCAAGAAAGCAATGGGCGTTATGAGACTTTTAGACACCCAATCGATGACGATTACCTCGACGTGCTGGATGAAGAAAATGTATACGACTATGCCATCTCAGTCACTGAGTCAGTCACAAAGTAAGTCACATAGTCACTCACATAATCAACTCTTGGATTTATAACGGAGCTAACAGGATACTTTTTTAAAGGAAATGTTGTAAATTTATTTTAAATCAGTAAGTAAATATTCATATTATTATTATAGTTTTCGTTCAATATCATAAATTCTACCTAATCAATGCAAATAAAAATAAATAACCAAAACAATTCTACAAATAGTGCTCAAGAAAGTGATGGAAGTTATAAGACTTCAAGAGACACAATAGATGACGATTACATCCAAGTGCTAGAGGAAGAAAACGGTTACGTCAATGACCTCTCGGTCACAGAGTCAGTCACAGAGTCCGTCAAAGAGTCAGTCACAGAGTCCGTCAAAGAGTCAGTCACAGAGTCATTAATATAATCAAATCATGGATTTTTAACGGAGCTAGCAGGTTATATTTCAAAAAAGTGTTGTAAATTGTTTACAAATCAATAAGTAAATATTCATATTATTATGATTTTTTTTAAATTCTGAGATTCTACTTATTCAATGCAAATAAAAATAAATTTAAAAAACAATTCTACAAATAGTACTCAGGAAAGCGATGGAAGTTATAAGACTTTCAGAGACACAATCAATGACGATTACATCAAAGAGCTACATGAAGAAAACGGTTAGGACAACACGGCATTACGCAGGGGGGGGGGAATCGTACGTCCGAACGAACTCCCTTTTGCCAATGTGGGCCCTTTTTTTGTAAAAAATAGATCTCTAAACTTTTGAGAGATTTGGTGATCCCACTACAGAATATGAGGGCCAGTGTTATGATGACGCTGAATCTATGTCGGGCGCTGTCTCAGGAGTTCAAGCGCGTATTCTGCGAGTGGGCCCTTTGATGGTATACACACACTGTAGCAATAACGCTTTAAAATCGAGTGATCACGCATTCGTGCAGACTTCCCAACGTGCGTAACATGATTGACAAATTAAAAGAAACCTGCATGTTTTTTTGTTCTTTTTTTATTTTTAAACAACAGCCCAAAGCGCGAAGCTTTGTTGAAAAACGTCATACAAATAAGTCTTTGACAGTGCTAAACGGAAGGCACTTACAGATTTGGACAAATTAAGATGTGCTGAGCGCCACAAAGCATACAAACACTTCTTTTAATCATATGTTTAAATTTTTCACACTCTTGAGATAATTTCACTGCCACGATGAAAACACAACGAACAAGTATTTGATCCAATTTTGAATACAAATGGTAATTGGAACACGGACAGTAAGCTTCGAGCAACGTCACTTCTTCATTCCTTGTGTAACTTCACATTTATTGTGACGTTTTTTGTAACGTACAAACTTTTATCTAGGCTGGAAGGAATAACAGTCGATCTTCAGAAAGTAACGATTGACATAATTCAGGCTATGCCACGTATCAAAAACGTCAAGCAAGAGTTTAGAGAGATTAGAAAAAAATGTAGATCCTTATTTTCAAAACACTTATGATCATATCATTATCATGGCGCAGTCTGTAGGAGCTGAATGCCCAGAATTGCTAAGCAGCAAATCTTCCGAAGCAATGTGTGCGTAGAAACGACAAAGCAACATTATTTGCGAAACTTAATTAATCCATTTCTGGAGCACATCATTGCTGAACAAGATATGTGGTTCTCAGGCTTAACCAGGCAGGACATCCTGACAAATGTTAGCTCTTGTGCCAAGTGCTGTTATAAATTGTATTTATGAAGATCTGAAAGGCTATGTGGATTTATATGAGCAAGATCAGCCTTCACCAGAAGTTCTGTCAGAAGAGGTTATCTTGTGGAACTTGAGGTTCAGCCAAGGGGAAGAGTCAAAGCTACCAAAAACATTGCACGGTAGCTATAACAAATTTCAATGAATTGATGTATCCAATTATTCATTGCTTACTGTGTGTGATTCCTGTGACTTCCTTCGTGCCTTCGTGTGTGAGTGAAGGTTCAGTGCACTCCGAGGTTTGCACAAATATATTAGGTGTTCAATGGTGCAGGAAGGACTTACCGAGCTTGCATTGAGGCATCACCACGCTTTCAATATCAACGAAAACAACGAAAACAGTGTTTTACAGATATTTGTTAACAAAAACACAAGAAGTGTTTACATGAAGATGTTCTAAAATAAACCTCAAAGCATCGTGGTCTTCCACCTTGTCAGTTCTGTACCATAATGTATGTAATCCAAATTCTTTAACGCTAGCGCCTGCAGATTTGATTATTAATAAGAAAAGAAATGAATGATCGAGTACTTGCATTTTTAAATAAAATACTATTTTATTTACAGTGTTAATTATTTATTTCATGACAATCTACTTTTTTCGTCGATGTATGCACTAAAAAATTAATATTTTGTTTGTTTGTTTGGAAAACGAGGCAAAAAAGACAAGAAGTTTAATCAACGCCCTCAATCATTCATAGTTACATAATTATTGATTAAACATTCTCAGCCAAATTTGAAGTCATAGCACCATATATTTTAAGTACAGTCAAACATCTCATAACGAGATTAATTCGTTCCAGAGTCTTATGTACGTTACAAAACACTCGTTATACGAAACAATTTTACCATACAAATCAATGTAAAATACGATAATCCGTTCCATGCTGAAAAAATACTCATTTTTCAAAAAATGTTATGAACATTTATTTTAAAAAAATTACTTATGAATTGTTAAAAAGTGATTCAACTAGAATACAATTTAGATTTGAAACAAAAAAAGTAAACAAAAATATGAATTTAGAACGAATAATTATTGCTTTTTAACTAGAAAACTGTTAAAGACAATTTTATTTGCAGACGCTTCAAAATTTGACGAAAATGTGATGTAACCGTTTCGTAGACATTCTTGACACTCAATTTAAAGCAGCCATCTCCTTAATTGTTCTTCAGAATAGTGCAGATTGTTGATGTTGGCCGATTGTAGTTGCACGCTAGATTCGCAACCCTGTTCTCGCTTTTCAAAGTTTTTTCGTGTTATAAAAACACATTTATTTTTTCTCTGTTATAATTGTCTTCTTGAATTTTTTTTCGCAGATAATTAATCATTTTATTAAACTTCGCACATAAAAAAATTACAAAAACTGTCTTAATATAAAATTTGTAAAATCAGTTGATCACACACGAAAACAATACGCTAACAGACCGAGTGCTTAACAGAATAATACATCATGGCGGAAGTGCAAGCTCACTATTGAATTTCAAGGAAAAAGGTAGTTTCCCTTCCTGCTTCACTCGTTATGCGAATCTTCGCTCGTTAATGGAGCAACTTTTTCCACGCAAATGTTGCTCGTTATGCGAAAATTTCGTTATGAGATGTGCTCGTTATGATAGGTTTGCATTATCTTAACATGAAATGTCTTCGCGACAAGTTTGTGAAACCCCCTTAAAAAAGTCTGGGTACGGCCTTAGGACAATGACATCTCAGCCACAGCGTCAGTCACCGAGTCACTCCAATAGTTTGTCACATAATCAATTCACGGGTTGATTTTTATTGGAGCTAACACCTTAATTTTTTATTTTTTAATGTTGTAAATTTATTGCAAATAAATAAATAAATATTCATGTAAAAAAAAAGTATTTTTTTTTAATTTTATTTTTTTAAGTTTTTGAAATTCTACTCAATCCATACAAATAACAAGTAATAAAATTTGTAAAAATATTTCCCTCAAGATAATTTGTTATTTGTAAATATTTTTGTCATTTTAGCACACGTTTTACGCAACACAAATTATGAATAAATTTTTAAATTGCTAATTTCCCAAAGTGGAGGTAATTAAAACTGCACTCCACATTTAAACACGCTTGCGAAATTATTCAAATATAACTATGCACAGATTAATCATGATGATGATAATAGTTATAATTACAAACTAAAACAATATTAATAGGGCTGCAGGAAACTAACGATTAATTTCTCGATTTAATCGATTAAATATCGATTAAAATAATTTTAATCGATGAAAATTCCATTGAAATTTAAGAAAATAGCTATATTTCTTTTCAATTTATTGAAAAAATAATTTATTATTAATAATAATTTATATTTTTTTAAACGTAAAAGCTTCTCCCGCGTATTATTATAATTCATTAATTTATGTAGACGTGCAGATGTAAACATAAAATGGTGAGTAATGCCAGCTTGAGCATAGTTAAATTTAAGAATGTAAAGGGAAAATTTAGCAAACATATTTCTTAAAGCTAAATGCGGATCGCAAAGTAGAAGATGGTGAAAATTTTTACTGTGCTCACCGCCGTGAACAATTTGCTTTTAGGTGATCAAATACATTGCTGAGGCAGCACCTTCAGCACAAACATATAAGACAGGGGAAATAACTAAATAAAACACAAAATGTCAATTACTTGTTTTTGTTACTTCCCTTGAGATGTTCAGTTTAATGGCGTTATGAATTTTAATTTTTTGCTCTAATCAAAATTAACGATTAATTAACGAAATTAATCGTTAATTTTTTTCAAAAGTTAACAATAAATTTAAATTAACCGTTAACAGCCCTAAAAAATAATAATATGGTCGGAAATGAACGATTAATACCGTTGAAAATTTTTAACGATTAACTAATCTTTTTACGATTAATCTAAGACTCACTTACAAATTATTAGAAGTCAAAAAGAAAACAAAAATAATAATAATAAAAAATAGCGGCCTATAAATA
The DNA here is from genome assembly GCA_944989445.1 of Ampullaceana balthica. Taxonomy (NCBI): domain Eukaryota; kingdom Metazoa; phylum Mollusca; class Gastropoda; family Lymnaeidae; genus Ampullaceana; species Ampullaceana balthica. Next base: position 1,054,369 of record CALYLW010000195.1, on the reverse strand, counting down.
ATTATATTACCTTACGATTACACGAACACTTTGGTTTTAAACTATTAACTGACGGGAATGTTCAAAGTGTTGATAAAGTTTGCCTATATGGTTCTAAGACTCCGCCGACTTATCAAACCACCTGAAAAGAGTATTAGGCTAATGGCAGTAATGGAGTCTGACTCAGAGACAGAAAATGACGACAGCTCTTCTGATGAATTGCTGCGTTACAAAATGGAGATAAAAGTTCCTGAATACATTAACCCTCTACAATTGCGGAAATTTACTGAATACCGATATCCGAAAATGTCATTCCTTGCCAAGGCCGTTTTGTGCATACCAGTTACCTCAATTCTATGTAAATGATTGTTCAGCTCGACTGGTGTAACGTCAATTAGACCCGCTCATCACTTAAACAAAATAATTTTAACACACTAGTATTTTTGCGAAGTTGGTTTAAAGATGCCGTATAAAGGAGACATTCCAGTGTTATATAAATTTTCAACATGCACGTTTAATAAGTGTTACTTATGACATCATAAATTTAACATCGTTAACAGCTCTAAATAATAATAATAATAATAATAATTTTAATAATAATAATAATATTTATAATAATAATAATAAACAAATAAATTAATTATTTAGAAGTGCTTTATCCAGGTGTGGTCTATAATCGATAGCTTAATTTACGTTCTGGAAGAGGTTAACAGTAGTAAAGCCAATAAAGGAGCAAGTCTTAAAAATTTGATTAATCACTTAAATCAACGTTCAAATAAGTGTTCACATTTTTTTATAGTAATGATGATTGGACGGCACTTATCGAAAATAACTGAAAAGATACAGGCAATTGAAATACAAAGGACATGCTTTTGAAATAACCAAAAATATGTAGCTTAATTTTACAAGAATAATTTTGATCGTTAATATATGTCAGGAGCCTGGTAAACATCGCATCCAACAAATCAGTTGTAAGGACAATTGCAACATTGGAAAGACGGCCATAACTCAAATTAAGGACGGTTTTGAAAAAAAAACATCCTCTAGGTTGTAAAAGTAAGAATTAAACAACGCGTAAAGACAAAGTTTTTTACTATAAATCCCATATATATGAGATATAACTAAATATCCTATATGTGGAAGAAAATCAGCAGCCCCGAGACTAATGCTCTTCTTCTCGGGGTCTCCTCGGAAACCCGCCTCAGCTCTCCTGCCCCCTAAGGGACCATACAGCTGAGAGACCCCCTTTAAAGGGTCGCTTCTGAAGCGGCCACCTGGGCACCCAAGACACAAAGTCGAAAATGCCTCCCACTAAGGTGATCTCAAAAGGAGGGGTGGAATTTTGCCTACTTTTACTCGCTACCACTTAGGCGCCCCTCTGACAAAGCACACGAGTCTCTATGGTTAAGACTGGTTAGGTCAGAGCTTGCGTCCGCTATATGTAAGTACCTATTTTATGTTATTGTACTGATGAAGGCATTAGCCGAAACGTCTATTGTCGTTTTAGTTTAAAATAAAGCTCAAATTTATTGTTTTAATTGCACAATTTGTTTGTGTATTTTGTATTTCAAGTTTCAAGTCAGTTACCATGATTGTTAGTAATATCCTAATTTTTGCATTTTTTGATGATTAATTATGAGTAACATAATAGAGATGGAATAGTGGAGCTGTCTGAAAAATAATTTGATGGTATATATTTTAACTTTAGTCACATGGAGAGACGTCTCTAGGAAGGGTGCGAGGGTTGGAGCGAACCATACTGCGCGACACCATCATAAAAGTCGAAACTAAAATGTTAAATTATGCATGCTCGCTTTATTGGCTATGGCACATTCGGAGGAGGTCTATCGGGTGATTCGTGAAGGAATTACTCTAGGAGATACCACACTGGGTGATACCATGAGAAACATCACTGGGTGATACCATGAGATACATCACTGGGTGATACCATGAGATACCGCACTGGGATACCATGAGATACCGCACTGAGATACCATGAGATACCGCACTGGGATACCATGAGATACCGCACTGAGATACCATGAGATACCGCACTGGGATACCATGAGATACCGCACTGGGACACCATGAGATACCGCACTGGGATACTATGAGATACCGTACTGGGATACCATGAGATACCACACTGGGATACCATGAGATACCGCACTGGGATACCATGAGATACCGCACTGGGATACTATGAGATACCGTACTGGGATACCATGAGATACCACACTGGGATACCATGAGATACCGCACTGGGATACCATGAGATACCGCACTGGGATACCATGAGATACCACACTGAGATACCATGAGATACCACACTGGGTGATACCAACTCAACTGACCCCTCTGGTCCGGAGTAATATTTTATGTTTCGACTTAGGTTGTCATGAAGACTGTTAATTTTTGAGGACCAGTGAACCGTTTACATAAAGATGGTAAGTTAAGTGTAGCTAGGCACTAGGCATGTTCCCTTAGTCATTAAAACCTGCACGACAATGCACTCCTCCTCATCCGCCCGCCTGTGCCGTTTGTGACATCGTGTTTACACTCTTGAACGTGTACGTCAACTAAGCTATTTAAACAATTTTTAAAATAAATAAATAAATAACAAATAAATTCTTTATTAAAAATGAAAAGAACGGTACCCTATTTTTCAGTTGCCAACTCGTCGGAATCACCTAATTTTAACATAGCAAATATGTCCGCTCACTTTTTAGGACAGGTTAAGCGTTACAAAAAAAGAACGCTAACTGATCGTTAGGGTAGCAAGATATCTTTCCCACGACGAGCCAACAACTTCTTTAATAGTAAAAGTAACAATCACAGCGAAGTCGTTTGTTTACATCAGAGACTATTGGACGTCACCATCGCTAACGTTGTGTTAACTCTCGTACTATGATTGGCGGGATGCTGGGAGGGAAGTCCTTTATAAGCCGAACTAATAGTGATGACGTGTAATTTTTTTTTAATGTACCGCTAAAATCTTAAGACGGAGGGAATATTTAGTAAATAACAGTAAATAACTTTCGTTGAGTTCACCTGGTGAGCTGTTACGGTGACAAAACATTATAAATTTATTAATTTTACTAAGCTGATAGATTTAATATCTAATTTTGTAAGCATGCCTAGTTCAAGCTTTCTACAATAGTCCATTCTTTTATGACAGTGTAAACGCTGAAGGCTTATGATTATTTAAAAAAAAATAATTTCTACATTTTCAAATGGAATCTCCAGTTTTACATTTATCTATACTAATAAATGGCAAATCCCTGACTGACTTACTGACTGACCCAGAGACTGCCTCACTCACTAATCACTAATTCTCAAACTCTCCGTTTAGATAAAAGCAGTAAACTTTGGGAAGTTCTTGAGTACACTCTCACCTCGATAATTGGCAAAAAGGAATTTTAAAATTACAACTCACGGGGCCGGGGGCCCAAATGTAGTTTTTTTTCTGATATGAGCTATATAACAACTGACTCATCACTAATTCTCTAAATTCCTGTGTAGGTAGAAGCATAAAACGTTGGGAAGTTGTTGAGTACCCTCCCGCAATTGTAAGAGGCGAAACAAATATTTAAACTATCACTCAATGGAGGCCGAAGGCCAAATGTAGTTTTTTTTTCTTATATGAGCTATATAAACGTTTGCTTACATTTTGAATAATGTTTACAATGATGCGCCTTGACGAAAATTGGAATACGAAAAATTGATGGCCTATATATAAATTACAAATGCCATTTAACTAATATTTTCCATTCTTTTAAAGCCGCAGGCCCCTAAAACGTTATCATAAACCTTTAAGACTATTGCCAAATTCGATTTAAGACGATCTTGACAAATATAGACAAACAAATATTTCTATCATGATCCAGATTGAAATCTACTTTGTTTAAAAAACTTTACATTTTACGATTTCAGACCCATATTATAGTTTATTTAAAGTTGTATAAATAGTTTTTTATTTTTCAGATGGCCATACAACTTAAAAAAATTGTTGAGTACACTCAAGCAAATGTTTCTTGCATAAAATGTTGTTAAATACCACTTATTAGGGGCTGGGGGCCCACTATATCATTTTTTAATCCCATTTTTTAATAAATAGTATTTTATTTTTCAGATGGCCATACAACTTTAGAAAATTGTTGAGTACACTCAAGCAAATGTTTCTGGCATAAAATGTTGTTAAAATACCACTTATTAGGGGCTGGGGGCCCACTATATCATTTTTAAATTATTTTATAAGTTATATAAAATTATTTTAAAACAGTGACTAATGGGTGAATTGATGGATTAGTTACCAAATTTGATAAGAACAATTTTGATGGCCCGTATATAAATTCTACAAGATATTAAACTCTTAACGTCCAGTCCTTATGGACCGGGCACCACATAATTTTTTCGTAAGCTTTTAAAGCGTTATTTTTAATTATATTTTAAACAATTTAGACTAATATAGATATATATCTCTATCATTACCTAGATAGCAATCTTCAGGCCTATTGAGATATGAACATCTTGCACCGATTGTGCCCAAGGGCCCTTAATGTCAATTCATTCCCATTTTTGATTTTACACGACCTCGAAAATATTCACAAACAATTATATTCAACATGATCCAGATTGAAATCTATTGGTGTTTTTAAATTAACATCTTGCACCGATTGGATCCAGCGAGGGGGGCCATAATGACATTTTCTTTCTTATATAAGCTGTAGAAATATTATTTTAGTCACTAATTCCCAATGAAACTTTAGAAATAGTTTTAGTACACTACAGCAAAGTGTTAAGAACTACAGAGGGACGAGCTCCCAATGTTAAATACTAATGAAACTGTATATGGAAACATAACACCGATGGATACAACGGATGTCTATATACCACTGTTAAATATTGTGGACTATATTCTATAGACATCAATACTTGTATATGACTCTTGTTGTCTAGGGTTACAGATTACGGAATGCTAATTGAGCTCCCAGACTACTTACAAGCGTTATCTTTCTATTATCTACATCTAATCGGCTCTAGCCCCCAGTATTAAGTATTAGTATAGAACTACGCTACAATACCTAATACATATAAATAAGCACACAAAACACCTCTGTACACAACAAAGAGAATATTTAATTACATTAAGTAAATCATATAAATACACAATGGAATAGATTACACAATATAATGGATAGACTATAGCTTAATAACTCAAATAGTAAATACAATCAGATTACAACTTAACTTTACAAATACATTCTATGATCTATGACTTCTTAATCGGCCAGCTCCAGTTGTATGTCTGCCGATCTCACATCACACACGGTCTCAGGTCACGGGGTCAGTCCATGTTCCGCCTCAGTGGTCAGCGATGCTATTAACCCATTCATCGTCTGGGAGGCCGGTAACACCACGTCCCTCTACGACTCCAGTGACTGACAGTGTCACAGCTGGCTGCACTGTTTACTAACAGTAGTCTTCTGTCCGGCTCAGGGTTGTCTTGCCCACTTTTGCCAGTGGCACATCTGGTGCTCAAACTTCTATACTTCGTAAGCTTGGCTATGCTAGCCCCGACGCTTACTTGCTCCACTGTAGGTAACACTACCCTACATTTACTTGCTCCACTGTAGGTAACACTACCCTACACTTACTTGCTCCACTGTAGGTACACTACCCTACATTTACTTCTCCACTGTAGGTAACACTACCATAGCTTTACTTGCTGCACACCAGCAAGGCTCCCTTCTCAAGACCCGTCCTACAAGGGTTTGGAATGCAGAGGACGAATGTGTCTTATGTCCTAGTATATAAGGACCGCTCACCCACGCCTGCCCTAAATTCTTAGCTATTCCATTGGCTGAACCTTTAGTCCCATGGATGGTACATGCGACAAACTTAATTCTTATTGGTTAAGCCCTCAGTCCCAATAACCTTTTGGTTACTCTTGCAACGTCCGATTCACAGACCTCGTGTGGCTGAGCAGTCCTATCTTTGAGTGACAGTCTTTTCTACAGCTATTGCACACGAGTTCTGTGCTACCAATTTTTTTGTCCTTTCCCCAAGCTATTATGTCTGTAGCCTCCTCCATCCTTCATTTTCCCGGCTGCTATGACGCCCTCTTTTACCACTGTGCGCCACGTAGATCTGTCTTCTGCTTTGCATTCCCAATCACTTGTGTTTATTCTGGTTGCTTTCATATATCTCTGGCAGACCTCTTTAAATCGGAGACGTGGGCGACCTGTCTTCCTCTTTCCCGATGCTAGTTCTCCATATAGGAGGTCCTTGGGGATACGACCCGGGCTCATTCTGTTTACATATCCTAGCCATCTTAGGCGTCATTCACTAAGGATTGAGAACATGCTTTCGATATTGACACTATCAGGACCTCACTATTTGGCACTTTGTACTGCCATTTAATGCCTAAGATGCAACGCAAGCACCTTAAGTGGAAGCTATTAAGCTTGCGCTCATGGGATGAATAAGTGGTCAATGTCTCGGTTCCATATAGCAGCTTACTGATGACGCAGACACACAATTTGATTTTCTCCGTTAGCTTGATGTTTTGCCAAGCCCATTTAGTTAGTTTAGCCATTGTGGTAGCTGCTTTGCCAATTCTACTGTTTATTTCTCCTCAATGGACAATGTGAGTTGGAAATCTTGGACCACAAGTAGGTGAATGTGTCAATAACCTCCAAGTTTTCATTGTCGATATTGATGGTAGGAGGAGAACATGTGTCTTGGGCCATGATGTTTGTCTTTTTCAAGCTGATTTTCAGACCAAATTCTTTGCAGGCGTTGGAGAAGCTTGACACGAGTTGTTGCAAACCAGTTTCTGTGTGTGCTATCAGTGCCGCAACATCCGCAAAAACGCTTGTTTATGTGATTAATTGTTATATAGTAATAATTTAATGTGTAACTTAATGTGTTACTTAACTTATTTGTTTATAATTATAATATTCACAATAGAGTTTCAAAATTATAAGATTGAATAAGATATTACACGTGAGACAAGCAACATTTGTATTTTTAAGTTCGTAAATCAAATCACAATTGCAACTGCCATTTAAATTTTAACGAAAAACACAGCAAAGAATATAAAATAATTAAAATGATATAACTTATATCATATAAACAAAATGTTAAAATGTAAATGATTAATTGAAAGTATTGAATGATTGACTACTGTCAACGTACTAGTCAATGACAAAGAATTTAAAAACGAAAGCCAACACTCAGCCTGTCCCAGTTTCCAAGACTCCTGTTTAACTATAAAATTTATAGTATAAACTAATAATTACAAATTAAACTTTAAAATATTTTTTAACATAAAATGATTATTTTTAACATAAATCAGCTATAACAATGAAACTAATTTAATGACATTAGTGAATAAAATAGCTAATAGTTAGTAGTTACTAGTTATTAGTTAGTTGTAACATGGTACTCAGCAGTACTTGTGACCTTTAAGATTGTAGTTTGTTTCTTCAATTTTCAAGTTTCGAAAACATAAGTGTTTGTCATCCCAAAAATTCTTTTTCTAGAACAATAACATCCCAAGTTTGTTCAGCGACAAAGGAGAACGCTTATCATCATCTATCTGTCCCGCTGTGCTGAATGCTCTCTCACTATCCATTCGTGTCAAATGTACTAATTTATGGTTATAGTTTTTTACTTTTTATGTCGTTGTTTATAAACTTATTAATATTAGATTAAATTGATTAAATAATTGTTTGATTTCCGACTGTCCCCTTCTTTATATATACATATACATATATACATTTATTTAAAATTTTTAGCATTTTAAAGAAATCTTACACTTTGTACGGTCTTGGACATTAAGAATATTCTATTATTTTTATGTGCATTCATGTGTAAATAATTTTGAATGTTTTAGTTAAAAAGGAAGCAGAGTCATCAAACATTGGTCTGATAGCTGGAGTCACTGTTGCTTCTGTTTTCGCTATCCTTGTCGTCACTGTTGGTGTGACGCTGGTTGTTAGGAAGAAAAGAAACGGGTCAGATTTTTAAATTACTATTGGCACCAATTAATTATAAAAAAATAAATATGGAATCTTAAGATGTCAGAAGCAAAATATATGATTTAAAAATAAAGTTGAGGTTATACGCTGACTAATAAAGTTTCAAATATCAAAAAATATAATCAGGCCATATCATAACAAGCTCTACCAATGAACGCCATATTGCCACTGACAACATTGGCAATATAAACTGTTGTATTGACACTAACGACAGACTTTAACTAATATTTCCCTACTAAGCTAGACTATCGCCCAAAAACTTCGATTGCAAAGTCAGATGACGATAATGATGTTAGTGGATGTGATTACGTCATTTTAATCAAGATTATTGCAACAGATAAGAAAGCGTTATTCCTAAGTATAACGAAAAAAAAATATATATATTACGAAACACAACAATGATTCACTTACATTTGACTGATCAGATTACGACTGAAAAAACAGAATTAAAATTTCTTCATTTACTGAAATTAGCCAATTTGTTGTGCTATATAGTTTCTTTATGCATTAATCTTAATGCGTGTGATACATTCATTTGCTTTATAATATAATATTTTAAGTAAACAAATCACTTGTGTTTATTATATTAAGAAGAAAAAACAATAGAAACTAATCAAAACAAGAATAAATGTCGAGTTGTTCCTGTATAAATCCAGCCACCAATCTCCTGCTGGTAAGCCGCTCAGAGACAGAGATCATCAGGAAGTGGTTATTGGTAGTTTATTGTTAAGTATTTTGACTCTATTGTCTAGGAGTAATATTAATCATTTGGCTCCAGCCCCCAGTACTACAATACGTAAGTACAAGTTAGAACTACACAACTACGTATAACTACTACTATATCTAAACACATACAAATAATGACGCACAACACCTCTTTATACAAAAAGAGATAATATTTAATACATTAAATAAAATATATATATATAAATACGACATAGAATATATTTAGCAACATATATGGTTGGACAATACACCACATAAGACAAACGACTGAATCTAACAATGATTCGCGTTTGACCCAACTCCCCTCTGGTCAAACGGGTGTGGCCAATGGATGAGTGACTGTTACTTATACGTCACTGCCTCTATCTGCTCCGCAGTCAAGCGTAGCGTCTCCCAATTTGGTTGGGCAATTCTTTTCCGGAGGTCAGTCCGGGGTCAAAACTCAGCTATGTGGAATGATTGACAGTCTGCTTGGTCTGCTCACAGGGATGAGCGTCTTCCACAGTGGTTCTCACGTTTAGAGATGGGGTCGCCTTGTCCCCTTCTTCAAAGCAGCACGTCTCCTGTCTGGTCTGCTATAGGTTAGCTTGCCTAACCGCTATTCTCCGCTATGACCTACTATACTAGCTGAAGACAATAAAAATAGTGCATACCTTAACTAACAATCAATAATCAATATAGTTAAGGATAAAAACATTTAACTATATACAAAAAACATTTGAACTGCTATTACTAAGTACTCAACCTGGGAACAAACTTCTCAGCTAGGCTCCTCTAATCAAACAGTCTAACACCTCAGAACTCAATCTTATGGTGGTCTGTGACTGTGATCTTCTGAGAGAGAGAGGACGCCTTAGGGTTTTGCTGGGGTATATATTGGGCTGCTCACCGCGTGGGTGGTGACCCGCTGTCCCAGATTACTAACCGTTACTATTGGCTATTCAACTGGGTGGCATGGGTCAGCGTGCAACTCTTAATTTGATTGGTCAGCCCTCATGTACCAATTCCTTTGCACGTGCTCGCATGCATACATTCAGGCGTCATCAGGCACCTGACACGTGATCACATGTGACTTAAGTAGTTGTAGCGTCCTAATAAATTTCCCATGACCCATCAGATTATTCCAAAATCTTTGTCCACTCAAGGTCAGCGTCTGAACCCCTATCCCCCAATGGTTCTAAACTGAATGAGATTCTCAAACCATTATTAAGGTACTTAACATTTATCAACAGCTCCAACACCATCTGCAAACACTGTGATGAATTCATATATGAGTATGAACATTGATGACCTCCACTCTAATATCTACAATATGCTAGATGGTAAGTACTCTTACACATAAGCTCGGTGTAGATATAAATAAGTATATGTAGGTATAAAAACAAACTAGATTGGTATGAATGATAAACACTCTATTAGAAAATAACAAAAAAACAGACATGAACATTCAATAAACAGAGAAACAAGTAATCTTTTCCTTGAAAAATAGCGCATTAAAACAAGCGACTTCGACATAAAAATCGGAATCTTTTGAAATAACATATTTTAGTTTATTAAACAATCATATATTATCTTATACTAGTGTATTACCCGTAAATATGACGGAAGTTTTCAAAATAAATATAGTTCAGCTGAAATCTATTTATTTTGAAAAAATTACACATCAGAACAAATAATAATAATACAGAACTTTCATTTATTTTTATTTTATTCATGTATTTTCATATTGCACAATTTTATGTGGAACGTTCGAAAAGAGTTATTTTTGTTGCAGTAATTTGGTGCTCTGATTTCTAAAATTATAGCGTCACGGACAGGTCAGACGGGACATTGCAAATTATGTATGTTGATATTTATGTCTTTCCTTCTCTACAGAAGATGTTTTAGTCTTACGATTGTCCATGATGATCTCTAGTCTTGAAATATTTTAAAAATAATTTTGAATGTTCATAGTGTGTTGCTTTTCTTGTTTATTTAAGCACCCGTTCAACGCCCGAAATCAGAACAGGAAGATTATTTGGTTTTGGGAGTTCTTTCAAATTCAACAAAATGTGTATTATCACTATTTGTAAATGATTATTTTAAGACATTATTTTTGATTTTATCCAAAGCTAGAAAAAAACTGTTTTAATTTGTAATCCAAAATAAGTTTTATTCTGCATGTCCAACTAAATTCATTCAACCAAGAGAAAAGCCCTTAGATAAACCCACAAGAAATTCACTCCTTAAGAATTTGAATAAATAAGCTCACCTTTAACCCTATCAAATAATAAATTTATTTGACTTTATACTCAAACTATAATTTAATATTTACTTGCTTGAATTCTTTCATAATAATGTGATCAAATTAAGCATTTAAATATTTATTTTGCAAAACATTAAGATAAGCACATGAAGGACATGCGTTTTAGAGTCTTGCTTATCAATATACATAATTCCCGTTGTCTGTATGTATGTATGGAATAATGCTGTTAGTTGGCGCTGCGATCGATTTTGAATAAAATTATTATATGCGTCATTGTTTTATGCTTATATTTTTATTTTTGAAAAGGGAATGATGTAAAATTAGGATTTGATGATTTATAATAATTATGAAACAAGACGCCCCGCGGCGTAGCATACGCCGCAGACTTGCTCATGGAGAGTGCAAAGAGAGTGGGGAAAGAACGGACAAAAACTACAGCCACGAATAAATCAAAACAACGCGAGTGAACGTCGGTTAATAAATGGGAGCCGGTAACAACAACCTCAGTGTGCATGTCTTTACGTTTACTCGCTATTTTGTATTTTCTTAGTGCTGCTTTTTGTTTCTGTACTCTCACCCCCCCCCAACCCGTTCACTGCGCTTTCTATGATGAGCAAGTCTGCAGCGTAAGCTACGCCGCGGATCTCTCCAGAGTTCCTTCCCTTCATTCACTCACAGTCGTTTGCCCAAACCCACCCCATTTTGAAAAATGTATCTTTCAGGAAGTCTTCACCCGTCACTAAATCATTAGTGGCATATGCTACGCCGCGGGTCAGCTAGTAACATTTATTAATAGCAAAGAACACCTTAAAATTATTTATAAATCATCTGTCATTGACAAATTCGTGTTAATTTTGAGCGATAGAAAAAACACCTTTAATTTGTTAAAATGTAACTCGATGTCAAAGAAATGAAAATTTAAAAAATGCAACTTATTCAATAAACAGATTTTCTTTATATAACAAACTTAATGGGAAGGTGCTAACTGAGCTACCAGCATTTGAGACTATGTTATCTAACAATATCAATAGAAACATATACATTTAAATAACTTAAAAAAAATCTGTCCTGCGACAGACAATAATATTTAATTGCATAAAAAAATCTACTTATAAACACACACACACACATATATATATATATATATATATATATATATATATAATATATATATATATATATATATATAAACAATTACCAATTGTGGCGGTGTCGTTGTCTAGGGGTTGTGGTCCCCCTTGGCCACGTATATTTACTACACTGGATGGATACAGAAATCAGCAACGCTGGGTTTTAGTTCAAAGTGCGTTTAATGACATCAAATCTCCAACATGTATGTCAAAGTACAATTGACAATTTCTAGTGGATCTTCATGCTCTCCAGATTCCACACCGCCTTTACTCTTCATATTCAATCGCCCTCGGTCCGGTTTGACCGTATCGGACCACGTTAAAAAAAACCTCCACTCTCCACCCTTTCGGTCGCGCTCTCGTTCAGTCTTCAACCTGCCCGTAACTCGGCAGCTCAGCTCTCTCTCCATCACACTGTGCTTAGTTATATAAGCCCCCGTCTTGCCCGACCGGTTTGTACCGCCCTGGGTCATTCACCATGTATCCTTTTTTACCGCTGTCATATCCACTGATTACAGCTCCCACGTACCCTGAGTTAATCCCCCCCCGTTCCACGTGAACAGGCGTTCACAGCCCGTTGACCCTCGCTCGCCTCCATTTATGCCCCGTCATCCTCACACCATAACATCTGACCGTGACACTAATAACACAAAATATATTAACACATTTAAATACAAATATTATTGTAGAAATAAAAACAAAGGGTAGCTAACGACCCCGCTTCCCTAGTGGCTTTCTCCTTACGGGACGACTCCATGTTTTGTCAGTCCGGAAACGCTCGTCTCCTTATGTAACACGTTGATTCACTCCGTTTGTCTTTACAGATCTCTGTAATTTCCTGTGAAGTCTTTCTTTTATCTCACTGCGGGGCAACACCTCTACATGTTACTCGCAGTGGGCGTTGCCCTGTGGATCGACTGTCAGTCACAAATAAGGATTTGGTTGTCTGGTGGTTGATTCTAATTGGCTCTGATGTCTGGATACTTTCAATACTTTTACTCTACATTTGCTATAATCTAACTATACTTTTACTTTCACTCCAAATATGCTCCAACTGTACTTAACTATGATATTATTATATTATACTGTCTAGAATGAACACATGATATAACATATATTAACTCACTATTATTAGCTTACTACGTTAGTGTTATTAATAGTGATTTAATGTATGGTATATCATTAACATTCATAAATGAATATAACACAACTGCAAATTTAAAAAAAAACCTGTAGATACTCTAATACTAATTACAATAATAAACTATACAAATAATAAATGATATATGGACGGATTTATAGACATTTCAAATTCTTCTTGTCAACCTAACTCAATCACTAGTCAAGAGCTGCTTATCTTCTGGCCTGAATGGGAGGAAAGAGACGGTGAATTTATGTATCTGTTTATATAGGAAACCAAATACGCTTAAAAGCAAAGCATGACCTGCGTTCTTATTGGAAAATAATGTCGGAAGGTCCAGTCATGGTCAGGGACCGCACTGCTGCAAACGTCATCTTTGAGTCATCGTCGTTTGATGATTTAGTTAGTTGGTCTCACATAAGTGAACCATCGGATCTCAACACGATTTTTGCATGAAATATTGTCTATATTTTTGATAAACGAAACATAGAGTAAAGGATTGGCATCTTGGTAATTCTATAGCTAAAAATAAAATCCCGCTGTAAAATTGTGAACAAACCAACTGCCTTCCAGGCTAGATATAATTTATTCAAGTTCATAAACATTTACTTACATTATTTTGCAAATAATATTACATGTATAGTTTAGGTTACGGCTAGTTAAAAGTGACAGTGTTTAAGGGAACATTAAAAATCATTTGACACATCGTTGGTCTGTCACAACCATCTCTGATTGATTCCAATGTCAGCCAATGTGATTATATCCTGCCTAATACTATATAAAATGATTTGAAATACAAAATATTTAAATGAACAACCTAACAATAGTTTAAAATTTACATAAGTTAATAAAATTCCTTTAAAATAGAAAAATTGCATCGCCATTCTAATCATTAAAGCCTTTCATTGTCCAATTATCATACAGCCTCAAGTGTTGAAGTACTGTTAAAATTGAGAATTGCAGCACTATGGGTTTAAAATCAATATTTATTGATAACGCTGGTCTTTTAATATTATTTAAATAGTGGCATCCTTCCGTCTCAAAGACGATGGTGCATCGCCGTTGGTTTGGGTTGCATTTCCTAGTGTGGCTGTGCAGTCCTATTCTTGAGTGACAGTGTTTACCACAGCTTTTGCACACGAGTTCTGAGCTTCCCAACGTTTTAGCCTTTCTCCTAGCTCTTCTGTCTGTAGCCTCCTCCATCCTTTGCTCCTCGGCTACTATGACGCCCTCTTTGACAAACGGGCGCCACGTAGGTCTTCTGCCTTACACCCCAGTCGCTTGTGCTTATTCTGGCTGCTTGCATGTCCCTCTGGCAGACATCTTTATATCGCAGGCGTGGATGACCTGTCTTCCTCTTTTCTGATGCCAGTTCTCCGTATAGGAGGTCATTTGGCATGCATCAGCGCTCATTCTTTTAACATGTCCTAGCAAACTCAGGAATCTTTCACTAAAAATTGAGAACATGCTCTGGGTATTGGCACCCATCAGGACCTAACTATTTGGCAATTTAAATAGTAATCGTCTCAGAAAGCTGTCGAGGGAGGAAAGTGGAATTTGAAGTTTATTTGGTGAAATAAAGTTCAAATTTGTTTTTTTCAATAACCATAATTTGAATTTTAAAAAAAGTATTCCTGTAAATAGAGTTACAAAAGTAATATGTATGCCAATGGTACTGATTGACAAAGTCATTGGTTTGAAGTAGATTTGAAGTTTTAAAATATTCCTGTAAAGAAGAGTTTACAAAATATTTCGTTTGAATCCTTGGAATGAGTTAAGACTTAAATTATTTTTTTTTAAAATTATTTGAAAGTAATCAAACTTTTGTTTTTATGGGATTATATTTTATAAGTATTTTCTCTATATTGTTCTATTTTTTTCTTTAAAGGTGAAAATGAATACGATTTTGTAATGGAGTCACCCATTGATTTGTGTCAAGAAGAAACGTATGAGAAGTATAATCCAATAAAAGAAGTGGACCAACAGAATGTATCAGACGTAGAGAATGTTTACCTTAATATTTCACGTACTGCCGGTCAAGAGTAGAGTTTATCATGCACGGCAATTCAAAAAGAGAATCACGAAACGGACAATAATATAGAAGTTTTTGATTGGGATTTGTTTTGTTTCCTTAACTCTGAATAATTTTTTTTTGTTACTGCATGGTACATCATCCAATTCACTTTTACCTGCAACATCACATTAACAAATGATTGAAAGAGAAAATACGATTTATAAATTCATTCAGTTCTTTTGTTTTTTCCGTTATGATGATAATACTTTCCATTTAATACATCATACCCAACATAAAATTATAGTTCAATTTTATTTAATGAATGAAACATATTTTTAAAATTAAATTGCTCCTTAAATAGAATTTTCATATTGGCCATCAAATACATTACGCGTAGGTTAGTTACGATGACTTTTTCATAGTCCTTTTTAAATAGTATAATTTCACTTCATTTTTTATGAGTATTCAAGTGAATGCAATAATGCATTTATGAATAAATTAATACATATCTATATATATAAAAATCAAAGTATGTATGTATGTATGTATGTATGTATGTATGTATGTATGTATGTATGTATGTATGTATGTATGTATGTATGTATGTATGTATGTATGTATGTATGTATGTATGTATGTATGTATGTATGTATGTATGTATGTATGTATGTATGTCCTTTATAGCTGACTAAACCATTCATCCGATCGCCATGAAACTTTTGGAGACTTTCAGTACGCTCCTGGGATGGTAATAGGCAACTTATTTTGCAAAATTTAACACTCATGGGGCGCCGGGGGCCCATAATAGGATTTCTTTCTTATATGAGCTATATAAAAATTAGTTTAAGTGTTAGCTATTAGGTAACTTGATAGATCTTAACCAAACTTTGTATATAACAACTTGGTAGCCAATATTAAAGCACTATAGGGCACTAATTTCCTAATGTCCATTTCTTCGGGGCTGGGGGCCCAAAATGTCTTTTTTTCATAAACGTTTAAGATTTTATTCCCAATTCAATTATTAACTATCTTGAGAAATATAAATAAATATATCCTTTATGAAATTGATTGAAATAAACAGGTGTTTTGAACGTGACATCTTGCACTAAATGGGCCCTGGGGCCCTTAATTTCATTTTTTGCTTATATGAGCTATATAAAAATTAGTGTATGCGTTATCTACTGAATAAATGAATGGATCTTAACCAAAATTGGTATATAAAAACTTGGTAGTCCATATTAAAATATAAAAGGGCACTGCACTTCTAATGTTCAATTGTTCAGGGCCGGGGGCCCCAAATGTCTATTTTCGTATTTGTTTGAGATATTATTTCCCATTCTATTTTAACGATCTTGAGAAATATATCCATGATGAGACTGAATTAAAATGAACAGCATTTTGAAATTTACATCTTAAATCGAATGGGCTGGGGGACCCAATCGTCTTTTTTTCTATACTCTAGCATATTATTTCCCACTCAGTTTTTAACGATTTTAAGAAATATATCCATGATGAAACTAACAGGTTTTCAAAATGTACATCTTGAATTGAATGGGCCTGGGGGCCCATTAATGTATTTTTCCTTATATCTATATATATAAAAATTAGTTTAAGTGTTAGGTAATGAGAAAAAAACAGGATTTAACCAAACTCGGTATATAAAAACTTAAAAGCCCATATTAAATTACTATAGGGCACTGAAATCCTAATGTCCATTTCCTCGAGGCTAGGGGCCCTAAATGTGTTTTTACTAAACTTTTAATATTGTATTCCCCATTCAAGTTTACACGATATTGAGAATTATAGATACATATATTTATATATTTGTTATGAAATTGATTGAAATGAACAGATTTTTGAACTTCACATGTTAAACTGATGGGCCCGTTGACCCTTAATTAAATTAATTTCTTTTTTATCTATATGTATTTCTTTTTACTGAGATCTTTGCAACGCACGACGGGTCTGCTAGTTTAATATATTTATAGATATAGTTTGTCGCTAAAGGTATATCTGAAGATAAATGTCTCAGGAAACTCTACTTTTTTTTTATTTTTGAGATACGCTGTTGATATATTTTCTCCCATGTTTAGCCTTTCTGTACAAGAATAGAGATGCTATTTTAAAATGAAACATGACCACACAGCTTCGTTTGGCTAAAATATCTTATAATATCAGCTGACAATACGAAGTGGTATGAGAAAAATAAAGCAATTTTAAAACATATCATGTTGTCATTTATTATTGACCTTTGCAAAAGCAACACAGAAATATGTGAGTGATAGTTTAAATCTTAAGTATTCCTAGTCTATACTAACTCCAGGACGTGAATAGTCTATGAGAATGTCATTCTTTTTAAACAGCAATAATAATTTCCGATTAAAACAAATCAGAATAGAAAGAAATCTATATATGTCTAATTCACCAGATCAATTACTGGGGTCGAACAATCACAGTTTATGGTTGGCAAGCGAAGTGGTGAAGTGGGCATCTCTCGAGACCAACAATGCTTCTTGCGTTCAGTTGCGTTGTTCCTTCATCAAATAACATGTGTATCGTTGTGTAGAGGTTATCATATCCGCCTAAAACTCAGTCAAGCCCAGGAATAACATTATTTTAAATTAGGGCTGTTAACTTTTGAAAAATTAACGATTAATTAATAGTTAATTTCGATTAAATCCAAAAATTGACGTTGATGGTGTCATGAGTAAGTAACATTTATTAAACGCACTTGTCGAAAATCGAAATAACACTGGAATGTGTTCTTTATGTGACATCAGGCAAAAACCACCGCAGTACGCATATGTCGAGAACAAAAATGTGTCGGTGATCTCCCTCTCCCTCCCGACGTTCACTTGCTTTCTTTTCATGTCTTTGTGCTGTTCTTTGTGTCCTTCCCCCCCATCCCCCCAATCTTTGCACTATCTATGAGAGAGATGCAGCGTATGCTACGCCACAGGTCACATCTAGTATCTATATAATATAGAATACGACTGATTTTGAATAAAATACAAGATAACAAACTAATTGTGTAATTTAAACTATAAAATAAAGCTTAAATAAAGATACAAACACACAAGTAGACGATTCGTTCAATGCTTTCATCATTACAAATACTTTAATACAAGAATTAAAATTAAATTAACATTATATAAAATATACTATTTCATATGAAAATAATTATCATTATAAGATTAAAAAAAGACAACACTCAAACGAAATGAAATTACATAACAAAAATACAGAATATAGGAAACAAGTGCAAATATCCAAATTTACTGGCATCTCATATGTGAGCAAAACCAATGAAAGGCTCTACAAACAAAATTGAGTTATAATACGATTAGTTACTTTGGACACAAGAAACATTTAAAAGTTTTCTTTCTTGTTGCGTTATATTCATAAATTGTGGGCTATACATAGTAGGTATTGCATCAATGTAACATAACTGATACACCATCTTCTTTGTTCACAAGTGTTTTGCAAGCCCCAGTTCCCTGACGGCCCAGATTCAGTCAACCACACCAAGTTCACCGGATGCCATGCATTATTACGGAATTTCCTGTATAAATTTAATATTTTGTTATTTGGGGTAGAAGGTGGGGAGATGTGCATTTTTTAAAAATTTAAAGGCAATTTACGTTTATTAGTTTTTAATTTAAAATGTATAGTCTATAAAACGGTAAATATGCTTTTTTAAAGGTTTATGATAATATTAATTGGCATTCCAAAATTTTCTATACACCCCACCAAACCCCCACCCCCACCATTTAAAGTTTTAGCACAACAGGACATTTGTTACGCACATTTGTAAAGGCCAGAAGCTCAGTATGAATTTAGATGGTTGAGAAGAAAAGTCCTTATAGACATGTGGGCGTTGTAAATAATTAATAAAAAATATTTTTGTTGATGGCAATAACCAATTTAAAGAAAAAGAATGCTGCATCTCTGTTCGAGATGTCCATTAAAAATAAAACTGCCACTACGGAAATTTATGTATGGTCATAATGGACTATGAAAGCAAATATTACTTTCATAATTTTAAAAAGAGCAACTTTTATAGATCGCATGGATGAGTCACTCTACATAATATATTTTAAAAGTCGAATACAATATCAAAACAGTCATATATATTAATAAATATTGGTACAATTTCATTACGATAAAACCTAGCAGCTGTGATGGTTGATACGAATTATGTTTGTCATAGAAGACACAAAGCAGCTGTAATAGATGATTTAACACTCTTGTATAGATGATCCAGACCATAGTTGTCCATAGTAATATAGAGCTTTTAACTCTATAGATACACATAAGAGCAGTTATCGTGGAAAATACAGAGTACTGATGTTTTATGATGTATGATAAACGGCAGTTCTAATGTAACAAAGCAATAATCACAATAAATGGTACAAGAATTTATCATTTAGGGTACAGAGATATATCAACATACTAAACCAGATTCAACCACCGGAAAAATTTCTAAGAATTACCCCAAGAAATATTTTGATGTCCTTAAAAGGATGTTACATTATGTTAACCTGAACCAGGAAGTTAATTTCATCGCTTTTTGCCACGATGCTTTGCTGCCTGATGTCCATAATAGAGCACAATCATTTGTTAGAAGACCTTTTGTTGCATCATGCTCTCAAAACATGTGGTTTTTAATTCTTTTTGTCTTATTGTTTGTATTTCAATGTGTTTCATGGTCTCGGTAAGTATGTTCGTTTATTGAAATTTCACAATTACAAAAATGTATATATTAAAAGTGTTTAAAAAAAATTAAATTAAAGTTTTATAATAAGGTGAACAATAACCGTTCCATTAAGAGTTGCAGAATAATGAATAATTTTTAAGTAATTTGGAGCTTAATTTTTTTAACAGTTTGTTGAGTCATCTAGTTCAGGCCAGTCTTCAATCATTCCTTATGGCGGTTCATGTAATATGTCCTCTCAGTGCATTACCAACTTTTGTAACATCACCTGTGACTGTCCTGTTAACACA
Organism: Ampullaceana balthica; assembly: GCA_944989445.1. Classification (NCBI taxonomy): domain Eukaryota; kingdom Metazoa; phylum Mollusca; class Gastropoda; family Lymnaeidae; genus Ampullaceana; species Ampullaceana balthica. The sequence goes on along the minus strand of CALYLW010000195.1, from coordinate 1,034,085 downwards.
TCCTACAGTGAAAACACATATTCATGTGTATTAAGTAAGTATCATTACTATCCATACACGTTTTATTAATGTTAATTTTCATAAACTTTGTCTATACAACTAAAGCAGATTTTCTTAGCATCTTAATTACAGTTTTAGATCTTTAAAATTAAAAAAAATGCAACATAAACTGTTTTCAAAACTTAATTTTGAATTAAAATTGCTACTTTTGTTTCCTTCACCAACTTAACTAAAAGATGATATTTCCGATAACGACATTCTTTGTCAAAGTAAATAATGTTATTATTTTAAATATCCAGTTCCCTTCCAATGAACCGATGTAATACTTTTGTCCCATGTTGGTATGGTTTCTGAGCTGTTACAAAATTTGTGTTTTATTATTCATCGTACTCGGGTGGACATAGACTAAACCCCAGCCGTCACATCTAAACAAGCCATAAAGTAAATGCCACTTCTTCATCAGTGGAGGATGCTTTCGCTTTTTTGAATTCCTTTGGCAACAATTGTTATTTATATTTCTTAAATACAGTATCATGCATATAAGATAAATACATATTTACATGAAAATTAGTGTGGTCTTTATAGCTTAGTAAATTATGATTCCTTCTACTTCACATTTGTAAATTGAATTTTGGGTACAGCCAGCCATTCTTGGTAAATATGGTCATAACGTGACATTGATGGGTTAGGTGTCATAACTTCACATTGAAGGGTCAGGTGTCATAACTTCACATTGGATGGGTCTGGTGTCATAACTTCACATTGGATGGGTCAAGTGTCATAACTTCACATTGGATGGGTCTGGTGTCATAACTTCACATTAATGTGTTTGGTGTCATAAAGTCACATTGATGGGTCAGGTGACATAAAGTCACATTGATGGGTTAGTTGTCATAACTTCACATTGCTGTGTTAGGTGTCATAAATTCACATTAATGGATTAGGTTGCATAATTTCACTTTGATGTGTTAGATGTAATAACTTCAGATTGATGTTTTTGGTACTATAGCTTCACACTGATGGGTTTGGTGTCGTATAAAAGTTTACATTCATGAATTAGGTGTCTTAACTCAACATTAATGGTTCAGGTGCCATAACTTCAAATTGATTGGTTTGTTGTTGTCGATGTGAGAATCCCTGAGCGTGCTGCTCTTAGGCGTGAGAAAGGACGAGGAAAGTGTAAGGTAGGTTGTGAGATGGGATAGTGTGAAAGTGGAGGTCAGTAATCAGTTAGCGTCGGCTTTTGAGTGCTGATGTTTCTAGCCTAAGTTTGTTAGCGGAACTCTCGCATTGATGGTCTTATGTTGTAGGGTTTCCATATTAATAAAATGTGTCACAAAAATTAATAGTGAATATCTTTCATTGAGTGAGTTTTGTGTATTCGTTCACCATCCCCCTAGATAACGATGCCACACAAAACAACTTTTTGTGACAGTTGTCATTACTTAAAATTGATGGTTTTAGGCTTCATAAGTTAACATTAGGGCCGGGTTAAGCCATCTTGCTGCCCAAGGCACAAACCTACATGGGTGCCTCCTTCTGCCCCGATCCCCCACTGAGCGCTGGTTTGTTCAATATTAAGCAAACCAACTAAAAAACAAAACAGTTGTGACACACAGGGGCGTCACAAGGGATTGCGGGAGGTGCGGACCGCACCGTGTGACACCAAAGAGTAAAATTCTGTATGCCTCGTTATTTGGCATTGGCATACTCGGAGGAGGTCTATGGGGTAAGTTGTGACATAACGAACTGGATGACTACCACCCTAGTGACGTCGCTGTTAACACATATGTTTGTACTAGTATCACTTAAATAAAACCTACGATAAGTTATTTATGTAATAAGGTTAATATTTAATTAATTTTGTAATAATAATAGTCAAACATACTGTAACTTTTTTTAATAGATGAGAAAGTCAGAGAAAGCAAACCTTTACATTTTAAAGTTCTTTATTCTAGATTTACATCTGGAAAAGTACATCATCAAAGTTAATTTTGCGCAAAAAGTCTGTCTCAATCATCAGCAAATATAAGGAATCAAGCCTTTCTTATTTCATTATCGATCTAATTGGATTTTTTAAACGTTTTAACTGAGAAAAAGAGCTCACAGTTAAAACGTTCGTAAACATTAATGTTGAAAATATAAGTTAGTCCATTTCTAGATTTCAAAATAAAACTGGATGTTGTCTCTATTACTTTGTATAATTCTACATGACTCAACGTGTTGTTTTCAGATTTTGATGCACGAAACTTGTGGCGAATATATGAGTATAACATTTGTAGTTCAGTATATAAATTATTGTTCAGATCTTCAGGATAAGCATTGATTAGTCCTATATAACACTGAGATGTTTGTGGTACATCTACCAGACGAGAAAATCTAACTGCTATATCATTATATACCTATCCTTAACTACCCATCTCTGTCTAAAGTTTGTCAACAATGGCGTAAAAAGCAGATATACGAAATTTGTCTCTTGCTTTCAGAGATACATCAGGGGCATCACCATCAATGACCACTGTCTTTCATGCAAGTGATCTGCTAGTGAAGAATACAAAGCAGCACACGTTTTCAAGTTCACGTTCACATTTTGTAGAGCTTGACTGAATCTGTGAAAATGTAATACTTTTTCCCAAAAGACAAGTGTGAGAGCAAATTCTAATTCTTGTACCTTCTTTGCAATTTTTGTCTTCTTCTCTTCTGGTGTCCCCCTTCTGTGAAAGGTCTTATTGTAAACACTCTAACGCTTCTATAATCTGAGAATGAGACTTTAGAATAGCTTTAGTTCCAACAGCATGTGCTTCCCATCTCGTGTCGGAAAGAGAGTTTACCAGCGTTCAACCCACAAAGCACCCTTTCAGAATATTACATCTGTTGGTTGAAGCTGATAAAAAATTATCGATCAGTTGACTGTATGGAGGAAGTTTACTGCCTCTAAACAAGAGTCAACGGCACTTCTGCCTACCAGATTTAGTGGATGGGTTACACAGGGTATGTAGATAGAAAACTATTCTTTTTTTCTAGAATTTTGTTCTGCATGCCTTTGTAATACCAAGACATATTAGCTGCGTTATCCGGGACTGACCTCTGCATTTCGCAAAATCAATATTGCAAACTTCAAGTAAGTACTGCAACTCTTGCTTAGCCATACCTTAACCGATGTGACTTTGCAGCTCCAAGAAAGTCAAAAAGCGCTCAATGGGCTCTCCATCTACCACGTATCGAGGAACAACACTTAACTGATCTATAAGTGAAATATAGGGCATTGACAAGCTGAAATAACCGGAATCCTTTACTTCATCTATAATTACTTGATGGACTTTTGGGGACATAATTATAATCAGTTCTTCACATACAGTTTTGGATACATAAGAAGGATTTCCTTTCCAGAATTTCCGTTTTTCGCAATGTGTGATGCTAAAAAGGGATCAAACTGACTGACCAACTCCAGCAACCCTAGAAAATTCAATTTTTAAAGATCCAAATTTTTCATGTGTACCTTTAAAAGCGATTTCAGGGTGGATTTAGATTGCACGGGGCCCCTGGCTGCAATTCCACCTGGGGCCCTGTCCAGCACTTTATTATACAATTTGATAGGTTTGAAGTCCCTTAATTTAGTCTTAAATCATTGGGGGCCCTTGTCTTTAGCCCAATCAGCCTTCCATTTAATCCGTCCCTGTGCGAATTAATATTACATTTGCGATTTACTAACGTCATGTCAATTATGGACAATATACAAATGTTACTTGAGGACTTGTGGTGCCCCCCAAACGCTTGGTGCCCAAGGCACGTGCCTTGTTTGCCTATAGGTTAATCCAGGCCTGGTTAACATTGCTGGGTTAGGTGTCATAGCATTATCTTTACTAAATTATTGAAATACATAACTGCATGGAATAAGGCTTGTCATTTCTAAGGCCAGAAAACGTCACAACCCTTCCAGCCATTGGGTTATTTTTTGAATGGGGTTAAATTTTCTGAAATATCCGTAGCAAGAGTGTGTTTTTAAACACTGATGTCACTAAAAACGATCTTATAGGTGCAATTTTGTAGAATTTTTTTTTCTTTACACCTAGTTTTGCAGCTGAATAAATTATAAAACCTCAAAAGATGAGTGTAAGTTATTTAATTAATTAACTTTAAATACATTACTTTGTACTAACGAACACAAGAAACACAAACGTATTCCCGGGTCCCATTGACAGACGTTGTTATGTGTCATAAGTTTACATTGATGTGTCTGGTTTCATAACTTCACATTGATGGGTCTGGTGTCATAACTTCACATTGATGGGTCTGGTGTCATAACTTCACATTGGATGGGTCTGGTGTCATAACTTCACATTGGATGGGTCTGGTGTCATAACTTCACATTGGATGGGTCTGGTGTCGTAACTTCACATTGGATGGGTCTGGTGTCATATTTTCACATTGGATGGGTCTGGTGTCATAACTTCACATTGGATGGGTCTGGTTTCATAACTTCACATTGGATGGGTCTGGTTTCATAACTTCACATTGGATGGGTCTGGTTTCATAACTTCACATTGGATGGGTCTGGTGTCATAACTTCACATTAATGGGTCTGCTGTCATAACTTCACATTAATGTGTTAGGTCTTATAACTTCACATTGATGTGTAAATTGTCTTATAACTTCACATTGGATGGGTTAATAGGCCAGATGCCATTATATATCATTGATGGGATATGGGTCATAGCTTTCCATTAATGGGTCAGGTGTTCAAATTCACATTGATGGCTTAGGAGTTATAACTTCACATTATTGGGTTTAATGTCATAACTTCACTTTTATGGGTTAGGTAACAAAAATAATTAATCACTTTCCATGTCCTGAACCATATATTAATTTCCGTCTTTGTAGTTTTACCAGATTTATTTTGCTTCATCAACAAAAAGCAAATTAGTCTGTTTTTTTTCATGTTTTTGCAGAATGCAATGTTGCAACTCAAAGTCCTTATGGTCAAATTGTGAGCACCAACTACCCGAACCAATATCCTAACTCTGACTTCTGCACTTGGACACTGAGTGGGACTTCAAATACATACTATGTTCTTAGGTAAAAACAATTCGTAACAATAGTCCGCTTTGCAAAAGTATTTTGTTTGTTTAAATGACTTTAGCTTTTATTATGTTTATCTACATCAGTTCACATCATAATAAAAAACTCAGACATCTAATAACATGAGTAAAATTTTTGCAGTTGTAAGGTTTTATAATTACAACCTGTAAGTGTCGCTCTTATCGAGAAAAAAATACTGTAACTATTTAATTTCGAAACTGAAAGGCAAGTGCAATTTTAAAAAAAAATCAAATTATTCTAAGAATATAATGTCTATTTAGTATGTATTTCTTTTGGCAAATAAAATGAAAAAGCATAAAACATACCAGAAAAATCGGTAATAGACTCAGTTTTATTCTTTTTTAAAAAAGTAAACAGAATCAATTGAAAATCTAATTTTTTTACTGTTTTCTCAGTTTTAAGTTTAATTTTTTCAGCATCTCTGATATGGACATTGAATACAAAGAGAATTGCACTGATCATCTGACAATTTATGATGGCACAAGTGAGAGAGATACGTTGTTATCTACATATTGTAATGAAAACAATACTGTCCCAAAGATTGTATCTTCTTCCAAAAATTCAATGTATCTGGTGTTTAAGACTGACGATGCAGTCCAAAGAAAGGGATTTAGAGCATTCTATCGTAAATATGGTAAATAAATATTTCCTTATAGTATCCATAATTAGCCATAATAAATTTTGATTGTGATGTGGGGTAGACAGTTATGGAATATATGTTATTGTCGTTTTAAAAAATTGCGAAATAATTTCCTACATGTCAGATCCAATTGTGTTTAACTTGTCTTTATTATATTTTTTCTAAGAAAACTTTTAAAAATTAAAAAAGTGAATTAAAAGAAAATTAATTTATTATTACACGAAGACATGTTGCAATTTGGAACAGAATTTGGCAATCATTTAAATAAGTGGCATTTTTTGTAGAAAAAAAAATAAAATTTGAGAACAATGAAAGTTCAAAAAAGTAGGTGATTCCAAGAGTACGTTATTCTATTTAACGATACATTTTCGTAGGGTTATTTTTCTCACTGAAATATAATAATTGTTCACTTTACCCATATGAGAGTCCATATGGTTTTTGAAATTAACTATTTTTTGCAAATCTAAATTTTACGTAATACTTGTGTCCTTTAAGTTTCAATTATTGATTAATTATATGACATATTCATATTCAAACCACACAATATTTTAATGAATAGTAGCATTAATAAATGTACTTTAAAATAACAATTGTATCGTGTGTTTCCATTTTCAAATGGCATTTGTTTAATTCTTTTTTAAAATTTAATAAATTATAAATGATTTTCTTTTTTTTAATAGAAAATATTTTTTTCGAAATTAAATTCTTCATAATTTTAAATAAATTAACATATTTTCTAGATTACAACTCAATAATAATTGATGAAATACATGGATCCATAGCCAGTCCTGGTTATCCATTGCAGTACCCGCCTAGCTCTTATTTCTCTTGGACCATTCAAGGAAGCGCTGAAACTTATATTTCTTTGAGGTATACATGTACATAAATTGTATAATACATTTTCAAATTTAAATTTAATGAGAGTTTAAAATAATGTGTGTAAATGCTATAAAATTTTAAATATGAAAATCTCTTTAAAAAGTTTTAATAAACAAATGAAAATTTGAAAGTATAGAGCAAGAAAATATATACATTCTTAAAATAAATTCTCCAATATTAATTAAAAAAAAAGAAAACAAAAAACAAAAAAAAACAAATGAAAATTTGTTATCAAGTAGCAACAAAAACAAACATTATTTTTTTTTCATATAAATTATTTCAATTTAACTGTTTCTTTGACCGTTGTGGTGGAGAAACATATTTTTTAGGATTACATAATTCAGAGTTAAAGGAGAACCTCTTGGTGAGCTAAAATTAATGTTCTGGTAAGGATCAACCTCTACGTGGCTCGGAACACTAGAACGGGTAATGAAACTCACGATACACAGAAGATGAAAAAGCCTAGTGAGCAACGCTAAGACGGAAAACAAAACACAAGGACACTTTTAAACCCAGAGGAAATAGGCACGAACTAAACTTGGTTTAGTTAAAGAATTAAGGAAAGAACTGGCTTCCCCAAAACTGAGAAGATCCCTCCATAGGCAGAAAGATTTGATCTGTATAGGGAGTAGTGCAAACAAGACGCTCTAAATGAGTGGAAATATGTGCCTGCACTATTTTTTTCTGTCTTCCTCCCTCTCTCTTAACTTGACATCTAATTAAGCAACACAGTGGGCTCCACTTATACGGACTAAATTTATGCACAGCTTAATGACCCAGAGGAAGAAATCGAAAAGCATAAATTAGAAAACTAAAAGAAGACTACTGAGAACTCTCTAATGCAGTATTCTGAAAGGAGTCATCAATATCCTCGTATACGTTAATTCAGTGGCCATAAATAACATCAGATAATACAAAATAATTCCATATGGCTTGCATGTGAGACATTTTGTAAAATTCACTACACTGCTGTAGCAGTCTAGTAAAAAATATAACAGTTATAAGTAAAGTCTAAATAGTCATAAACACGGTGGAATAAAGGTAAAAAAAATAGACTGACAAGAACCTCCTAGATACATAATATCAATGATCTGGAAGAAACTTATCCCATACCCAAGAGCAGAGAGACGATGTTCATTTCTCACTGCAAGGTTCACGTGAGTGATTTCTACTGCTCGATATGGGAAATGCAAAGGCGAGCACAGTTAATCCAGATAAGGTTTCGCTAGATGGTTCTGCGATGACAATTCCAGCTTTTGGCAATATTGTAGTAAACTAATTTTCTTTAACTTGAAGTGTGTTGTTTTTTTTAAACCCAAAAAATTTAAAGATCTGAAAGATTAGTTTACCTGGTAGCTGCTGCTTAAAATATCTTTTACGAGATACAAACAGCGGCGTAGCATACGCCGTAGACATGCTCATCATAGATATAGATGGTTCAAAGAATGGTCAGCGGGAGGGGTGAGAGAAAGGACACAAACAGCAGCACGAAGTAATTGACAAAAAGCAGAAACGAACATTCAAAAAAATAAAATAATAAAATGTTCACACTGTTGGCTTGAACTCAGTACTTTCCGCGTGCAAGGTGGACGTGATAAAAACTACACCAATCGTACCAATCATATGTTATTCTGTGAAGGAACAATGCAAGTGAAGGCAACAAGCATCTTTGTAACCCCCTTCCTTTTTAAATCCCTTATATTCACATCACCGCCGTATCTCTCTTTCTCCCTGTCTGTAGTTCGTCGTCGGGCAGGCGGAAAATCAAACGTGAAAAATGACCCTCTTCCTGTAAAACCATCGAGCTGAAATTTAGGACATAGACTCGTGTCACCTAACAATGCATAGTATCAAAATTTCAGATCGATCGAACGTACCGTAAATAAATTAATACATTTTTAATTTATCTGTATACAAGGTATGTAATTCAATTTCACAGTTTTTAAATCCCTTATATTAACTTCACCGCCATCTCATTCGTCGTTCGTTCGTCCCGTCATCCCGCCACGCCCGTCCGCCCGCGGAAAAAAAAAGTCGAAAATGACCCACTTCCAGTGAAGCCATCGAGCTGAAATTTGGCACACGGTACGGACGCGACTCATCTAACAATGCATCGCATCAAAATTTCAGATCGATCGAACGCACCGTAATTAAATTAATGCATTTTTAGTTTATCTATACTATATAAATCACTATTTAGAATGTTCAGTCCTCGTCTGCTAGAGTTTACATAGCACCTATATTTAGCGGCAGGGGAGATAGTTTGGAACCGTCTCTCTCTGTCGTTCGTCGTGCACGTCCGCGACGCCCGACGCGCTGACAAGACCTTTCCCCTCTCCCACCCCCTCGGGTTAAATGCTAAAATATAAGGGATTTATAGTCAAAACTTTGTTTTTACGGGGTTGTTTTATTTTTGTTTTTTTCACGTGACAGTTCAGTTCGCGCATAGACGCCATCCGTCGATGTACCGGCTTGCTTTTCTTTACATTTTAAGTGTTCCGCTGAGCTCGGTCCAGCGATCGGTGACCAGACCTTTCGCCTCTCCCACCCGCCCCGGGGTTATAAAGCAAAGGGGAGTTAAGACAGATTCAGTCTGTAAATGTTTGTCGCGTTTGAACATAATCAATACTTTTAGTTATGTCTCATAACTGTCAATGCGGTACTAGAGATCGTGGACAACATTAGATCTCGCGGGGGCATGGTTGTCCTGCAGTACATTACAGGGCACGCAGGAATACCACAGCAGGAGAGGGCAAACCTGCTGGCGCAACAGGGCGCTGCCCAGCCCCAGAAAAATCGCCCAATGACTCAGTTGGGAGTCAAATCGTGGCTAAAAGCCTCCTTTATGGAAAGGTGGCTTGCGGGCTGGGAAAATGGTGACACGGTAAGGGTGCTATACGGCGAAATGCCGCGACCGCGCAAGCGAGATCCCTGGTGGGAGCTTCCTCGTAGCTGCCAGTCCCTCATTACGCAAATGCGGACTGGACATTGTCCAACAAACAGCTACTTGAATAGGCTCGATAGGAACAGGGAAACCGGCTGCCGTTTATGTGGTATGGCCGAGGAAACAGTGGCACATCTTCTGACCCGATGCTCTGTGGCGATTGGGGACACGGACGGATCAGGCAGCCCACGCACTGTGGAGGAATATCTCCATGGCGATGCCCTTATGTTGAGGCTCGCCGTTGGTATTGTAGGCCGGGCTATAAGAGTCTAAGTGACTCAGCCCTCCATTGAGAATGTCACATATTTAGTTATGTCTCATACATAAGGGATCTATAGCCAAAAACTTTGTTTTTACGGGTTTGTTTTATTTAATCCCTTATATTAACATTACCACAATTTCTCTCTGTCTGTCGTTCGTCGTCGGGCGCGCGAAAAAACAAAAGTAACAAATGACCCACTTCCCGAAATGCAATCGAGCTGAAACTTGGCAAATGTATCTGTGTCAAATTAAAAATGCATCGTATTTAAATTTTGGATCGATCGACCGCACCGTAATTAAAATAATGCATTTTTAGTTTATCTATATAAAACTATATGTAGCAGTCGCTATTGTTAACATTTTAGGGTCACTTGACTTCACGCCAGCCATCGGTGACCACATCTCGTGTTTTAACTAGGGAGAATTCACTCAGTTTCAGGCTATAAATGTTTGTCGAGTTGGAACATAATCAATACTTTAAGTTCTGTCTCATATATAAGGTATTTATAGCCAAACATTTTGTTTTTACGGGTTTTATTATTAAATCCCTTATATTAACTTCACAGCCGTCTCTGACTGTCTTCATCTCTTTGGCGGGCGGAAAAATAAAAGTAGAAAATGACACACTTTCCGTAATGCCATCGAGTTGAAATTTGGCAAATAGACCCGTGTCACCTAACAATGCATCGTATCAAACTGTCAGATCGATCGAACGTGCCATAATTAAATTAATGCACTTTTAGTTTATCTCTATATAACATTTGTAATTCAAATTCACTGTTTGTTATTGTTTTTCTTTCACGTGCCATTTGATTTCACGCGTTGACGCCACCCGTCGATGTCCACATCCCTCCCGTCCCTTTCCCCGGTTTTAAAGCCAGGGGATATCACTCGGTGTCAGTGTGTAAATGTATGAAGCGTTTGAACATAATCAATAATTTTAGTTATGTCTCATATATAATGGGTTTATAGAAAAAAAACATTGTTTTTACGGGTTTGTTTTATTCTTGTTTTACATCACACGACGCTTGCCAACTGTGATCTGTCAACCCCATGGAGGGTCATTCGTCATGCTTACTTGCACATACTCGTTTAGATTAATTATATATAGAGATATAACTCGTGTTAAAAATTGACATTAATGTACCCTTGCCTTTAATAAGTTGTACTCTAAAAAATTTTTGTCAGAAACTTTTGTGGTAACGTACACTGCAACTTTGTAAAGTTTCATGGCGATTGTAATTAGTAAAATAATATTTTTACAGCTTGTTTAAGAAATATGACATTAATGGGCACCCGGAGGTAATTGGTATAAGATGAAAATTTTAAAACACTTGTTTGATTTTAATCTGAAAACTGAATGATATACTTGTTTGTCAAAATTTGTCTTGTAAAATAAAATTGTTCATAAAGTTACATTCAGGGCTCCCGGGGAAAGTGGTGGAAGATATAAAGTTCAGAGCCATGAAAATTTAAATATGGCTCATGATGGAGATATGTGTCAATATTTTTCATGAATTAAAAAACAATTAATGGGGATTAAAACCTTGAAAGTTTACCGAATTTAAAAAAAAATAATTTTGCCCCCTGCTGGAGTTTAGTTATCTATAGAAGTTTTATATGAGACATGAAATTTTAATTTACCACGTTTGTTCAAGATCCATCCATGTACCCAGTAGCAAAATAAATTTAAATTATTTTATGAAAAGGACATTTTAGGCCCTATGCAATGTTCTCATTAAGATTCGCTTATCTAACTGATGCCGCGCAGTAGTTTAGAATTACTGTGAAGCTAATTTTGTAAAACATTGCACACAAAAAAATGAACGCTGTGCAACTTTGCACACTAGTTTGTTTACTTTGCACACGGACCAATGAACCTCCGGGGAAACTTTGGTCCCGTCCCCTAAAAAGACACATTGTTATTTAAAATAAAATTTTTGTGGGAACGTGCTCAAAAACTTCTTAAAGTTGTATGGTGATCGGATTAATACAATAATATTTTTACAGCTTACATAATACAAAATGGCATTAAAGGCCCCCTAGACCCACTGAGTATAAGAAGTAGAGTTCAAAACACCTATTGATTTCCATCTGTGTCATAATGGAAGTATTTTTCAACAATGGTTAAATGGAGTAAAATAGAATGTGTAATAAGGAATTTTTTTTTAAATTCCTTTTTTTTAAATGAAAAAAAAATATTATTTTTGTTGAATTTTTGGAAAAAAAAATTTTTTTGGTCCCCAGCCAAATAGAAATTGAAATTAGGAGACAACTGCCCCATATAATTTTAAAATGGTAATCAAGTTTGTAATCACCAAGATTGGTCTAGATCCATACATTTAAACAGTAGCCAAAGTTTAAACTGATTTTTATTTAGCTTACATAAGGAAAAAACTACATTTGGGCCCCCGGCCCACAGTCAGTGATAATTTAAATATTTTTTCACCTTTTACCATCGCGTAAGAGTATTCGTCAACTTCACAAAGTTTCATGCCTCCACCTACACGGGAAGGTGGGTAATAAAGATTTAAATACTTGTTTGGGGACAAAAAAGATTTTGGGCACCCACGCACAAAAGGAATGGACATTATGAGTTAATTACCCGATACAATTTTAATATACGACATCAAGTTTTCATGTACCACCATCAATCCATTTAAACAAAAGCCAGTTTAAACACATTTTACATATCTATTTCTATAGTCATAACAGCCAAAACCACGACTAACTGATTTATTCACTCAGTCAAACATCACTAAGTCTCTAACTTTTCTCTAAGCACGAAACTTTTATTGGTATAGATTTACTATACTTACATAAAAAAGTAACATAAAATATTCCAGGAAAGTTGGAAATAGAAATAAAATATAGAAAAAAAATGAACAACAATAATGCCAATCTGATTAATAACATGGTAACAAAAAAAAACTTTTTGTATGTGGTCATTTTAATATTTGATTTTTCAGCATCTCTGATATCGACATTGAAAACAGTGAGAGCTGCATTTTCGATTATCTCAAAATTTATGATGGAACAAGTGATACAGAAATGCTGCTCTCTACATTTTGTAACAAAGATGATAAGATCCCAAAGATTGTGGCTTCTTCAACCAATTCAATGTATCTGGTGTTTAAGACAGACGATACAGTTCAAAGAAAAGGATTTAGTGCAATCTATCGTATTGATGGTAAATAAATATTTCCTAATAGTTTCTACGATAATTTTGATTGTCATAAGGATGGAGACTATTTATTGGAGTCTAATATAATATTGTCGTTTCAAAAAAGTTGCGAAATAGTTTGGTACATGTAAGATTTAATTATGTTAAATTTGTTTCTATTATGCTTGTCTAAGCAACCATTAAAAATTAAAAAGTGATATGAAAAGGAAATTAATTTATAAATAAACGAAGACATGTTGCAGATTAGAGTCTATTTTGCCATCATTTAAATAAGATGCATATTGTGTAATAGCAGAAGTAACAAATATAATTTGAGAACAAACCGGAGTTCAATTAAAAAGGTGAATCCAAGGGAAAGCTATTCTATTTAAAATAAAATTTGGAAGTTTGTTGTGTTATTTTCATTCTGAAATACAGTATTTTTTTTAAGTTTCCCAGAGTATTTTGATTTTGAAATGAATTATTTTTTGTTAATTTAAATTTTACATTATATGTGAATCCTTGAAATTTAAAGTATATATTAAACAAATGACATATTTATATTCAAAACACATTTTTTTTTGTAGCACTGACAAATGCATTTAGCAATACAAGTGTATTTACTGTTTGAAATTTCGGATTTCATATTTTGACATGGCATTTGTTTTATCTATTTATTTAAATTATAACTGAGCTTTCTTTTATTATTAGAAAAGAATTATAAAATCAAATTCTTTATTTTTTAAACAAAATTTACATATTTTTAGATTTCAGATCATTAATATTGGATCAAATAAATGGATACATTGCCAGTCCTGGATATCCATTGAAATACCCGTCTGGTTCTTATTTCTCTTGGACCATTCAAGGAAGAAATCACACGTATATTACTTTGAGGTATTGCATGTACATACATTTTATAATATCTTTTAAATATGAATTCAAAGTGACTTAAAAATAATGTGTGTAAGTAATACTTCAAAATTAATTTATAAATTGCTCTTTTAAAAAAAATGTTAACCTTGTGAATGTACTTTGAAAGGGATAGAGCAAGAACAATATATAGGTTGAAAACATAGACATATTCGGTTAGACATTTAGTTTATGTGCACTTCTATGTCATTATATATTCTAGTTAATACATAAATGTTTAATTATTAAAGGCACTGTGTTACTATTTTAATGTGAAGAGCGTTGAGCCCGGCTGCCTGCTGGGGTAATGCGCATTATATATATTCAAATGATAATAATTATTATTTATTAAGAATGGACTTTTCAAAAATAATAAAACAAAATATCTTATGCAAATATTTCATGAAGTAAAAAAAAACTTTTTCTCTATATATACATATATATACCCGGCTTCACCCGGACCAGTATTAGGGATTCCATTTTGAGCCCCACCCATTATGACCCCTATCAATAATAGCATCCCGTTCTTGGTCAAATCGTTCCCCCCATCCATATGATTCCACATTTCTTTGAGATTACATACCCCATTATAATCCTGTTTTGTAATGGGATCCCATTCGTAAATTAAACCCCTTTCCCCTACAAAATACATATACTTTAATGGAATCACATAGCTTTGGTATTATCCCATTATAATTATACAAAGTGATGCCGTTTTTCATAGAATCCCTTACCTTCTTATGACTCCATGCTTCATTTGAGATTTCATGCCCAATTATGATCCTGTTGTTATAACAGAAAAACCTAACAGTCATTGATGTCTCATTATCCGTGCGAATCCTATTTCTTATAGTCCATTGGAAAATTGTTTCCAATGCTTGTATATATTCCAATAGGATCCTTTTCTGATTAGCGGTACTATCCACTGTTAATATACTTTCTTGGCGCCATTTTATCTACTAAGAGATATGATTCCTTATGGTAGTAATTATTATAGCCATTATGCCTAGGGAGAAATATAAAAAACTAGATACGACCCACGGCGTAGCATACGCCGCAAACTTGCTCATCATAGACAGTGCAAAGAATGGGGGGGGGGTGTTAGAGTACGGAAACAAACAGCAGAGCGAAGAAATGACAAAATAGCCAGTAAACGTGGAGAAATGGGCACAGAGGTTGTTGTTACCCGCCCCCCCCTTAATTACTACCATCCATTAAACATAAACTGTGATTGGCCGACCCTAGCGAGGGTTAGTCATGTTTAAGGTTGTTAATTGCGTGTTGTTGTTGGGTTTTTTTTTGGCAAACCGATTATCGATTATGTAAATCCAATTTTAAACTGATTATCGTTTTATAAAAATGAAATCCGGCAATTTTACAAATCTGGCTCCGGCTGGATTTCATTTTAATAAACGTCATTTAATAAAGTGTCAGTAATAATTATTTAAGTGGAGATTTTATTTAAAGTTGTGCGTTTTGACGTGACGTCACATTTCTTAAAAAGAACCCCCTCGTCACACATCGTCACAAGTGTATGACTCCCCTCCCCGCCCCAGGTGCGTGACGCCATTTATTGACGGTCCCTAAAAAGGGCGGCACATTGTTTTAGCTACGCCACTGGAAAATACTATGGAAATAGCACGGAGTATTCAATATGACGCATATAGTAATTTGTAAATAGCATCTTAATGTACCTTACCTTTAAAAGTAAATTTTGAATCTTGCTCTCAATGCTTTGATTTATATTTATAGTGATCGATCACTATCGACGATAGACATAGTCATAGTGTTATTAAGTTAGCCGAAGTTGAAATAAATAATAAATAATACAATGAAATCCATATTACCTGTGGTATTCGAGGATGAAATAAATAGTAAATAATACCCTACAACAAAGTTAAAATAGACATTGTGTCGTAAATCAGTCCTTTGAAGCCTTATTTATAACTTTGCTGAATAAAATTCTGAATAAAGTACATAAATAAATCGTAATCGTCGTTGTCTAAAAACAGAATCAAAATTATAATTGTATTCGATATTCGAAATTGAAGTAAATAGAAAATTAAATAATACATCAGCTGCTGATAGAGGCGATACAAAAGATATGTACGAAAATATAAAACAAGCAATAGGCCCTCTGTCCTCCAAGACAGCACCCCAAATGTAGACCTAAGTAAAGCTTTTGATCTAGTCAGCAGAAGCGGCTTTTTCCAGATCCTAATAAAATAGGCTGCCCTACACGTCTGCTTAACATCATCAAACAGTTTCACGATAACATCCAGGGCCCAGTGTGCGATAACAGTGCCACCTAAGATTCTTTTCCAGTAAGTAGTGGAGTAAAACAAGGCTGCGTGCTGTCACCTACTTTATTTGCAAATATTCTTCTCCATCTTACTTCAGTATGCTTTCAAGAACAACAGCGAGGGGTTCGAACTTGCGAATAAATTTGTTGAATATGGAAATGAGATTTAATTTTTCTCCGCTAGTGACTGGCTGTATGAGTTTTAGGGACCAATCGCCTATCGAGGCCCGCACAGACATCTGCCTTGTATTATCATAGATGTTAAAACTAAAATAAAATATAACAAATTTAAAATTAAGAAAATATATTTCTTGGAACATAACGTGTAAAGAAAACTTTAAATTTATACACATTTTTAAAAAAAATAAATTAAATAATACGCAAGTAATAAAGAAATAGAGTCAATTTTTTTTTCAAAAAGGTTAGTAAATTTGAGGGACAATAATGCAAATCAACAAATAACATAGTAACAAAAAGTTTTCGTTTATTTCTCCTTTGTCAGTTTTATTTTTTACTTTTTTTCAGCATCTCTGATATGGACATTGAACACAATGAGAACTGCACTCACAATTTTCTCAAAATTTATGATGGAACAAATGAAACAGATACGCTGCTATCTACATTTTGTAACAAAAACGATACCATCCCAAAGTTTGTATCTTCTTCAACAAATTCAATGGATCTGGTGTTTAAGACAGACTATTCCATAGAAAGAAGGGGATTTAGTTTATTATATCGTGTTCATGGTAAGTAAATATTTACTTTAGGTGTATACAAATATTTTGATTAATCTTGGGTTAGATACAATTTGGAATAATAAAATATGTTGTTTTGGTTAAATATTTGAGAAGAAAGTTTGAACATGCGAGATCAAATAGTTTAAAACATGTCTTTGTTATTGCTTGTTTAAACAAACGTTAAACATTTAAAAGGCAAAAAAAAGAACACAATATCAAGACATTTTCAAAATTTAATCAAATTTATCTATAAATTAAACAAAATGTTTCTTGTGTAGAAGTAACAAAAATGACATGAGAACAAACCACAAAGGAAAAGAACAGTAGGTGAATCTATGGGGAAGTCTTTCTATTTAAAGCGAAATTTGGAAATGTGTCAGTTTATTTTATATCTGAAATACATTTACTTTTCAGTTTTCCCACAAATGAGTATATTTGATTTTTTAAATATTGTTTTTTATTAAATCTAAATTTCAAATAGTAGTAGAATCTAGTATTAATAAATGTACTTAACAATACAATTTAATTATTGTTTGAATTTTTAAATCCAATATGTTCGAGGTATTAAAATTGTATTTAAATTGTAACATATAAGTATTTTAAGTTAAAGAAACTATTGCTAAACAAAATCCTTCATAATTTTAAATAATTTTGCATATTTTCTAGATTTTAACTATGTAATAAAGGATGAAATAATAGGATACATTCCAGTCCTGGTTAGCCATTGCAAAAAACTTTCTTTTTTTAAAATTGTGTGTGATTTTTTTAAAATAATAGTTGTATATAAATTTTTGTATTACTAAATATCTAGATTACCTTATATACTGGTTCTATACCCCCTTCGTTCATAAGCCGACCCCCTCTTTTGGAAGAGAACAGTATAAAAAGTGTGTAACCCACTCGTAAGCTGACCCCAACAAATAATAGGACAGCGTAAACAAAAGTATACACATTTGTTAAAACTACAAGCGTATTCGGTCATTATGATTGTTTACACATTTGTAAATCAATTTATTTTAAAAACTCACAAAAATAGATAAAATGAATAAATTAGGTAAGTGCAGATGTTTAATAATATTTCATAGCTTCTGGCAGAGCAGTCGAATCTTGTAGAATGTAGAAAAGGACCTTATGATCTACAATAACAACACCGATATTCAATGAACATGCAGAAATCCCATATGACCCGCTCGTAAGCCGACCCATCAACATCTTGCCATAGATTTTATCCAAAAATGGTCGGCTTTAGAACGAGTATGTGCGATAAAACAAATTAAAACATATTGATAGTGCATTTCAATTTACTTTTTTATGCATCTGGAAGAAACAATTTCCAAGTGAGACACAAATGACATTTGAAGGAAGATTAGTTTAGTGAACATATTTTAAAATATTTGTCTAACAATGAATTATAACAGTAATTTTTGAAATGTATTTAAAATGCTTAGTTATTATTGATAAGTAGTTTTTTTTTAATATGTAATTTTAAAAAATATCGTTGCTCTTAATTATATTATTATCTAACTCCCTTTCAATGCATCCCCTAAAAAATACACTGGTAACCCCGCTACGTCAGTTATTCACAAGGCTAATTCAGTGTGTGCGTCACACCATGCAGTTTGTGTGTGTCACATTATTCAGTGTGTGAGTCACACCTTTCAGCGTGTATGGTGTGTCACATTATTCAGTGTGTGTGTCACACCATGCAGTGTGTGTGTGTCACATCATTCCGTGTGTGCGTCACATCTTACAGTGTGTATGTGTCACACCATACAGTGTGTGTATGTATAATTGCATTAAATTGAATTAGCATGATATGAAAATATTCTTCTATTTTCAGAAGTTTTGATAATTTAACCCTATATATATACTGTATGCTGTTAGTTCCTTTTACTGTGCCGTTTCTTCTTCGTTTTTTTATATTTAAATAATAATTACCGTATATACTAGTTCTATAGACCTTTTGTTCATATGCCGACCCCCTTCTTTTTGGAGGAGAATAGAATAGAAAGTGTGTAACCCGCTTGTAAGCGACCCCAAGAGTTACCGGTATTTTATGTGTTTCTTTAGTAAACAGTGGCTAAAGCGCGTACATTAAAATTCGTTGTTGAAAACAAAATTTGTAAAACAATTTTATTAAAACATTCAAAAAAATTAATAAAATGATTAAATAAGGTATATGCTGATGTTACGTAAAATTCCATAGCATCTGGTAGAGCAGTCGAATCTTGTGGATTGTATACAAAAAACATAAAGATTTACAATAACACAGGTATTCAATGTACATTTAGAAATCACCTATGACCCGCTCTTAACCCGACCCTCAAACCTTTTCCCCTACATTTTGTCCAAGAAAAGTCAGCTTTAGAACGACTATATACGGTATGTTGAAATGAATGATATATGAAAAAAATTTATTTGAAATATTTTATTTTATAAAAAATTAGGTTTACTTATAAATGTCTACATATTTATAAAACATAAATCTCATCTTTGTAGATTACAACGAAACAATCAAAGACACTAAATACGGATACATAGTTAGCCCTGGCTATCCACACATGTATCCGGATAAATCATTTTTCTCGTGGACGATTCAAGGTGGACCCGGCAGCTATATTGTATTAAGGTAACTTCTTAAACAATTCTTAGCCTATAATTGTTTTCCCTATTTCAAGTCAGAACAGAAAGCATAGCTAATTTTTTAAAAAAATAATTGTTTAATTTTTTTTTGTGTTTTGTTTTTTAACCGCTAAAAGTTATGATTAGGGACGCGGTGGACTTATCTTATCTTATCTGTTTACAGACGCTCCTTCTATACAGAAGATTATTGCGTCCTACGCTTATCTATGGTTTGTGTTTAGTCCTGCATTTTTATTAGAGATTTAAATGTTGATAAAGTGTTGGTTTTCCTGGATTCTTCAGGCAACCCATTCCACGCCCTAATTCCGGACGGGAAGAAGGAAAACTTGTATGTGTTTGTTCTTGCATAAGTGCTAGCGCGCTGGACTGTCGAACTGAGGCAACAACTCGAGTCACGGATTCGAGCCTCGATATTGTCTAGGCCTCGTGGAAATTGTGCTAGCAACACAATCCCTTCCTCGTTAGCGGTAGCTCAATAAAAACTTACAAACGCAAATTCACTTGCCACATAAGCCATCATGGTCTGAAAAGGAGGATATTATTATTTAAAAGTATTACTACGTAATTATGTTAATTCCTATCAACTCTTTATATAATATTTTCACTATAAAATATTTAATGAATGTTGATAATCTATATTGGATGTTCCTTGAACAAAAGATTAATACATTTGTATTTGAAATGTTATAATCGAAATGAAAATAAAACCATAGAACCATTGCGGTGGACAAACACGTATATTTTTAAGGCTACATTATTGAGAGGTAAAGGATAAACTCTTGTTGAGCCCACATTAATAATCAGGTAAAGATCAACCTCAACGTGGCTCGGAACTCTAGAACGGCTAATAAAACTTACCATTCACAATAGATGACAAAAGACTAGTGAGCAATGCTAAGACGCGAAACAATACACAAGGACCCTTTTAAATCCAGAAAAAATATGCACGAACTAATCTTGGTTTTGTTAAAGAATTAATGAAAGAACTGGCTTCCCCAAAACTGAGAAGATCCCTCCATAGGCAGAAAGATTCGATCTGTGTAGGGAGTAGCGCAAAGAAGACGCTCTAAATGAATGAAGATATGTAATCTGCCTGCAATCTTTGTTTCTCTTCCTCCCTCTCTCTATATCTCTTTGCACAAGTTTAACTTGACATTTAATTGAACAACAAAGGTTGCTCCACAAATCCGCACTAAATTTGTGAACAGAATCAACAGTTTAATGACCCAAAGGAAGAAATCGGAAAGCATAAATTGGAAAACAAAAAGAAGACTACGAAGAACACTCTACTGCAGTATTCTGAGAGGAGTCATCAACATCCTCACATACGTTAATTCACTGGCCCTAAATACCATCATATAATGCAAAATAATTCTATATTACTTGCATGTCGGACATTTTGTAAAATTCACTACACTGCTGTAGCAGTCTAGTAAAAAAATATAACCATAATAAGTGAAGTCTAAATAGTCATAAACACGGTGGAATAACAGAATCTCTGATTCAGATACAAATATCGATATGTAAAAAATATTAGACTGAAAAGACCCTCCTATATAGATTATATCAATGATCTGGAAGCAACTTATCCATACCCAAGAGCAGAGAGACGATGTTCATTTCTGACAGCAATGTTCACGTGAGTGCTTTCTACTGCTATATATGTGAAAATGATGAGGCGATCAAAATTAATCCACATAAAGTTTTGCTAGATTGTTCTCCAATGACTATTCCAGCTTTTGACAATATCGTAGTTAAATAACTTTCTTTAACTTGAATTGTGTTTATTTACAAAAAAATTGTGAGATCTGAAAGATTAGTTTACAAAATTAATGATGACGTTAAAATTTAAATTCCTAAAAGCCATTTGTAAATTTTTAAATTTATATGTTATATATAAAATAGTTGGTGATGAATATGTGATGTTCATTTACCAAAAGATTCACACATTTGTAGTTACAATGTACAAAAAAGAAATATTTTAGAAGACAAAAGTAAAGCATAGAAAGAAAATGCCAGCTGCGAATGGGTACCTAAGTCTAGTTAGGGAAACAGAGGTGGCTGAGCAATGCGTGGATCTCTCATGGCCTTGGCCTGTGAACGGTGCGACACTTGCCAACAGACCGAAACTGTCTATGGACGCAATAATCTTCTGTATAAAAGGAGAGTCTGTATGAATAAGATGAGACAGGATCATATTGTTTGTCACATTCTAACAAAATACCCGCGCTGCAGCAGATAAGTAGGATATAGGTTCGTTTAAAGCAGTGTTTCTCAAATTGTGGGGTGTGACATCCAGGGGGGCGCGAAGCTCCCTAAAGGGGGGGGGGCGCGAAATGGTGTACTTATCACAATTTTATAGACAAATGATGCTATTTACTATCGCGCGGGGGGCGCAAAATGTTTTCTTTTTCCTATTTCGGGATGGGGCGTGACAGAAAATAATTGAGCAACACTGGTTTAAAGAAATCACGTACTAAATTTTTGGAAGCTGTGACCAAGACCGAACGAATGGTACACTATGGCAAAATACAGTGGCGTCATTCCAAAGAAATAAATGCATTCATCATTGTAGAGTAGCGCATGACGCCACTACTAAATTACGTGAATATTTGGCCTTAAATAAGAAAGTTTAATATGGTTAAAGATTTCGACAGTTAAGTCCGTTACGGGTATAATTTTTAAATAAAACCTGTTTACCTTTTGGGCATCTTTTGCCCTATAGTATATCAATATGTTTTATCAAAATCTTATGTACCAAGTTTTACCGAAGAAAATTTTGCGGGAGTGTACTCAATACATGCCCAAAATTTCATGGAAAATTTGGTAATATAGAATTTATGGGCTTTATTTATTTATTTTTTTTAATTAAAAAAAAATCGATATCAAGTTTTTATGTTCCAAGATTCGTCAATATTCATCCCCTTAAACAGCAAAAAAAATTAAAACTTTTTTTTATATAGCTCATATAATGAAAAATATATTTGTTCCCCCGGCCCCAAGTGAGTGATAATTTAAATATTTTGTTCGTATGTTACCATTGTATGATTTTATTCAACAGTTTCCGAAAGTTTCATGCTTGTACCTAAACGGCAGTTAAGTAATAAAGAATTGTTTTAGTGGGGGGGGGATTTTGTCCCCTGGTCCAAAACGAATGGACAATGTTAGTTAATTTCTAAATTGAATTTTAATAAAGTCATGAAGTTTTTATGTACCAAGATCAGTCTGGATCAGAAAAGTCTACAAGAGAAAAAAATATTGTAGACTAAAACCACAATAATGCCTACCTAACTACGAACTTGGTAATAAACATAAAAACTTTTATTGTTTTTTTCATTTTCATATTTGTTTCAGCATCTCTGATATGGACATTACGTACAATGAGAGCTGTGAATACGATTATCTCAAAATTTATGATGGAACAAGTGAAACAGATACGCTGCTATCTACATTTTGTAACACAAACGATTCCATCCCAAAGAGTGTATCTTCTGCAAACAATTCAATGTATCTGGTGTTTAAGACAGACTATATTGTTCAGAGGAAGGGATTTAGTGCATTCTATCGTATTGATGGTAAATAAATATTTCGTTACAGTTTCTAAGATAATTTTGAATGTCATAAGAGATAGAGACTATTTATTGGATATATTCCATTGTCATTTTTAAAGAAAGTTGCGAAATTTGTACATGTCAGATTTAATTGTGTTAGATTTGTCTTTATTACAACTTGTCTAAGCAAAAATTGAAAAATAATTAAAAATTGAATGAAAAGGAAATTAATTTATAATTAAACAAAAACATCTATATATATAAGATACCACGACTCAAGCAAGTATGTGCAACCGAGCATGACGAATGACCCTCGCTGGAGTCGACCAATTTATCGAGACCAACAATGGTCCTTGCGTTTCACTTGCATTGTTCCTTCACAGAAAATGTTAGAATCGTAGGGTACTGGTTATCATGTCCGCCTTATACGGGGAAGGTCCTGTGTTCAAGCCCCAGCGAAAACATAGTTTTTTTTTACATATTGAAAAATGTCTGTTTGTGCCCGTTCTTTTACCCCTTTATTGCCAACACTAGCTGACCCGCGGCGTAGCATACGCCGCTAGTGATTTAGTGGTGGGTGCAGACTTCCTGAAAGACACAGTTGTCAAAATGGGGTGGGTTTGGGCAAACGACTGTGAGTGAATGAAAAGAAGGAACTCTCGAGAGACCCGCGGCGTAGCATACACCGCAGACTTGCTCATCATAGACAGTGCAAAGAACGGTAGGGGGGTGAGAGTACATATACAAAAAAGCAGCACTAAGTAAATAAAAAATAGCGAGTAAACGTGAAGACATGCACACTGAGGTTGTTCTTACCCGCCTCCCATTTAATACTACCTTCACTTAAACATAACTGTGATTGGCCGTCCCTAGCGAGGGTTAGTCATATTTGGGGTTGTTAATTGCGTGGTTTTTTTTTGTCTTTTGGGGAAAACCGATTATCGATTATGTAACTCCGATTTTAAAACAATTATCATTTTATAGCCGACTTCATAGAAGTTAGGGGTGTACCGAATTTTGCCTGCAAATGTCTCGAAATAACAATGAGTTGGCAGTCGCACCAACTTTCACTCGCGTTGTTTGGATTTCTTCATGCTGTAGTATGTGTCCGTACTTACTCCACTTTATTTGCACTCTCCATGACCAAGTCTGCGGCGTATTCTAAGCCGGGGGGTGTCTAGTATTGCATATTGGAGTATATTGTGCCATCATTTAAATAAGTTGCATCTTGTATACAAGCAAGAAATGTATCTTGAAAACGAACCGGAATCGAATTGAAATAGGTGAATCCAAAGAGAAGCTATTTTATTTAACAAGAAATTTGGAAGCTTATAGCGTAATTTTTTCTCTGAAATACGAATAATTTTTCACTTTTCCCAAATGAGATTAAAAAGATTTTTGCAATAAATTATTTTTTGCAAATCTAAATTTTACGTAATATTTGTGTCCTTTAAAATTCAATCATTGATTAAATATATTACATATTTATCTTATCTTATCTTGTCTGTTACAGACGTTCCCTCTATACAGAAGAATATGCTTCCTTCACTTATCTATGAATTGAGTCTAGTGCTGCCTTCTTAGTAGAATTTTAAATGTTGATAAAGTGTTGGTTTTCCTGGTTTCTTCAGGCAACTCCATACACGCCCAAATTCCGGTTGGGGAGAACTAGAATTTGTATGTGTTTGTTTTTGCATATGGAATAAGAAAAGTGTTTTTTTTTCATTGTGTCTATCTGAGGGTTGTATTTGGTTATCTGTGTGTTGTATTTCTAAAGTAGAATTAATTGCTTAACAACTCTTTCCTCTTTGTTCTTCTATCCTCTAATGTTTAAATGTTTAATGACGCTGGTCTACAAATTTTCATTTTTGAAAACTGTAGACATGCAAATAGGTGTTTCTTACACAACTTTTCATGCCGATTCCAAGTATGTAATCCAAATATTTGTATCACGTCAGGATTGTTTGCACTTTGACATTTTATAATTATTTATTAAATATATATTATTTATATATTATAATATAGGGAAAAGTCAATAAACCAGCAACAAAATATACGATGGATAATAAACTTCAATCATGCAGACAGCTATTGGATGTCTCGATATAGTCAACCGCAGTGTAATATAAAAGCAGACTTACATTTATTAATTATCTATGACCCTGTGAATGGTCTTTTCAGTGATTTTCGTTTATGAGCATCACCAGGATTATGACGTTTCAATGATCAGCAATAGTCGGCCATCATATTCACATTCCATATACCTTGGTTTCGACTCTCCATTGCACAAATGTCCTGATTTATCCTTTCACTGTATGCACCAAGAGTTGCAAAAAGTAGTCAACATGGGATTCCAAAAAGTGCAACTTGACACTCAGGCGGCAACCCAAAGCCCGAAATTTGGCGATCATGTTCTTAACAAGACTTTTGTAACTGTTTGACTTGAAGTTATCTAAGAAATTGTTGACTACATCTTTAAAAGCATTCCAGGCTTCCAGTTCAACTGTGGCCAATTTAGATGTAAACTCCTCATCTTTCATTACTTCTCGGATCTGCGGTCCAACAAAGATACCTGCAGCCAACTTTGCTTCACTTATGTGTGGACATTTTCTGACAAATATAGAAATCCAGAGCCAGTATGGTCCATACTCTTGACAAAAACTTTAACTAACCCCAGTTTTATATGGAGTGGTGGAAGGAGAACTTGATGTGCTTTTACCAAAGACTTTAACTTGACACTGTAACTTCCTGGGGTGAAATCTTCTCTTGGTGGACAAACTTTATTGGCATAATGCTCAGAGTCAGCTCTGCTATCCCAGAGGAACAAAAAACATGGACATTTTGCATACCCTTCTTAGATCCTTAATATGACGCTATGACATTTAAATCCACACATATCAACCAATTGTGCTAGCCATAATTCAAAGATCTGAGCAACAATTTCATGTTTTCATACGTCCCTTTCAGTGTTACCGAGTGTGCCACTGGAAGTGATGATACTGTGTTTCCATTAAATGAAAGAACTGCTTTCCCATTGCACTTTGATGAATATCCACTGATTGTACATGCTCTTCTTGTTGAATCAAACAACATTCGTAATGCAAAAACAGCAGTCTGTCACATGACGTGAAGGCTCACGCCAAATCATGGGCACACCAAATGGCTTATTTTTCATATATGTGTTTCTTATATCTATAAGAATAAGCCATGTAAACAAAAATTTGAGGTTTTTTCAAAAACCTGACGTGATACACACAAACGAAGCACATCAAAGTTTATCATTTTTAACAAGCTTTCAGAAATTCATAATGTTTTACTTGCAGTTTTTTTTTGTTGTAGACCAGTGTGATTTATCTAATGGTGTTATTCTTGTCAGTTTTGAGTATTCTCCAGTTATAACTATATCAGCTCTTTTTTGAATGTGTACTAATTTATCAAGCTTTTTTGTGTATGAGTCCCATACAGAAGATGCATATTCTTGTACAGGTCTCATGAAAGTGAGGAAGCATTTTAGTTTTATATCTCTATTACATGTGTAAAAGTTCCTTCCCATAAAGTCTAAGGTTTGTTTTTTTTTAAAAATTCATTTACATGGGGATTCCATGATATTTTCTCGTTTATTATTACTCCTAAGTATTTAGCATCCTTAGTGTTTGTATACAAAATAAAATGCATTTAACTATAATAGAAGTATTAAAAATTCACTTAACAATACCAATGTATTTAATTAATGTTGAAGTTGTCGTGGCCTCGACAAATGGGCTCAAACATAACGGCCGAGACAAAACGGTCCTGGACTAGTAGATAGAATAATAGTTAAAAATACATGTACTATCAAATATTAAAATCGTATTTTTACTCACCTATTCAGTGTCAGGTTAAGCTCACAAGAAACAATAATAATGACATCACAATCATGAATTTAATGGCCTATACTCGATATGGTACCAAGTCACCGTTGTTTGTGACAATAAATAATATAATAACATTACAAGAACTAATTTTACAACTTTTTCACTTTTTTTAAAGGGTGAAAAAATTGACAAAAGCTTAAAATGAAAAAAAAATTTTTTATTTTATTTTAATGTAAATAATTTGTCTGAGGCCGTTTTGACCTGTTCCGTTTTGTCGGGTCCATTTTTTCGGGGCCGTTTTGTCCAGGGCTGTTTTGACAGGTCACCCTTAATGATGTATAAAAGATTTTTTATTTGAAATTCGTTTATTTTATCTATAAAGTATGTTTAATTATTCGTGCTTGCATATTTATAACAAATAAATTTCATCCTCGCAGATTACAACAAAATAATCACAGAACCAAAATACGGATACTTAATTAGCCCTGGTTATCCACTCATGTATCCGGCTAACTCATATTTCTCGTGGACCATTCAAGGTGGACCCGACAGCATTATTGAATTAAGGTAACTTCTTAAACAAGTTTAAGCATACACTTGTTTCCTCTATATCAAGTGAGAATAGAAATCATAGATAATTTTTTAACAACTTTTAAAAATTGTAGAAAACTGTATATCTATGTAAACGATATGGTTCAACACTCTACTGCAGTATTCAGAGAGGAGTCATTAATATCCTCGTATACGTTAATTCACTGGCCATAAATAACATCAATTAATACAAAATAATTCTATATGACTTGCATGTTTGACATTTTGTAAAATTGCTGTAGCAGTCTAGTAAAAAATATAACCATTATAAGTAAATTCTAAATTGCCTTAAACACGGTTGAATAAAATAATCTTTATTCAGATAAAAATATCTATATGTAAAAGATATTACACTGACAAGACCCTCCTATATAGATTATATCAATGATCTGGAAGCAACTTATCCAATACCCAAGAGCAGAGAGACGATGTTTATTTCAAACAGCAAGGTTCACATGAGTGCTTTCTACTGCTTGATATGTGAAATGATGAGGCGATCAAAATTAATCCACATAAAGTTTTTCTAGATGGTTCTTCAATGACTATTTCAGCTTTTTGACAATATTATAGATAACTAACTTTCTTTAACTTGAATTGTGTTTGTTTACAAAAAAAGTTATGAGATCTGAAAGATTAGTTTTCAAAATTAAAGATGACGTAATAATTTAAATTCCTAAAAACCATTTGTAAATGTTTAAACTTATAATGTATATATTAAATAGTTGGTTATGAATATGATATATTTATTTAACAAAGATTTAATTAAGATTTAATTTATTATTTAATTAAGATTCATACATTTGTAGTTACAATGTACAAAAAAGAAATATGTTAGTAATCAAAAGATAAGCATAGGAAGAAAAATTCCTGCTGCGAATGGTTACCTAATACTAGTTAGGGAAACAGAGGGGGCTGGGCAATGCGTAGACCCTCATGGCCTTGGCCTGTGAACGCTGCGACACTTGCCAACAGACCGAAATTGTCAATGGACGCAATAATCTTATGTATAGAAGGAGTGTCTGTATGAATAAGATAAGACAAGATCGTATTGTTTTTCAGATTCTAGCAAAATACCCGTGCTGCAGCGGAAAAGTAAGATTTTCAGTTCGTTTAAAGAATTAACGTACTAAATTTTTGGAAGCTATGACATCGACCGTACGAATGGTTCAATATGACAAAATACAGTGGCGTCTAACCAACGAAATAAGTACATTCATCATTGTCGATAAGCGCATGAAGCCACTACTACATGTCAGGAAGATTTGGCCTTAAATAAGAAAGTTTAACATGGTGAAAGTTGTCGACCATTAAGTCGCTACGCGTAGAACTTTAAAATGATACTTGCTTACCTTTTGGGCATCTTTTGCCCTATAGTAAATCAATAATTTTTATCAAAATCTTATGTACCAAGTTTTATCGAAGAAAATTTTGCGGGAGTGTACTCAATACATGCCCAAAATTTCATGGAAAATTTGTTAATATAGAATTTATTCACTTAATTTTTTTATTTTTTTTAATTAAAAAACATCGATATCAAGTTTTTATGTACCAAGATTCGTCAATATCCATCCCCTTAAACAGTAACAAAAGTTAAAACTTATTTTTATATAGCTCATATAAGGAAAACTATATTTGTTCCCCCGGCCCCCAGTGAGTGATAATTTAAATATTTTGTTCGTCTTTTACCATTGTATGACTTTATTCAACAGTTTCCGAAAGTTTCATGCTTGTACCTAAACGGGCAGTGGGGTAATAAATAATTGTTTTAGGGGGGAGGGGAGATTTTGTCCCCTGGCCCAAAACGAATGGACATTGGTAGTTAATTTATCAATTGAATTTTAATAAAGTCATAAAGTTTTTATGTACCAAGGTCGGTCTAGATCAGAAAAGTCGGCAAAAGAAAAAAATATTGTAGACTAAAACAACAATAATGCCTATCTAACTACTAACATGTTAATAAAAATAATTAACTTTTATTGTTGTTTTCATTTTCATGTTTGATTGTTTCAGGATCTCTCATATGGACATTACATACAATGAGAACTGTGCTTACGATTATCTCAAAATTTATGATGGAACAAGTGAAACAGATAAGCTGCTAAATACATATTGTAATCAAAACGATGACTCAAATATTGTATCTTCTTCAACCAATATAATGTATCTGGTGTTTAAGACAGACAGACATATCATTCAGAGAAAGGGATTTAGTGCATTCTATCGTATTTATGGTAAATAAATAATTATTTTATAGTTTCTACGATAATTTTTTTATTGTCATAAGGGATTGAAACTATTTATTGGAACACATGTAATTGTCGTTTTTAAAGAAAGTATCGAAATTGATACATGTCACATTTAATTGTGTTAAATTTGAGTTTATTACAGCTTGTCTAAGCAAAAATTAAACAAAATTAAAAATTGAATGTGAAGGAAATTAATTTATAATTAAACAAATACATATTGCAAGTTTGAGTTTATTTTGCCATCATTTAAATAAATTGCATCTTGTGTACAAGTAGCAAATAAAACTTGAAAACGAACCGGAATTGAATTAAAATAGGTGAATTCAAGGGAAAGCTATTTTATTTAACAAGAAATTTGGAAGTTTATAGCGTAATTTTCTCTCTGAAATACAAATAATTTTTCACTTTTCCCAAATGAAAGTATGTAATACGATTTTTGCAATAAATTATTTTTTGCAAATGTAAATTGTACGTAATATTTGTGTCCTTTAAAATTCAATCATTGATTAAATATATTACATACTTGTCTTATCTTATCTTGTCTGTTACACACTTTCCCTCTATACAGAAGGTTATGCGTCTCTCCCTTATCTATGAATTAAGTCTAGTCCTGCATTCTTATTAGAGTTATAAATGTTGTTAAAGTGTTGGTTTACCTGGTTTCTTCAGGAAACCCTATACACGCCCAAATTCCGGACGGGAAGAACGATAATTTGTATGTGTTTGTTTTTGCATATGGTATAAGAAAGGTGTTTTTATCCTTATGTCTATCTAATGATTGTATTAGGTTATCTGTGTGTTGTATTTCTAAAGTAGAACTAATTGCTTAATGCATAACAACTCCTTTACTCTTTGTTCTTCTATCCTCTAGTGTTTCAAGGTTTAATGATTTATCGCATGGTGCTATTCTTGTCAGTTTTGAGTATTCTCCAGCAATAAATATAGCAGCGATTTTTTGTATTTCTTCTAATTTATCAAGATTTTTTGTGGATGAGTCCCATACAGAAGATGCGTATTCTTGTACAGGTCTCATCAAAGTGAGGTAGCATTTTAGTTTTATATCTCTATTACATTTGTAAAAGTTTCTTCCCATAAAGTATAAGGTTTTGTTTGATTATTTAATAACTCTATTTACATGGCGATTCCATGATAGTTTCACGTTCATTAGCACTCCTAAATATTTAGCATTCTTAGTGTCTAGATACAAAAGAAAATTTATTATACATTAATAGTACCATTAGCAAATTCACTTAACTATACAAATTTATTTAATGTTTCAAGTTTCGTTGCATTTGTTTGATCTATTTTATTTGTTGTTGTTTTTTAAAATTATATCTGAGCTTTCCTTCATTAATAGCAACACTTATAAAATCAGATCCTTTATAATTTTAAATAACTTAACATATTTTCTAGATTACAATTCAACAATGATGGATCAAAATTAGATTATTTGCCAGTCCAAAATATACATTGACATTCTTTTTAAAAAAATGTGTTTGTGATTTGTTAAAATATTACTATAACATAAATGTTTGTATTAATAAATATTTGTAAAACTTTGAACTAAATGATGGTTCACCAACAAAACGGCCCCGGACAAAACGGCCCTGACAAATAGGCTCCAACATAACGGCCCAGACAAAACGGCCCTGGGCTAGTAGATGGACTAATAGTAAAAAATACAATTAAATATTATATTAGTATTTTACTTACCGATTCAGTCACAGGTTTAACTCACAATAAACAATAATAATGACATCACAAGAGTGAATTTAATAGCTTTTATTCGTTTAGGTAACAAGTCACTGCTGTTTGTTGACAAGAAATAATATAATAACATTATAAGAACAAGTTTTACAATTGTACCACTTTTTGTAAGGGTAAAATAGTTGACAAAAGCTTAAGATGCAAAAAAATAATATTTTTTTTGGTTCAAAAATGTAAACAATTTATCTCGGGCCGTTTTGACATGGTCCATTATGTCGGGTCCGATTTGTCGGGGCTGTTTTGTCGAGTGCCATTTTGACAGGTCACCCTTAATGATACATAAATTATTTATTTGAAATATTTTATTTTATCAATAAAGTATGTTTAATTATACGTGTCTGCATATTTATAACAAATAAATCTCATCCTTATAGATAACAACGAAATAATCACAGAACCAAAATACGGATACATAAGTAGCCCTGGTTATCCACTCATGTATCCGGCTAACTCATATTTCTCGTGGACCATACAAGGTGGACCCGACAGCATTATTGTATTAAGGTAACTTCTTAAACAAGTTTAAGCATACACTTGTTTCCTCTATATAATGTGGGAACAGAAAGCAGAGCAAATGTTTAATACCTTTCAAAATTGTAGAAAATGTTATATCTATGTAAACAATATGTTTGTAAACTAACATTTATACCTTGAAGTTATTTGTTTTTTTTAAACCACAAAAAGTATGAGATATGTGAGACTAGTAAAAAAATTACGCATGATGTAAATATTTAAATTTCCATAAAATATGTGGATACTTTTTAAATTAAAAACATATATATATACATATAAATACATACATATATATATATATATATATATATATATATATATATATATATATATATATATATATATTATTGACTTGGAAGTGTATATTAGATATTCATTTTTTCCAATAGATTCATACATTTGAAATAAAAATGTACCAAAAAATATTTTTTACATCAAAAGAAAAGTATAAAATAAATGTGAAAATTTTCGTATACAGTTATATCAAGATGATATTGTTTATCAGATATTAGCAAAATACCCGCCTTGCAGCGGAAAAGTAAGATACGAGTAAACTTTGAAACCCGCGTAACGAATTTCAGGAAGATGGGACACTAAGTAGCAAAGACCATTAAAAAAACTCAATATGGCAACTGACATTGGCGCCATTCCAACAAAATAAGTATTTTCTTCTGTTTCGGTTTGAGCAGGAAAGCTGCCTACTAAATTTATTGAGATGGGACCATAATTAAACAACCCCTTAAAACAAAGTTTTTGACTATAAACCTCTGATATATGAGACATAACTAAAAGTATTGATTATGTTCAAAAGTGACAAACATTTACAGACTGAAACCGAAATTATCTCCCTTGGCTTTAAAACTAGGTCAAAACTCTGGCAGACGACGACTAAACATTCTAAATAGTGATTTATATAGCTAAACTAAAAATGCATTAATTTAATTACGTTAAGTTCGATCGATCTGAAATTTTGATACAATGCATTGTTAGGTGAGACCGGTCCGTGTGCAAAATGTCAGCTCGATGGCTTTACTGGAAGTGGGTTATTTTTTACTTTTGTTTTTTCGCGGTCGAGGGACGAACGGGCGAGGGACGACGAATGAGACGGCGGTGAAGTTAATATAAGGGATTTAAAAAGAAATTTTTAACATGGCGAACGTTGCCGACTTTTCAGACCATTGCTCAAAGAATTTCGAAATGAAACCTGCTTAAATTTTGGACATGCGGCTTTTAATGATCTTTTTTCCTAAATATGACTCAACTAAATTTTATGTACTAAGTTTAATGAAGAAACATCCATTGTAGCCAGAACCATTTGCGGGAGTTTACTTACTCTTTCTAAGGTTACATGGCGATCAGTGACTAAAATATTATTAATACAGCTTATATAAAAAAACAAAATGTCTAAATGGGCCCCCGGGCCCAATTACTGCTACTTGTTAATTTTAAAGCACCAATTGATTTTAATCTAGATTATGATGAATATACTTTTTTGCCAATATTTTTTGAGGTCGTGTAAAATCAAAATGAGAATTAAATGACATTAAGGGCCCCCAGGCAAAAAACGGTGCAAGATTTTCATATCTAAAAGGAATAAGGATTTAATCTAGTTTATGTTGGAGTTATGTGTCTATGTTAGACGACGGGCCATCAAATGTTTTATATCAAATTTAGTCAATAATCTATCCATTTACCCAGTAACCATTGTTTAAGAGAACTTTATATAACTCATGTTAAAAATTATAAACTGTACCCCCGGCCACTATTAAGTGGTATTTTAACAACTTTTATGCCAAAAATATTTGCTTGAATTTAATCAACAACTTCCCAAAGTTTTATGGCTATTGATAAATAAAATACTATTTATACGGCTTTAAATAAACTACAAAAAGGACACAGGGGCCCAATCGGTGTAAGATGTAAAAGTCAAAACAACGGTTGATTTCAATCTGGATCATGATTGAATATTGGTTTTTAAATATTTGTAACGATGGTGTGAAATAGAATGGAGAAAGAGTCTTAAACATTCAAGAAAAAGAGATTAGGGGCCCGCGGATCCAAAAGAATAGAAAATATGAGTTCAATGTCCTATATTACTTTATCATGGACAATCAACGTTTTATATACCAATTTTGTTTAAGATCAATCCATTTACACAATATCCAAAGTTTAAACAAATTTAAACTACATTTTTGCCCCGGGCCTCAAAAGAGCGATAGTTAAAATATGTTCTTTGTCTGTTACCATCGCGGTAGTGTTCTCAACAATTTCCAAAAAGTTTCATGCTTCTACCTACACGAAAGGTTGGACAATTAGAGATGAGTCAGCTTTTATATACCGACATAAAGGAAAAAACACTATATTTATGCTCCAGACCGCCCCTGAGTGGTAATTTTAAAATTATTTTACACCAATTATCATCGTGAGTGTACTAAACACTTTCCTAAAGTTTCATACTTCTACCTACAAAAGAAGATGGAATGTTAGTGATGAGTGCATCAATCAGTGAATGAGTGAGGGCTTTGTCTTTTATTAGCATAGATATGGGGCCATAAATTTAAAAAAGTTTAACATGGCGAACGTTGTCGACCAATAAGTACATTAGGAGAATATTTTTAAATGAAGATTGCTTACCTTTCGGACATATTTTGCGCTGTAGTATCTCAATATGTGTTATCGAAATCTTATGTACCAAGTTTGATCGAGAATCATAAATTATAGCCAGAATCCTACGCAAGAGTGTAATCAAAAAGTTTCTAAGTTGTGACTGAAATACAATTTATACAGTTTATATAAGAAAACAAAATCATTATTTTTAAGGGCCCTCAGTCTTATTGGTGAAACATGTAAATTTCAAAAGACCTGTTGATTTAAATCTGGATCATTGTGGATATACTTGATTGTCAATATTTGTCAAGGTTGTGCAAAACCTAATTGGTAATCAAATGACATTAAAGGCCCGGTGAAAAACGGTGCAAGATGTAGATTACATAGGCCTAAAAAATTCATGTTCAAAATCAAATAGGGACATGTGTCAATATTTAACAATGACAATATTTTTAAAGTTAAATGTTGGATAAAATTTTAAAAGTTAACACTAATATCGATTTGGGGCCCCCGGCTTCGAAAGAGTGGACATTATGAGTTTAATATCTTGTAGAATGTTAATATTGGGCATCAAATTGTTATATACCAAGTTTGGTCAAGATTTATCCATTTATCTGGCTGCTGCTGCTTAAAATATCTTTTATATAAAACTCATCTTAAAAATTGACATGTTTTGCCCCTTGCCTCTAATAAGTTGTACTTTAAAAAAATTTTTGTCAGAAACTTTTATGGTGACGTACGCAAAAACTTTGTAAAGTTTCATGGCGATTGAAGGAATAAAATAATATTTCTAAAGCTTATTTCAGAAAAATGCTATTAAGGGGCACCCGGAGGTAATTGGTATAAGATGAAAATTTTAAAACACTTGTCAATTTTAATCAGAATACTGATTGACGGTAAACCGACAAAACGGTCCCAGAAAATAGCCCCCGACATAGTAAGTAGTAAGTTCCCTCTCAGACCATGAATGGCCTATGGGGCAAGTGAAACAGCGTTCACAAGTTTCAATAGCCACGGCTTACGAGGGGATTGTGTGGCTAGCACAATGCCCAGCCGCCTTTACTACCCCAACTGATGTCGGGTACCCACTAAGAGCTGGGTGGACTCAGGGACGCCCTAGGCACCGGGAGCAAATCCATGCCTCCACATGGATTCGAACCCGTGACCATCGGAACGCTAGTCGAGCGCGCTGCCACTCGACCACCGCGCCCCCGACATAACGGCCCCGGTAAAAACGGCCCTGGACTAATAGATGGACTAGTAGATGGACTAATAGTCAAAAATCAAATGAAATATTATATTAGTATTTTTACTTACCAATTCAGTGTCAAATTAGTTCACAAGAAACAATAATAATTACATCACAAGAAACAATTTAATAACAGTTACTCGATATGGTACCAAGTCACGGCTGTTTATTGAGAAGAAATAATATAATAACATCAAAAGAAATAATTTTACAATTTAAACACTTTTTGAGGGTAAAAAAGTTGACAAAAGCTTAAGATGCAAAACAACTTCAATTTTGTTTTAAAAAATGTGAACAATTTGTCTGGAGCCTTTTTACCTGGGCCGTTATGTCGGGGTGATAAATCTGGACCATAATGGCGACATGTGTCAATATATTTCAAGAATTTTAAAAATGTTTAATGAGTATTAAAGCAGTAAAAGTTTACCCCCAAAACATTTTTTTGCCCCCTGCTCCATTTTAGGAGTATAGTCTGCTATATAATTTTTATTCAGTCCTGCAATTTGTTTTACCACGTTAGATCAAGATCCATCCATGTGCCCAGTAGTGAAATAAATTGTATTTAATTCATGTTGTGAAAAGGACATTTTTCCCTAGGCAATGTTCCCATTAAGCTGCGCTTATCTCATAGATGTCGCGCAGTAGTTTAGAATTTTTGCGCAGCTAATTTTGTGAAACAATGCACAAAAAATGGAGTTGTACACGAGATTTTTTTTACTTTGTACAAGGACCAACGAACCTCCGAGGGAACATTGGCCCCAGTCACCAAAAAAGTGTTTTTTTTTAAAGAAAAATTTTGTTGAAACGTACTTAAATCCTCCTAAAGTTTCTTGGCAATCGGATTAATACAATAATATCTATACAGCTTAAATAATTAAAAAATGGCATTAAGGGCAACCTAGGCCCATTGAGTGTAAGATGTAAAGTTCAAAACACCCATTGATTTCAATCTGGATCAAGATGTAAATATTAAATCGAGGAAATGGAAAGGGTATTACGGAATTCATTGTATTGTGTGTGTGTGTGTTTGTTTGTTTGTGTGTGTGTGTGTGTGAATGTAAAAAAGATGTTGGACCCCTAGCCAAACAGAAATGGAAATTAGTAGGTCATTTACCCATAGATTTTTAATAAGGGTAATCAAGTTTTAATGCACTAAGATTGGTCTATTTTTAAGAAGTAGCCATAGTTCAAACTAATTTTTATATAGCTCACATTTGGAAAAAACTTAATTTGTACCCCCGGCCAACAGTGAGTAATATTTTAAATATATTTTCGCCTGTTACCATTGCGGAAGATTATTTGTCAAATTCACAAAGTTTCATGTCTCTAGCTACACGGGAATGTGGATAGTAAAGAGTTAAGTATTTTTGGGGAAAAAAAAAGATTTTTCGCCCCCGCACAAAAGAAAAGGACATTAGGAGTTAAATACCTTTTGAAATTTTAATATTACTAATCACTAATACTCTAACTTACCGTGTAGGTGGAAACATGAAACTTTTATTGGTATAGATTTGCTACAATTGTCACATAAAAAATTAACATAAAATATTCTAGAAAAAATATAGAAAACTTGAACCACAATAATGCCAATCTGATTACTAACATGGTAACAAAGAATTTCATTTTTGTGGGGGGTAATCATTTTAATGTGTGATTGTTTCAGAATCTCTGATATGGGCATTGAATACAATGAGAACTGCGAATACGACTATCTTAAAATTTATGATGGAACAAGTGAAACAGCTACACTGATGTCTACATTTTGTAATGAAAACGAAAACGACGCAAAGATTGTATCTTCTTCTACCAATACAATGTATCTGGTGTTTAAGACAGACAATACCGTTCAAAGAAAGGGATTTTGTGTACTCTATCGTATTGATGGTAATTAAAAAGTTTCTTATAGTTTCTACTATAATTGTTATTGTCATAAGGGATAGAAACAATTTATTTGGATATATTTTATCGTCGTTTTCAAAACAAAAATGCGAAATAGTTTGGCACAAGTCAGATTTAATTGTGCTAATTTTTTTTTGTAATAGCTTGTCTAAGCAAACATTGAAAAATTAAAAAGTGAATGAGAAGGAAATTAATTTATAATGAAACAAAGACATGTGCAAATTTGAGTATATCTTGCCCTAATTTGAATAAGCTGCATCTTGTGTAATAGCAGAAGTATCAAATATACTCTGATATCTAACCGGATTTCAATTAAAATAGGTGATTCTAAGGGCAAGTTAGTCTATTAAACAAGAAATTTGGAAGTTTAATGCGTTATGTTCTTTTTTGAAATGCAATAATTGTTTAACTTTTCCATAGGAGAGTACTTTCATTTTGTAATGAATTATTTTTGCAAATCTAAATTTTACATAATACCGTAAATACTCGTTATAAGGCGACCTTTTTTGGACAAAATCTAGGTGAAAATGTTGGGGGCCGGCTTACTAGCGGGTCATGAGCGATTTCTGCATGTACATTGAATATCGGTGTTGTGAAGGAGTAAAGTGGGGGGAGGTAAGGTGTCTCCTCTCACGGGTTGTGTCGGTATGTCAAAGCATGTTGGCTTCCTTTGATATGAAACATCAGACACCGATCCTCTTTTCTGTCAAGCCCTCTAGCCGATATTGCTGTCTCTCCCCCTCTCAATATCAACATTGTCCTTGATAATTCTGCAATTATTACGCCATTTCCCTAACTGACCAACGCCGTAAGTACATTTTTAAAGGTCCCTTTGAGTTCTACTTAGAGAGTTCCGACTGTATATTGATGAGACATGTCTGATGTTATTTACTGATTTTATTAAAATTAAATATAAAAAAACACTTTTCTTTTCGTTTTAATACAATAAAAAGCTCTCTAGCGAATGCTATACAAACGTACGATATCCATCTTCTTCGTTAATAAAATCGCTTTCTTCCTCAACCTAAACAAAGACAAAAGTAAACAAACATGATGACCGATTTAGCGTGTACATTTGGACCTCGCTAAGTCGAATTTCCTAAGTCTTAAACCTCCTTATGTCAAATTAATTGTTAGGTCCCGGGCAAATTCCAAAAATCTAATGTATTTTAGATCTTTTCAACTCAATAGTTTTTGCTTCTAACCTCCGTAAGTCGAATTTGTCAAGGTGTTTGGGTAAAAGGAAAAATCTTACTCCTCCTGTCCTACTATAACACAGTAACTGGTATTTTATATTCGAGGAAAAGCCATGCTAGGATCTACATGGAAAATAGACTTTTAAAACGAATTGGTACGTTGGCTTCATATGGAATTAACCAATTACATAATTTTACCTAACTACATAATCTTTTTCCAGTTTTGATTTTCACTGTAACTTTTGATATTTCCTCCTTTTTCCTATATACTGTGTCATGTTATTGTTTTTTCCCTTTCATTTTATTTTACATAAGTATTTAATGATATAATATTTTTTAAGAATTTAAATATTATTTTATCACTTATGAAATTACGTATTTTATGTTTATTGTACTGATAAAGTCATTAGCCGAAATAAATACTGTCATGTTAGTTTAAAAATAAAGCTAAAATTTATTGTTTTCTTTGCACAATATTTTGGTGTAATTTGTATTTTAACGAGTTTATACTGTACTTGAATCCTTGAAATTTGAACAGTAGATTAAACAAATGACATATTTATATTTAAAACACATTTTATTCTTTTTTTTTGTAGTTTTGACAAATGCATTTATAAATACAAATATATTTATTGTTAGAATTTTTTTAATTTGACATGACATATGTTCGACCTATTTATTTAAATTATAATTAAGTTTCTTTAATTAATAGTAAATTATTTAGCAAATCAAATTCTTTAATTTTTAAATTGAATTTACATATTTTTTAGATTTCAAATCAGTAATAATGGACGAAATTAATGGATCCATTGCCAGTCCTGGATATCCGTTGAAATACCCGTCTGATTCTTATTTATCTTGGACCATTCAAGGAAGAAATGATACGTACATTTCTTTAAGGTATATGTATATAAATTTTATATCTAATAAATATGAACTCAAAATGAGTTTTAAAAAAATAATATATATGTAAATAATACTTATAAATTTATTTATAAATTGCCCTTTTTTATTAAAAAAAGCTAAGTTTTTGAATATACTTTGAAAAGGATAGAGCAAGAATAATAGATAGGTTGAAAACATAGACATACTTGGTTCGACATTTAGTTTATGAGCACTTAAATGTCACTATATTATGTTTTAGTGAAGACATGAATGTTAAATATTTAATGCACTGTGTTACTATAATATGAAGCACTGTAAGCACGGCTGCCTGCTAGAGTACGGGCATTATATATTTTCAAATAATAATTATTATTTATATTAAAAATAGACTAACAAGTTAGCAGTAAAGTGATTGACTTTGCAGAGTCCGACATATTCTGCTGAAAAGCACATTTCCAAAACTTTGACAGTTAACACTTTTTTACATTTTAGATGTTTAAATAATATTTATATAGCGGTATATATTTGACGTATGGCTTACGTGGGTCTCCCACATTGGAGACCTTTATAACTTTATTTAAAATATTTCAAACATGTTCTTTTCTGGATTTTTTACTGTGAAAAAGAAACTTTGAATATTGATTTTCTTTGGACGTTTCTAGGAAAAAGAAAGGGAGATGACTAAAACAAACACAATTTTATAATAAAATGCTGTTATACTATCTCACTTTAAATTACTTAAAATTTATGTTAAATTTCAAAATTAAATAAACAATAATGAAACATTTTTTAAAATGATAAACGTAGCTTTATAAGCACTATAATGTCATTATATTATGTATTTAGGATATGAATGTTTAACACTGAATGTATTAATATTTATGTGCATTACTATTATTATGTGGTCCAAGGTTGCCATATCCAGGGTGGGATTTGATGATTAGCATACAATTCCCTAGAAATGTATCTGTCAACCGAAATCCAGCTCCTTGTCTTCAAGCTTGACTTCACACAAAAGCCCGGGTGACCATGTTTTCTACAAACAGGAAAAGGGCTGAAAGCAGTAAACTGGCGACTTCA
Organism: Ampullaceana balthica; assembly: GCA_944989445.1. Lineage (NCBI taxonomy): Eukaryota > Metazoa > Mollusca > Gastropoda > Lymnaeidae > Ampullaceana > Ampullaceana balthica. The sequence continues at coordinate 993,066 of CALYLW010000195.1, read as the reverse complement.
AACCAGTACATTAGGGAAGATAAGACTCGTAAACCATAATCAGTTTTGTCTTATGGATTAGAAAATTCTGACTCCAAACTTCCACTGCCTTGAAGCTTTACTCACAAAAGAAAGGCTAAGGGAGTAGAACCCGACAGATAATCAGGAAATGGAGCTCTTAAGGCGGTCTGCTTTTTGAACCAATATCATTGCGGCAGCTCCTGCGACGTAAATAGTGCAATGACATATCTACATTAGTCGTTCCATTAGACCAACGAATAGCATAGAAAGGGGGATCTGCTGTTTGGGCATTAGCCTCTTCTCCATACTAATCCATCCAGGCTTTATCTTTACTGGAGAGGACACTTATGCATGTTCACATCTGCGGGACAATATAAAAAACTTAGTTATTACGACATTTTGCAAGAGAGGACGCAAAAGTGTATATTGATTTGAGGTTCGTTGAGAGGAACTATATCATGTCACTGATGCAAAAAGAAAGGCTCTATTAGCTTATAAATACAATCCTCGCCCAGCAACTCTTCAATCCCGTAAGAGTGCCAAGAAATGTCCAGCAGTCTGCTCGCCACTACCTTAACACATATTGGCTGAATCTAAGTTCCAGCATACAGTCAGTACACATCAGCTACTGATAGAGGCGATACAAAGGATATGTAGGAAAATATAAAACAAACAATATGCCTTCTTACCTCAAAGACAGCACCCCAAATGTCGACCTGAGTAAAGCTTTTGATCTTGTCAGCAGAAGCGGCTTTTCCAGATCATGCTCAATATCATCAAATAGTTTCTAAGTTTCTTGGAGATCAGTCACTGAAATACAATTTATACAGTTAAAAAATATTTGTCAAGATTGTGTAAAACCAAATTGGAAATCAAATGACATTAAAGGCCCCGGGGAAAAACGGTGCGAGATGTAAAATTCATAGGCCTAACAAATTCATGCTCAGGGTCAAGTAGGGACTTGTGTCAATATTTGACAATATTTTTTAAGTTAAATGAGGGATAAAATTTTAAGAGTTAACACAAATAAAGATAAAGAATGTAAATTTTGTTTGAAAAAAATTGAAGTTCAAAACACCTATTGATTCCACAATGGGTCATGATGTAAATATTTTTCAACAATTGTTAGATCGAGGAAAATAGAAAGGGTAATTAAGAGTTCATTTTTAAACAAAAATGATAAATCATTTTTTGTTTTTGCTTTGTGAACATTTTTTTTAAAACTCCCACCGAATAGAATTGGAAATTAGGAGGTAATTGCCCCATATAATTTTAATATGGGTAATCAGGTTTTTATGCACTAAGATTGGTCTAGGTTTATAAAGAAGCCAACGTTTAAATTAATTTTTATATAACTCACATTTGGAAAAAAAACTTAATTTGTACCCCCGGCCAACAGTGAGTAATATTTTAAATATATTTTCGCCTGTTGCCATTGCGGAAGATTATTTGTCAAATTCACAAAGTTTCATGTCTCTAGCTACACGGGAATGAGGATAGTAAAGAGTTAAGTATTTTTGGGGGAAAAAAAGATTTTTTGCCCCCGCACAAAAGAAATGGACATTAGGAGTTAAATACCTTTTGAAATTTTAATACCACTAATCTCTAATACATGTAGGTGGAAACATGAAACTTTTATTGGTATAGATTTGCTACAATTGTCACATAAAAAATTAACATAAAATGTTCTAGAAAAAATATAGAAAACTTGAACCACAATAATGCCAATCTGATTACTAACATGGTAACAAAGAATTTCATTTTTGTGGGGGGTAATCATTTTAATGTTTGATTGTTTCAGCATCTCTGATATGGACATTGAGTACAATGAGAACTGCGAATACGACTATCTTAAAATTTATGATGGAACAAGTGAAACAGCTACACTGATGTCTACATTTTGTAATGAAAACGAAAACGACGCAAAGATTGTATCTTCTTCAACCAATACAATGTATCTGGTGTTTAAGACAGACAATACCGTTCAAAGAAAGGGATTTAGTGCATTCTATCGTATTGATGGTAAATAAATATTGTCTTATAGTTTCCACGATCATTTTGATTGTCCTAAGGGATATAGGCTATTTATTGGCATATATGTTATCGTCGTTTTCAACATAATTGCAAAATAATTTGGTACTTGTAATATATAATTATGTTAAATGTGTGTTTATTATAGCTCCCCTAAGAAATCATTGAAAAATTAAAAAGTTAATGAAAAGGAAATTAATTTATAATTAAACGAAGACATGTTGCAAATTTGAATATACTTTGCCATCATTAAAATAAGTTGCATTTTGTGTAAAAGCAGAAGTAACTAATATAATTTTAGAACAAACTGTAATTTAATAAAAACAAAAGGTGAATTCAAGGAAAACTATTCTATTTAAAAAGAAATTTCGAAGTTTGTTGGGTAATTTTTTTATTATTTTTTTTAAAGTAAAACATTGTTTTAACTTTTCCCACATGAGAGTACCTTAATTTTATAATGAATTATTTTTGCAAATCTAAAGTTTACATAATACCGTATATACTCGTTCTAAAGCCGACCGTTTTTGACAAAATCTAGGGGGAAAAGTTGTGGGTTGGCTTGCGAGCGAGTCATAGGGGATTTGTGCATGTACATTGAATATCGGTGTTGTGAAGTATTAAAGTGGGGGAGGGAAGTTGTCTCCTCTCATGGGGTTGTGTCGGTATGTCAAAGAAGGTTGGCTTCCTTTGATATGAAATATCAGACACCTCCTTTCTTTTCTGTCAAGCCCTCTAACCAGTATTGCTGCCTCTCCCCCTCTCATTATCAAAATTGTCCTTGATAATAATGCGCCTATTACACTATTTTCCCTAACTGAAAAACTCCGTAAGTCAATTTTTTTTCGGGTCCCTTTGAGTTCAACTTAGAAAATAAAGTAATGGGGGTGAGACTGCAATCAGGCTTTTAAAAAGGTAAATGCATAAAATAAAAACAGGGTATTAGTAGCCCTGACAGGACGTAACACAACAGCGAACGTTTCGGCAAAGAGCCTTCTTCAACGGACAAATGGTACACAAATGAACCGAATAAAACGAAATAATAGAAAAAAACACTTAGCTGCGGTGAAATCCAAGTAGTCCAGTAGAGTTCAACTTAGATAGGTCCGACTGAATATTGATGACATATTTCTTTTCGTTTTAATACAATAAAAAGCTCTCTAGCGAATGCTATAAAAACGTAGGATATCCGACTTCTTCGTTAATAAAATCTCTTTGTTCCTCAACCTAAACAAAGACAAAAGTAAACAAACATGATGACCGATTTAGCGTGTACATTTGGACCTCGCTAAGTCGAACTTCCTAAGTCTTAAACCTCCTTATGTCAAATTAATTGTTAGGTCCCGGGCAAATTCCAAAAATCTAATGTATTTTAGATCTCCTTAACTCAATAGTTTTTGCTTCTAACCTCCGTAAGTCGAATTTGTCAAGGTGTTTGGGTAAAAGGAAAAATCTTACTCCTCCTGTCCTACTATAACACAATAACTGGTATTTTATATGCGAGGAAAAGCCATGCTAGGATCTACATGGAAAATAGACTTTTAAAACGAATTGGTACGCTGGCTTCATATGGAATTAACTAATTACATAATTTTACCTAAGTATATAATCTTTTTCCAGCTATTATTTTCACTGTAACTTTTGATATTTCCTCCTTTTTCCTATATACTGTGTCATGTTGTTGTTTTTTCCCTTTCATTTTATTTTACATAAATATTTAATGATATAATATTTTTTAAGAATTTAAAATAGATATTTTGTTACTTATGTAAGTAGCCTACATATTTTGTGTTTACGATACTGGTGAAGGCCGAAACGTTTACTGTCGTGTTATTTTAAAAATAAAGCTAATATTTATTGTTTTCATTGCAAAAATTGTTTGTGTATTTAGTATTTTAACGAGTATATAAGGTACATTAATCATTGAAATTTAAACTATAGATTAAACAAATGAAAATTTTATATCCTAAACATACTTTATTTTAATTTTTTTGTATCATTTACTAATATATTTAACAATACAAATGCATTTATTGTTTCAATTTTTGAATTTTGATGTTAAATTTCTTTGATCTATTAATTTTAATTATAACTGAACTTTCTTTTATTAATAGAAAATATTTAGAAAATCAAATTCTTTTTTTTTAAACTAAATTTAAATATTTTTTAGGTTTGAAATCAATTATTATGGACCAAATAAATGGATACATCGCCAATCCTGGATATCCATTGAAATACCCGTCTGATTCTTATTTATCTTGGACCATTCACGGAACAAATCACATGTATATTTCTTTGAGGTATTTTTATTTGTTTATGTTTTTATTATTTTGTTGGGGGTCCTAATGATTCCATTGAAACTTACTAGGGCCTCGGTAGACCTTGGTGGGCGAGATCTCCCTTCCAGGTCAGCGGGGGACTTTCTTAGCATTGTTAATTCATCATTTTTTGATGAATGCCGGATATCCGGACCAAATATCGGGATTTTTGCCACTATCCGGATTCGGAAAATACCTATGGCAGATCCGAATAGTATCCGGACATCAATGTAGTAAAAAAAAATTAAAATTAAATTAAATTAATACTAATTAGTTTATAAACAAATACATAAAAAGTATTAAAAAGTAAAAAAACAACAACAAAAAAACAGAAATCACTACACTTAACAAGAATTTTCTTCAACAACACAAAGTTTAACCGGAATTTACTAACTAGTAACTATTTTATTTACTCATGTCATTTAATTATTTTCATTGTTATAGCTTATATATTAATGTTATGTTAAAAAATGATAATTTTATGTTAAAAAATAAATGTTATGTTTATTTGTAATTATTAGTTTATACTATAAACTATATAGTTAAACAGGAGCCTTGGAAACTGGGACAGGCTGAGAGTTGGCTTCGTTTTTAATTTCTTTGTCATTGACTAGTACGTTAACAGTAGTCAATCTTTCAATACTTTCAATTCAGTTTTCAAATTTAAACATTTTACTTATATGATATTGCATATTAGAGAAATGCTATGAATACAACATCCCAGTACATCAACTATATGTAGATTATAAAATGGCCTATGACAGCATCAAAAGGAAATATCTATATGAAACGCTGCAGGAGTTTGGCAAACCCAACAAACTGACAAGAATGATATATGTCACACTGAACAACTCAAGAAGCAAAGTTAAGGTTCAAGGAGAATACTCAAGGGAATTTAGGATTAGACAAGGACTAAGGCAGGGAGACTCACTGTCTTGTATACTCTTTAACTTAACGTTAGAAAGAGTTATTAGAAACATAAATATTGACACTCGAGGAACAATAACTGGATACTTCCTGAGGGAAACTCAAGAACCAAAAGCTATTGGCACATTCTATAGCCAACCCATCCAGTACCTTGCATATGCTGATGACATAGCCCTGCTTGCTAAAAGTACTAAAGACATATCAAAGTCAACATTGAATTAGAAGACGCATCACTGCAAGCAGGGCTGGAAGTCAACAACCAAAAAACAAAATACATGACCCTAGAAAGAGAAGAAAGGACAGGTGAAGACATTAAAATTAGGAACCAGACTTTTGAAAAAGTAAATCAATTCAAATACCTAGGATCAATACTAAATGAAAGGAATGAATTAATGATAGAAATTAAAGAAAGAATATCAGCCGGTAATAGAGCATACTTTAGTAGCCAGAATATCCTCAAAAACAAAAATATTACAAGGGAAACAAAGAAAACTCTTTATAAAACTGTCATCAGACCAGCTGTAACATATGCAAGTGAAACTTGGACCTTGACAAAAACTGCAGAAAACCTGTTAAATACATGGGAGAGGAAAGTTCTCAGGAAAATATATGGACCAACAAAGGATGAGTTCGGATGGAGAATAAGAACCAACCATGAACTATTCAATCTTTATCAGGATACCACAATAGTTGCAGAAATAAAAAAAGGGCAGACTGCGCTGGGCAGGACACCTAGAAAGAATGTCAAATGATAGAGGAGTAAAGAGGGTACACCACCAAAACCCCAGAGGAAAACGGCTCAAGGGAAGACCTAGGCTTAGATGGATGGATGACATAGAGAAAGATCTACAACAAATGGGCGTCCAATATTGGAAAAGAAAGGCGTTGATAAGGACTGAGTGGAAGGAGGTCGTGAGGCAGGCCCAAGCCCTACATGGGCTGTAGCGCCACAGGGATGGATGGATGGACTTATATGATATAAGTTATATCATTGTAATAATTTTATATTAATTATTGTTTTTTTCCTTGAACTTTAAATGGCAGTTGCAATTCAGATTTGATTTGCGAACTTAACAATAAAAATGTTTCGTGTCTTACGTGTTATATCTTAGTCAGATTTCAGTCTTATAAATTTAAAACTCTAGTCTATTGTGAATATAATAATTATACAAAATAAATTAAGTAACAAATTAAGTTATACATTAAATTATTAATAATTATTAATATATAACAAAATAAACAAATTAACAAACGTTGATCCATTCAAATCATTCAAATCTACTCAAAATATAGTAAAATAATCAATTTCAATACGAGAAAAGTATATTAAGTTAAAAAGTTACAAGTATAGATATTACTTTACTACATAACATAACAAACTAAGTTCAATAACAGCATATTAAACTTAAATTGTCTGAATAAAAGAACAGTTTTATTATGGTTCTAGGTCACGACTTCTTGTACACCACACTACACACTCAGTACAACGGTGTTCGCTTGGTACACACTACACAGTTCGTTGAACTTCTTCAAGTTCGTTCATTCAATTCATTGTACAATGTTCATCGTTGACTTTGACAATGTAACAACGTCGATAGCAGATACTCTTCATTTGTAGGATTATAAATATTTTAATACATAGTATTAAATACTTGATATGAAGTAGTAAAGTACACCCCCTTAGCTCTTACACTTAAATGTGGAGATATCCGGATCCGGAATCCGGATTCGGCAAATATTAGGGCAAAACTATCCGGATTCGGCAAAGAGTAAAAAACCATATCCGGCTGATCCCTATTGAAAACATAGACATACTCGGCTAGACATTTAGTTTATGTGTACTTTTATGTCATAATATGTTGTAGTTAAGACATGAATGTTTAATATTGAATGCACCGTGTTACTATTTTAAGGTGAAGCACTGTAAGCCCGGCTGCTTGCTAGGGTACTGCGCATTATTTATTTTCAGATAATAATTATTATTTTTATTGAAAACTAGCAGACCCGTCGTGCGTTGCAACGATCTCTTTAAAAATGAATAAATTGAAAGAAACCAAAGATTGGTATGTTTTAAAAGAATTATGCCATAAACCTTCGGGGAAGTGAGAAAAAAAAGTCCAAGTTTAATAGCAAACTGTTACATAAATTAATAATTAAAAACTTACAAAAGGAAAAACGATATTAAGAGGCCCAGCCAAAAAATGAGTGATAATTTAATTTTTTTATTGCCATTGTACTCAAGCTAAATTTCTCAATATCTGGTAAAATTGAATGGGGAATTAAATTGTTACCGTGCAGTAAAAATGACATTTGGGGCCCCCAGCTCCGAGGGAATGGACATTAGGAGTTCAGTGCCCTATAGTAATATATTATAGGTTCTTAACTTTTTATATACTAACTTTAGTCAAAATCCATTTATTTTCTCATTATCTAACGCTTACACTAATTTTAATATAGCTAATATAGTGAATAAAACTACATAAAGGGTCCCCTGGCTTTTTCGCTGCGAGATCTCAATTTCAAAAACCTTTACATTTCAATTCAGTTTCATCATGGATATATTTATCAAGATCGTTAAAAAGTGAATGGCAAAAATATCTTAAACATATATGAAAAAAGACATTTGGGGCCCTCCGTCACCGAAGAAAATGTCATTAGAAGTTCAAAAACCTTGAGTATTTTAATATGGGCTACCAAGTTTTTTATACAAAATTTGGTTAAGATCCAATCATTTACTCAGTAGCTAACGCATAAACTAATTTTTATATAGTTCGTATAAGCAAAAAACGACAGTAAGAGATAGAGGGTCCAGTTATTGCAAGAAATAAAGTGCGAAACATATGTTCATTTGAATAAATTTCAACATGCATAAATTTATTTATATTTATCAATAATGGTAAAATTTAACTGTGCGATAAAATATTAAACATACATTTTGGGCTCCCTGCCCCAAGGAAAAGAAAATTACGAGTTCAGTGCCCTATAGTAATAAAATATAGACCCTCGAGTTTTTATATAATAAGATGGGTCAAGACCCATTAACTTTTTCAGAATTTTACGCTAATACTAATTTTTATACAGTTAATATAAGGGGAAAAACGAAATTTAGGGGTCCCTGGGTCCATTCGGTGAAAGATTTCAATTTAAAAAATGCTGTTCATTTTAATTCAGTTTCCTCATAGATATATTCCTTAAGATCGTGAAAAATTAAATGGGGAAAACTATCTCAAACATATACGAAGAAAAGACATTTGGGGCCCCAGGCCCCGAAGGAATGGAAATTTGAATTTCTGTGCCCTATAGTATTTTAATATCGGCTACCAAGTTTTTGTATACAAATTTTGGTTAAGGTCCATTCATTTACTCGGTAGCTAACGCATAAACTTATTTTTATATACCTCATAATAGCAAAAAACTACATTATGGGCCCCAGGGCCTAATTATCGCAAGAAATAAAGTGCAAAGGACATTTTAATTTGAACAAATTTCAAAATACATACATTTATTTATATGTCTCAATATTGAATGAACGATAAAATATTGAACATTTACTAAAAATGAAATTTTGGGCCCCCTGCCCCAAGGGAATGAAAATTAGGAGTTCAGTGCCCTATAGTAATAAAATATAGACCCTTAAGTTTTTATATATTAAGATGGGTCAAGATCCATTAATTTTCTCAGTATTTAACGCGAATACTAATTTTTATACAGCTAATATAAGGAAAAAAACGACATTTAGGGGCCCCTTTAGTGAAAGGTGTCAATTTCAAAAACCTGTTCATTTAATTCAGTTTCCTCATAGATATATTCCTCAAGATCGTGAAAAATTGAATGGGGAAAATATCTTAAACATATACGAAGAAAAGACATTTGGGGCCCCCGGCACCGAATATATTGACATTAGAAGTTTAGAAACCTTAATTATGTCAATATGGGCTACTAAATTTTTGTATGCAAATTTTGGTTAAGATGCATTCATTTACTCAGTAGCTAACGCAAAAACTAATTTTTACATAGCTCACATAAGCAAAAAACGACATTAAGGGCCCCAGTGCAAGATATAAAGTTCAAAATACCTGTTCATTTCAATCTGTATAATAATGGATACATGCGTCATTAGTTGTCAATATTGTTAATAATTGAATGGTGAATAAAATCTTAAACGTTTAAGAAAAAGAATTTTTTGGGCCCCCAGCCCCGAAGGAATGACTATTAGGAGTTCAGTTTCCTTTAGTGTTTTAATATTTGCTATCAAATTTTTATATACAAAGTTTGGTTAAGATCCATCAATTTACACAGTAGCTAGCGCTGAAACTAAATTTTATATAGCTCATATTAGCAAAAAATGACATTTTGGGTCCCCGGCGCCCCATGAGTGATACATTTAGAAAAAAATTTGCCAGTCTCCAAAAGTTTCATGATGATCGGATGAATGGTTTAGTCAGCTATAAAGGACATGCACACAGACATACATTGATTTTTATATATATAGATTAACAAAAACGACATTAAGGGCCCCCGGGCCCAATCGGTGCAAGAGAATAACTTTAAAATACCTGTTCATTTCAATATGGATCATGATAGATATATTAGTCAATGCTTTTCAAAATCGTGTAAATCATAACGGGAATAAAGTATTTAACGCTTACAAAAAAAAAGGATTTTGGGCCCCGGCCCCGAAGGAACGGACATTAGGAGTTCAATGCCATATGGTACTTTAATATTGGCTATCAAGTTGTTATGTACCAAGTTTGGTCAAGATCCATTCATTTTCCAAGCAGCTAAGCCTTAAACTAATTTTTATATAGCTCATATAAGAAAAAATTCTCATTATTTGGCCCCCGGCGCCCCATGAGTGTTAAATTTTGAAAAAAAAGTAGCCTATTTCCATCCCGTGAGCGTACTTAAAAGTCTCCAAAAGTTTCATGGCGATCGGATGAAAGGTTTAGTCAGCTAACGGGAATAAAGTATTTAACGCTTACAAAAATAAAGATTTTGGGCCCCCGGCCCCGAAGGAACGGACATTAGGAGTTCAATGCCATATGATACTTTAATATAGGCTATCAAGTTGTTATGTAGCAAGTTTGGTCAAGATCCATTCATTTTCCAAGCAGCTAAGCCCTAAACTAATTTTTATATAGCTCATATAAGAAAAAAATCTCATTATGGGCCCCCGGCGCCCCATGAGTGTTAAATTTTGAAAAAAAGTAGCCTTTTTCCATCCCTGGAGCGTACTCAAAAGTCTCCAAAAGTTTCATGGCGATCGGATGAATGGTTTAGTCAGCTAACGGGAATAAAGTATTTAACGCTTACAAAAAAAAAGATTTTGGGCCCCCGGCCCCGAAGGAACGGACATTAGGAGTTCAATGCCATATCATACTTTAATATAGGCTATCAAGTTGTTATGTACCAAGTTTGGTCTAGATCCATTCATTTTCCAAGCAGCTAAGCCCTAAACTAATTTTTATATAGCTCATATAAGAAAAAATTCTCATTATGGGCCCCCGGCGCCCCATGGGTGTTAAATTTTGGAAAAAAAGTAGCCTATTTCCATCCCTGGAGCGTACTCAAAAGTCTCCAAAAGTTTCATGGCGATCGGATGAATGGTTTAGTCAGCTATAACAGACATGCATACATACATACATACTTTTATTTTTATATATATAGATAGACTTTTCAAGAATAATAAAACAAAAAATCGTATGCAAAAATTTCATGAAGTAAACATTTTTTTCAGCAAGATATATATATATATATATATATATATATATATATATATATATATATATTATATATATATATATATATTTATATATATATTATATATATATATATATTTATATATATATTATATATATATATATATACATATTTATATATATATATATATAGCAAAGATAATCAGTGCTTATGCTCCAACCTTATCCTCCAGCTCAGACCCGAGAGACCAGTTCTATTAAAATCTTAAGAAAATACTTGCCAGCAAACCCACCAACGAAGCAATTTACCCCTGAAGAGACTATTTCAGTGCAAGAGTAGGAAGGGATCACAAGGCCTGATCAACATTCCTCGGTCATTTCAGAAGAGGCAGGCTAAATGAAAATGGGCAGAGATTACTAGAAATGTGCTGTTCATCTTGGCTATGTTTAACAAATACCTACTACTACATATGCAAGGCGTTCAAACTAAGACTCGTGTAGGCATCCTAGCTCTTAACACTGGCACAAATTACATCTCATAATCACAAGACGCCCACAACTAGCCATTGTAATCCTCAAACGCAGCTACCACGCAGCTCAGACTGAGGCACAGATATTTCCTTAGTGGCTAACAAGATAGCTTTACTGCCAAAGAAACTTTATCGCAACATAAACCAGGGCAAAATACGCATAGGCATCTACTCAATTAAAGATACGAAAGAACAGCAAATACACCCGGAGACTACAAGAAGCCCCTGTACAATTGCAACAAGTAGACACTATTGAATCCAAATATTCACATCTGCGGGACAATATCAAAAACTTAGTTATTACGACATTTGGCAAGAGATGACACAAAAGTGTATATTGATTTGAGGTTCGTTGAGAGGAACTATATCATGTCACTGATGCAAAAGGAAAGGCTCTCTTAGCTTATAAATGAAATCCTCGCCTAGCAACTCTACAATCCCGTAAGACTGCAAAGAAATGTCCAGCAGTCTGCTCGCCACTACCCTAACTCATATTGGCTGAATCTAAGTTCCAGCATACAGTCAGTACACATCAGCTACTGATAGAGGAAATACAAGGGATGTGTACGAAAATATAAAACAAACAATATGCCCTCTGACCTCCAAGACAGCAACCCTTATGTCGACCTAACTAAAGCTTTTGATCTTGTCGGCAGAAGCTGCTTTTTCGGGATCCTAATAAAAATAGGCTGCCCTACACGTCTGCGTAACATCGTCAAACAGTTTCACGATATTATCCGGGGCCCTGTGTGCTATAACAGTGCCACCTTAGATGCGTTTTGTCAGTAAGTAATGAAGTAAAGCAGGGCTGCGTGCTGGCCCCTACTTTATTTGCAAATATTCTTGTCCATCTTATGACAGTAGTCTTTCAAGAACAACAGCGAGGGGTCATACACACACTTAAAAGCTGACGGGAGCTTTTTTAATGTTGCCCGACTTAGAGCTAAGACAGATATAAAAAAGATGTTCTACGCAATCTGTTATTTGCAGACGACCGCGCCTTAATATCTCACAAAACAGAGGCCTGCAAAGCTTTGTATTCCGCTTTTTCCGCTGCTTGCAAAGAGAGTGGTGTGACCATTAACATAAATAAAACCAATATAATGCTGAGGACGCTACATCCATTCCCACTATCACCATTGACGACTGTTACCTGTATCTTTTTTGAACATTTTACATATCTGGGATCAAACATCTCAAACTCACTCCCAGTGGAATATGAAATAAGTCGTAGGATAGGGAAGGCAGCAACTGTTATGACTAGACTGAGCAAAAGATTCTGGTCCAACGCAAAACTCACATCAGGAACTAAGCTGCAGGTATACCAGGCCTGAATACTGAGTACACTCTTCTATGGATGCGAGTCTTGAACCACTTACACCTGCACGCAAGAAGGCTAAATGGCTTCAACCTCAGATACCTGCTAAATTTCTTAGAAATCAAATGGCAAGAAAAGTAAACAACAGGGATGTCCTGGCTCAAGCAAGCATTTTCAGCATCCTAGCCATATTAAGCCAAAGATGCCTCCGCTGGCGTGGGCACGTCAAGAGAATGCAAACTGGTCATGCAATCATTGATGAGATATACAGTAAGCTGGTGACAAGGAAAATATTGTTGGTCTGCCACGTCTCAGATACACAGACAAAAGCAGAAGAGATATGAAAGTTGGCAACATCAACATCCCAAACTGGGAGGACCTGGCAGACGATATATCTACGTGGCAGGCTGTTGTGAAGGAAGGATCACTACTGGCCAAGGAACAAATCAGCAGCTGAAACAGAGCCAAGAGGGAGGCTGGGCAACACTGCCACACAGCATTCGTTTATGTGAAATACATAAGAGTCTACTACTCGAGGATTAGTCTCATCAGCTACACAGAAAACTGCAATCGACAAAGAACATTATATCGTCTTTCGAAGGCCGAAATATGCCATACCATAACAAATTATGTACAGTGTTGTGATTTCAGTTTATTGCTAAGCTACAGTGCTGTATAGATTATGTAATTATTATTATTCATTGAAAACTAAAAATAAGATAAAAGTATTTTAAAATAGAAGAGAAAATATTTGTAGGTAATAACTTAATGTGTACAAAAACTTTTAAAAAACACTAAATTAATTTTTAAAAAATAAATTTAAAAAAAAAGCACAAACACCAGTAAAACAGAAATTTGATCAGAATTTTTCACAAATAAGTTAGTAAAATTAACCGACAATAATGCCAATCTAACAACTAACATGGGAACAAAAAGATTTTATATGATTCCCCTTTTTGTCAGTTTTATGTTTGATTATTTCAGTATCTCTGATATGGACATTGAATCCGATGAGAACTGCACTCACGATTTCCTCAAAATTTATGATGGAACAAACGAAACTGATACGCTGCTATCTACATATTGTAACACAGATGCTACCGTCCCAAAGATTATATCTTCTTCAACCAATTCGATGCATCTCGTCTTTAAGTCGGACATGGTCATTCAAAGAAAGGGCTTTATTGCATTCTATCGTAGTCATGGTAAATACAAATATTCTTATATCTTCTATGATAATTTTGATTTGTTTTAAAGGTTATAGACTATTTGGTGTTTATGTTTTTTTGGTTACAAAATTGCGAAATAAGTTATACATTTCAAACTCAAGTGGGATAAAAATTATTTTTTAAATTTATTTTGTCTTAGAAACGTTTACAAATTAAAAATAAAATGAATGGAAAGGAAATAAATTACACATAAAACTAAGACATGTTGCAATTATGAACAAATTTAGCCATAATTTAAATAAGTTACATATTGTGTCGAAGTAACAAATATAACTTGTGGACAAACCGGAATTTAGAAAAATACTAGGCGATTCTAACGACATGCTGTTCCATTTCAAAGGGAATTTGGATATTATTAATATTATTTTTAATTTGAAGTACAATATTTTATATGTTTTCCCAAATGAGAGTGAATATGATATTTTAAAGTTGTTTTTTTTTCAAAAATATTACTTTTACAAAATACGTGTATCCTATATTTCAACTATAGATTTAAGATATTGTTTATATTCATAAAAAATGTTAATTAAATTAATAGTAGATTTATTAAATGTAATTAATAAAACCATTTTATTTATAGAATTTTAAATCGAATTTGTTTGATCTGTTTAAATTTTATGTAAATAATACGGAGCGTTCTTTTTTTAATAGAAAATATTTAAAATATTATTTATTTTTTTTAAAACTAAATTTACATATATTTTAGATTTCAAATCAGTAATAATGGATCAAATAAATGGATATATTGCAAGTCCTGGATATCCATTGAAATACCCGTCTGGTTCGTATTTCTCTTGGACAATTCAAGGAGGAAATCACACGTATATTTTTTTGAGGTATTACATGAATATAAATGTTATAATCTATATATATATATAAATCAAAATATGTATGTATGTGCGTTTGTATGTTTGTTGTTCGTCCGTCGATTCGACGAAGACCACTCTAGTCTTCCTAGGGTTGCTGGGACTTGCTTTGTTTGTGCGTGCGCAGATGGCTGATGAGGCCGATCCTTGCACGGAATGTTCGGGAACAGAAGGGACGAGTGGGACATCTCCAGGAGGGTTGACAGCACGAGCCTTTCGGGCTTGCCTCTTCTTTTCTGCAGAGGTGATCCGGTTTGCCTCGCATGACTTGGCACCTTCGTGGATGGAAGAACGCCAGGTGGATCGGTCCATTGCAGGACTTTCCCCCGTGTCTGGGTTGATGGCAAACGCTTTCAGTGAGGATTTTGGTGTGTCTTTGAAGCATTTCTTTTGCCCACCGTGGGACCGCTGGCCCTGCTGGAGCTCGCTATAGAAGAGTCTCTTTGGCAGTCTCTTGTCTGGCATTCGGACCACGTGCCCTGCCTAACGAAGCTGGGACTGCAACAGGAGTGTGAATATGCTGGGGAGACCTGCCTTGGTCAGTACCACTGTGTCTGGTATTTTATCCTGCCAATTTATGCCGAGGATCTTCCTGAGGCTTGTTGAATGAAAGTGGTTAAGCTTCCTAGCATGGCGCTGATAAACAGTCCGTTTCACACGTATATAGCAGAGTTGGGAGCACCACCGTCCTGTACACTTTCAGCTTGGTCTGGATAGTAATGACTCTTCTGTTCCAGACATTTGGAGACTACCTGCTAAAAGTGGAGCTGGCTCTGGCATTTCTGACGTTTACTTCGTCATCGATGGTGACATTTTGCGACAGTGTGCTGCCTAGGTATGGGAACCGTTGCACTGTGTTGAGTCTCTAACCGTTGACAGTGATGTTGGGCTCAACGTAGGGCCTTCCAGGCGAAGGCGTATGGAGGACTTCAGTCTTCTTGGTGTTGATCGTCAGACCAAAGTTTGTGCAGGCGCTGGAGAACAGGTTAACGCTGCGTTGCATGTCGGCTTCTGAGACAGTGTTTAGGGCACAGTAATTAGCAAACAGGAGGTCTCTGATGATGTCTGTCATAACCTTGGTTTTTTGCATGGAGCCTCCGAAGGTTGAACAGTTTGGCATCTGTGCGGTATGTCAGGTTGACACCAACATCCTCGTCTCTGAAGGCCTCTGACAGCATGGCGGAAAACATGAGGCTAAACAGTGTTGGTGCCAGGACGCAGTCCTGCTTGACCCCGTTTGTGACTGTGAAAGGATCAGAAGACTCTCCACTGTCCTGGACTGGCCTGCATGCCCTCATGGAATTGTTTCACCAAGACGATGAATTTCCTTGGGCGACCGTACTTTGCCATGATCTTCCACAGACCCTCTCTGCCAACGGTGTCAAAAGCCTTGGTCAGGTCGACATAGGTGGAGAACAGGTTGAAGTTCTGCTCCTGACATTTCTCTTGCAGCTGCCTGGCAGTGAACACCATGTCGATGGTCCCTCGCTCTTTTCGGAATCCACACTGACTTTCAGGCAGAAGTCCTTGGTCAAGGTGGACTGTGAGGCGGTTGAGCAGGATTCTGGCAAGGATCTTTCCTGAGACATAAAGCAGGGATATGCCTCTGTGGATGTCACAAGCCTGTCTACTTCCTTTTTTCTTATAAAGATGTATGATAGAGGTATCTTTGAAGTCCTGCGGTATCGTCTCTTGCTGCCACATTAAGAGAAACAGATGGTGGAGCCTTTCAGTCAGGCTGTTCCTCCCTCCTTGTAGACCTAAGCTGGTATGGCGTCAGAACCAGGTGCTTTCCCACCGGAGAGAAGATAAATTGCTTTCTGGGTCTCTAACAAGGTTGGGGGGTCATCCAGTGCTTTGTTTGTGGGCAATTGGGGGAGACGATTGATGGCTTCTTCGTTGATTGTCGAAGGGCGATTTAGGACGCTTTCGAATTGTTCGGCCCACCTCTTCAAGATCTTCTCTTTGTCTGTGATGAGAGTGTTACCGTATGCGCTGAGAAGGGTGTTTGACCCTGAGGGCGTGGGGCCATACACTTCTTTCAAAGCGTTGTAGAAGTTTTTATAGTCACGCTTGTCTGCATAGCCTTGGATCACGTCGGTTTTGTTGCTGTGCCAATCGTCCTGCATCTGACAGAGTTTTTGCTGTACAGTCCTGCGTATGTTGTTGAGTGCATCTCTCCTTGCTGTGGACCTGGGATTATTGAGGTAAGCTTGGTGTAGGAGGTATTTCTCATCCAATAACTGCTTGATGTCTTCGCAGTTCTCATCGAACCAGTCCTTATGTTTCCTGGTCTGGTGCCATAGAGTCTCTGAAGCTGTGGTATAAATCAGATCTCTGAGTGACGCCCAGTCTGCCTCCACGTTCTGGTTGTCTGGAGAGGTGGATTTCAATCCCTCTTCCAGAGCATCCACCAAAGACTGCTTGCAGCTTGCGGTCATTAGTTTGGCAACATTTAGCCGTTTGGGGGCCTTCTTCCCTTGCGGGCACCGTTTCGGCTAAATGCGGATGTTGAGCTTGGTGATGATGAGGCGGTGGTCTGTCCAGCATTCAGCGCCACACATGGACTTGGTCACTCGTACATCCTGCCTGTCCCTCTTCCTCACAATGGTGTAGTCAATAAGATGCCAGTGCTTCGACCGGGGATGCATCCATGACGGCCGGTTACTGGTTGGGAGGCGGAACATCGTGTTGGTGATCAGCAATTCTTGTTCAGCGCAGGTCTTGAGTAAATGAAGACCATTGCTGTTGCATTGACCCACTCCATGATGTCCAAGGACTCCTTCTTAGGCAACGTTGTCCTTGCCAACTCTTGCGTTGAGGTCACCTAGCAAGATGAGTTGTTCGCCTTTGAAACGTCGGCAATGACAGTGTGAAGTTCTTCATAAAACTTTGCCTTTACTTCATCTGTATTGGTCATGGTTGGAGCGTAGGCACTGATGATGGTGAGATGTTTCTTTCCAGCCAGTGGGAGTTTCATGGTCATGAGCCTGTCGTTCACTCCCTTGGGAAGTCCAGGCAGCTTTCCGACAAGAGTTGTCTTAACTGCAAACCCAACGCCTGCTTCACGCCTCTCCTCGCTGGGTCTGCCACTCCAGTAAAATGTGTAACCAGATCCTCTTTCATAGAGCTCTCCTTCTCCCGCGAGCCTGGTCTCGCTCAGGGCTGCGACGTCGAAGCCGTATCTAGAGAGTTGTTTCCAATCAGGGCTATTCTCCTCTGGGGTCTGTCCGCATCACTCTTGGCGCGCCGGGGGCCCATAATGTCATTTTTTCTTTTATGAGCTATATAAAAATTAATTTATGCGTTAGCTACTGAGTAAATTAATAGATCTTAACCAAACTTTGTATACAAAACTTGTTAGCCCATATTAAAATACTATACGGCACTTAACACTGCTAATGGCCACTCCTTCGGGGCTGGGGGAACAAAATACCTTTTTTTCTTAAACGTTTAAGACTTTATTCCCCAATTCAATTATTAAAGAACTTGGTAAATCCATTTTTATTCATATTGACAAAGCAGGTGTTTTGAACTTTATATCTTGCCCTGAATGGGCCCTGGGGCCCTTAATGTCGTTTTTTGATTATATGAGCTATATAAAAATTAGTATATGCGTTAGCTATTGAGTAAATGAATAGATTTTAACCAAACTTTGAATACATAAACTCGGTAGCCCGTATTAAAATACTTAAGGGCACTGAACTTCTAATGTCAATATCTTCGGGGCCGGGGGCCCAAAATGTCTTTTTTTCTCAAATATCTTTAAGATATTTTTTATATTCACTTTTTAAAGATCTTGAGAAATATATCAACGATGAAACTGAATTATAATGAACAGGTTTTTGAAATTGACATATTGCACCGAATGGGCCCGGGGGCCCGTTAATGTCATTCCCCCTCCCCTATATTGGCTCTATAAAATGTTGTTTAAGCGTTAGATAATGAGAAAATAACGGGATTCTGACTAAAATTGGTATATAAAAACTTAATATCGTATATTAAATTACTATAGGGCACTCAACTCCTAATGTCCATTCCCTCAGAGTTTGGGGTCCCGAACATCTTTTTTACTGAACGTCAATAATTGTATTCCCTATTCAATTCTACATGCTATTGAGTAATATAGTTTAAGTACAATGGCAATAAAAAACTAAATTTTTCGCTCATTTTTGGGCCGGGGCCCTTTATATCGTTTCTTCTTTTGTAAGCTTTTTAATTATTAATTTATTTATCCGTTTGCCATGAAACTTGGATATTTTTTGCACACTTCCGTGAAGGTTTCTGGCATAATTGTTTTTAAACATACCACTCATTGGTTTCTTTAAAATCGTTGCAACGCACGACGGGTCTACTAGTATATTATAAACATGAATTCAATGTGTGTTTGAAATGATGTGTGTAAAGACTATTTTAAAATGTATTTCTCAATTGCATTTTAAAAAGAAAAAAATTAACCTTGTGAGGGTACTTTGAAAGGATAGCTCAAGAAAAATAGACAGGTTCAAAACATATACATATTCGGTTAAACATTTAGTTTATGTGAATTGTATGTCGTTATATGATGTAGTTTATATACAAATGTTTTATATTGAATGCACTGTGTTACTATTTTATGTGAAGTGCTGTGAGCCAGCTGCTTGTTGGGGTACAGGACTATATATATATATATATATATATATATATATATATATATATATATATATATATATATTACTGTGGAAATTAACGATTAATTTCTCTATTAATCGATTCAATTTTTTAACGTATAATTATTTTTTTAAGATTAGTTAACCCATCACTTTCAAATTATTGGAAGTCAAAAGTAAATAAAGGATATTAAAAAATAGAGCCAAATATATAAATTTTCTAACGATTACACGAAAATGTTGGTTTTCAACTATTGACTGACGGGAATGTTCAAAATGTTGATAAAGTTTGTCTACCATGGTCTAACACTTTGTCTACTTATCAAACCAAATGAAAAGCGTGTTAAACTAATGGCAATTATTGAGTTTGACTCAGACACAGAAAATGACGACAGCTCTCCTGATGAATTACTGCATTAGAAAATGCGTTATAAATACTAACTTTCCGCTACTTCGTGGGTATTTTGCTAGTATATATATATATATATATATATATATATATATATTTATTAGGCTGCAGAAATTAACGATTAGTATCTCGATTTATCGTTAGAAATTTTATTGCTGAAATATCGATTGAAATAATTTTAATCGATAAAGATTGGATTAAAATTTAGGAAAATATTTATATTGTTTTTCAATTTACTAAAAAATAATTAATTATTTAATAATAATTTTTATATTTTTAACGTACAAACTTCTCCCACGTAATATTATAATTTACTAATCTAGGTAGACGTGGATTTAATAAAATAAAATTTGTTAGTTCAAAATATTTTTTTTAAAGTCAATTACCTGTTCTTGTTACTTCCCTTGAGATTTTCAGTAAATGACGTCATAAATTTTAATTTTGGGCTTTATTCGAAATTAGCGATTAATTCAAGAAATTAATCGTCAACTTTTCAAGTTAACAATTAAATTTAAATTAATTGTTGCCAGCCCTAATATTAATATATATATAATAATAATAATAATATATATATAATATATATATATATATATAAATATATATAAATATATTATTGCTAGAATTGGGTTGGCAATGTCAGCGATGACAAAATTAATTTAAATATGTACAAGCAAAAACATTAGCCTTCCAACAAAGCTCATGATATACAAATGTATGAGAACATTGCTCCTTATCTGTTATTTAGAACAGAAGGCCAATTAATGTTTGAGACACAATAACCTCGATTGCTGATCGTCATTAAGATATTGTAGAACAATTAAGGGGAGCAAGCTAACCTGGTTTGGTCATTTTTTGTGACATTATATCCTGAGAAAAATTATATTACAAGCCACTATTAAAGTTGTCCACAAAGAAAAGTTGGCTTGACAACATAAAAGACTGGACAGGGCTGTGGTTGAATGAATTACTGGCTGCTGATCAAAAATGGCGAATGTTGAGATCGTTTTTGTTGATGTGTCCAAGCGCTCATCGCAATGACCGCAAATGTCATGGGACTGAAGATGATCATGATATATATATATATATATATATATATATATATATATATATATTTATATATATATATATATATATATATATATGGAAAAGCAGGATTTGAACAATTAAAAAAACCTTTTGCTTTCACTCTTGATTATTATGCGTTAACATGTTTGTCAATATTTGTCAAATTCGTTTAAAAATTAAATTGGGAATACAATGACATTTAAGGTCCGCGGGCCATAACGGTGCAAGATTTGAGTTTCAAATGGCCTGAAAATTTTAATCTGGATCATGATGGTGATATGGCAATAAATATCCAGACTTCTTAAAATGTAATTGGGAATACAGCTTTTAAAGTTTAAGGGAAAAGAGATATGGGGCCTCAGGCCCCGAAGGAGTTAGCATTAGAAGTTTAGTGCCCTTTAGAATTTAAATATGGACCATCAAATTTGTATGTACCATGTTTGGTCAAGATACATTCATTTACCGAGTAGTAACTTTTTAAAATATTTTTTTTTATATAACTCATGTAAACCTAAATAGACATTTGGGCCCCCGGCCCCTAATAAGAGTCATTTTAACAACTTTCATCACAGAAAGTCTTGTGGGAAAGTACTTAAAAAATTCTTAAATTTTAAAGGCGATAAGAAGTCTACAATAATAATTATACAGCTTACACACAAAAAAATTATATTAAAGGCTCCCCGTGCCCAATGGTGAAAGATGTAAAGTTTAAAACACGTATTGATGTCCATCTGGTTCACGATGGCTGTATTTGTCAACATTAGACAAATCAATTAAAATAGAATTGGAAATAATGATTTGTTTAGGAAAAAATTGGTTTGAACCGACTTAGAGCTAAGACCAAAATAAAAAAGATGTTGCTACACAATTTCTTATTTGCAGACGACCGCGCCTTAATATCTCACAAAACAGAGGCCTGAAAAGCTTTGTATTCCGCTTTTTCCGCTGCTTGCAAATAGATTGGTGTGACCATTTACATAAATAAAACCAATATAATGCTGAGGACGCTACATCCATTCCCATTATCACCATTGACGACTGTTACCTGGATCTTTTTGGAACATTTTACATATCTGGGATCAAACATCTCAAACTCACTCCCAGTGGAATATGAGATAAGTGGTAGGATAGGGAAGGCAGCAACTGTTATGACTAGACTGAGCAAAAGAGTCTTGTCCAACGCAAAACTCACATCAGTAACTAAGCTGCAGGTATACCAGGCCTGTATACTGAGTACACTCTTCTATGGATGCGAGTCTTGAACAACTTACACCTGCACGCAAGAAGGCTAAATGGATTTAACCTCAGATGCCTGCTACATATCTTATAAATCAAATGGCAAGAAGAGTAAACAAAACGGATGTCCTGACTAAAGCAAGCATTTTCAGCATCCTAGCCATATTAATCCAAAGATGCCTCCGCTGGCTTGGGCACGTCAAGAGAATGCAACCTGGTCACGCAATCAATGATGAGATATACAGTGAGCTGTTGACAAGGAAAATAGTGTTGGTCTGCCACGTCTCTGATACACAGACAAAAGCAGAAGAGATATGAAAGTTGGCAACATCAACATCCCAAACTGGGAGGACCTAGCAGACGATACATCTACATGGCAGGCAGTTGTGAAGGAAGGATCACTACTGGCTAAGGAACAAATCAGCAGCTGAAACAGAGCCAAGAGGGAGGCTGGGCAACACTGCCACACAGCATTCGTTTATGTGATATACATAAAAGTCTACCACTCGAGGATTGGTCTCATCAGCTACACAGAAAACTGCAATCGACAAAGAAAATTATATCGTCTTTCGAAGGCCGAAATATGCCATACCATAACAAATTATGTACAGTGTTGTGATTTCAGTTTCTTTCTTGGCTACAGCGCTGTATAATTTATCTATTTATTATTATTTATTGAAAACGAAAAATAAGATAAAATTAATTTAAAATAGAAGAGAAAATATTTGTACGCGTGTACAACGTGTACAAAAACTTTTAAAACTGACCAAAAAGGAAATGGCATAAGGAGCTATGTGTTCTTACTTTTTTAATATGGGACAGAATCCTGCTCAACCGCCTCACAATCCACCTTGACCAAGGACTCCTGCTTGAAAGTCAGTGTGGATTCCAAAAAGAGCGAGGAACCATTGACATGGAGTTCGCTGCCAGGCAGCTGCAAGAGAAATGTCAGGAGCAGAACGTCGAACTGCTCTCCACCTATGTCAACCTGAGCAAGGGTTTTGACACTGTTTGCAGATATGTTCTGTGGAAGATCATGGCCAAATACGGTTGCCCAAGGAAATTCATCGTCTAGGTACAAAAATTCCACGAGGGCATGCAGGCTAGAGTCCAGGACAGTGAAGAGTCTTCTGATCCTTTCCCAGTCACAAACGGGGTCAAGCAGGGCTGCGTCCTGGCACCAACACTGTTTAGCCCCATGTTTTCCACCATGCTGACAGATGCCTTCAGAGACGAGGATGTTGGTGTCAAACTGAAGTACCACACAGATGGCAAACTGTTCAACCTTCGGAGGCTCCGGGCAATAACCAAGGTTATAACAGACATCATCAGAGACCTGCTGTTTGCTGATGACTTTTCCCTCAACGCTGTCTCAGAAGCCAACATGCAACGCAGTGTAAACATGTTCTCCAGTGAATGCACACACTTTGGTCTGACAATAAACACTAAGACGACTGAGGTCCTCCATCACCCCGCGCCTGAAAGGCCCTACGTAGAGCCAAAAATCACTGTCAACGGCCAGAGACCCAACACAGTGCACCGGATCACATACCTAGGCAGCACACTGTCTCAAAATGTCACCATCGATGACGAAGTAAACGTCAGAATAGCCAGAGCTAGCTCCACTTTCGGCAGGTTGCACCCAAATGTGTTGAACAGAAGAGACATTATCATCAAGACCAAGCTGAAAGTGTACAGGGCAGTAGTGCTCACCTTACTGCTATATGCTTGTGAAACTTGGACTGTATATCAGTGCCATGCAAAAAAGCTTACCCATTTTCATATAACAAGCCTCAGGAAGATCCTCGGCATCAAGTTGCAGGACAAAATTCCAGACACAGTGGTACTGACCAAGGCAGGTCTCCCCAGTATTTTCACCCTCCTGATGCAGTCTAAGCTTCGCTGGGCAGGGCACGTTGTCCGAATGCCAGACGAGAGACTTCGAAAGAGAATCTTTTATGGTGAGCTCCAGTATGGCCAGCGGTCCCATGGAGGGCAAAAGAAACGCTTCAAATACACACTGAAAGTCTCACTGAAAGCGTTTGCCATCAACCCAGACACGTGGGACGGAGCTGCAATGGACCGACCCACCTGGCGCTCTTCCATCCACGAAGGTGCCAAGACATGCGAGGCAAACCGGATCACTGCCACAGAAAAGAAGAGGCATGCCCAAAAAGCCCATGCTGTCAACCCTCCTGGAGATGTCCCACTCGTCCCTTGTCCCTTCTGTTCCCGAACCTTCTGAGCAAGGATCGGCCTCATCAGACATCTGCGCACGCACAGACAGAGCCATTCCCAGCAACCCTCGGATGACTAGTGTGTTCCTCGTCGTATAGACGGACGAACGAACATGAGTCAGTGGCGGATTTAGCTATAGGGCAGGGGGGGCGGCTTGCCCCCCCGCGCCCCTGTTGGGTCTAAATTGGCGCCCCCCTAAAGACGCCCTCGATGAACATCAAAAAGGTGTCACAAGAGTAGAAAAATGATTTCTTAACACGAAACTTGTAATCAACACCAAACTGCTTGCTAAATATTGTATATCAAATGATGAAACGGTAATATCTGGTTTAAATCAATCACTCGCATCTGAATTATCGGCGACAATTGATAATGTAGTTAAGTCTGCACAATTATTTTCTTTAATTATTGAATCAACCATTGATATAGAATTGATCAGATGTCAGTTTCTTTACATTCAGTTTTAAAATCAGGACATGTTGTGGAAAGATTTAGAGGCTTTTATACTTTGGTAAACAGCGGCTGGATAGGGAATAGTGCGCTCGCCTCACAAGCTGAGGGGCGTGGCATCTATCCACGTTAAAGCCACAATAAAAAATAAATAGAGGTAAAAAAAGATTTTTAAAAACCAAGTTTACTAAAAGTAAGAAAATAATTTAAAACTTATGAATTCAAGTTCATGTACTTTGATTTAATATGACTAAAAACTTGGGGCGGGTTTTTGGTATAAAAGTTAAAGAGAGATCTATAAGTGAGAGAATGAGTGAAATGCATATGTAAAACCTCATAATCGCCCTCATAAATAAAAAATGCTCCCTTATTTGCTGAGAAGATTTTAACAGAAATAAAAAAGTGAAACATTGATTTCACACTCTGTCGAGGACAGGCATAATCTGGAAAT
This sequence comes from Ampullaceana balthica, assembly GCA_944989445.1. Lineage (NCBI taxonomy): Eukaryota > Metazoa > Mollusca > Gastropoda > Lymnaeidae > Ampullaceana > Ampullaceana balthica. The sequence goes on along the minus strand of CALYLW010000195.1, from coordinate 967,653 downwards.
AAGAGTGGCCTTTAAACTCAGATAAAGAAACTTTCACCCAATTGTTGTGCCCATGTTTTGAACTTGGTTACTATCGAAGCAATGTCTGTAAACAGTGGTATACAGTTGTTTTTTGGCGCAGATTTAAGGTTGTATGCATTCCTTACGTCTAGTTTACCACGTCTACATAATCTTAAAGAATACCAGAAATCTCAATATGAATCAACAGTAGATACTCTCAAACGACTTTCTTATACAAAATGTGCAAGCCGTAAGCATGCAGTTCATGCAGTTGTTGGATCATTTTCTGCTATTCTAGCCACACTTGATTCAGGGGAATCAACAGAATAGAAAGGAGGTGTCAGAGCAGAAGCTATGGGACTATCTGTTTTAATAACAAAATATTCTTTTGTTTTTCTGATGCTATTTGTACAAAAGATATCTTCATGTTATCAAACTACTTGCAACGCCTTTGCAAAACAGTTGATCGAAGTTGGAAAAAATAAGTTTGTTGAAATGAGAAGCGATGAAGCTTTTGAAATGCTGAATGTAGATGTCAAATCATTTATTAATTAAATTGTTCCAAACTAGATGTTAAAACAGAATTTAAAGAAAAGTGAATTGCAAAAAAAAAGAAAAGTATGGCAGGCGAACTTAGCAGAGATAAAATGGCTGATGATCCAACTACACTCTTTAAATCTGAAACGTACTTCACTATCATGGATACACTTGTAACACAAATAGATGATCGATTTAATGACTTTCGGAGCACAGTTACTTATTTCTATGGCATTGATCAATCACAAAATATCGGAGGAAAATAAAGATTCTTTTCAAAGTTTACGCAAAATTTACAAACATGACATTAACCTTGAAGAAAGCAATCGTAGAATATAAGATTTGTATGCATTAATACAGGCAACCTTCACTAGTGGACTACAACATAAAAAGGTTCAGCCATTCTTGACTGAAAAACTAATGGCATCGGTCGGGTCTCACTAGCTTGTCAATACTCTATAAAATTTACATGCCTCTTCCTGTTAGCAGTGCTACTGCTTAAAGATGTTTCAGTAGATTGAAACTCATCAAAAATTATTTGCGCTTAACAATGACAAACTAACGTCTGTCTGAATTGGCATTAATTTCAATTGAACGTGATCTAGCTGAGAACGTTGACTTTGAATCAACGATAAATCGTTTTGCTTAAATGAAATCACGTAGAAAGCAATTTATATAGGGCTCATGGCTCTATCTTATCTTATCTGTTACAGACGCTCCTTCTATACAGAAGAATATTGCGTCATATGCTTATCCATGGTTTGTATTTAGTCCTGCATTCTTATTAGAGTTTTGAATGCTTATTTAAGGAACTTACAATCATTGTTTGTGTAAAGTGCATAGATTTTCCCAAAGTTTGATGCTCAAACTTACAGTGACAAATTATTTTTTTTTATATTCTGAAGTAAATTGTTTAGTTTATTTATAAGTATAATATTATTGGCACTCTTTGTGTGTGTGTGTCAGTGTTACTAATCCTAACCAATCCACTCCACTAAAGTCTCTGTGTTTTTCATTATTAGTAGCATCAGATTACCTGGACTTAAACTGAACTATTTTGCCAGATACAATTCTCATTTCATTTTTTTCAGATAGAAAACTATTACAAGAACTAAAAACATTAGCTCTAAAATTTGATTTGTAAAAAGAAGTTGTTCTCTTTGAAACTAAGTTCATAATTTACTGTCATCTTTTTATCTACAACTGATATATGCATATAATACGTATACGATAAATGATTTCTTTAATTACTTAGGCCTTTTATTAATGATCAACATTTTTTAAAATACATTACATTTTGTTTGCATTTTTGACCTATTACTCTCCTGAATATAAAGCAATTGTTTGTATATTGAAGAGATTCATTGCAATGGTTTGATGTAAACAAAAATAATATTAAATAATGTACTTTGAATGATCAACACAGCATTTATTATTTAACACTTAGTTATTTGTTTGAGTTACTGTCAGTGCTATTTATGGCAAGCTGAACACTGATGAGTCATCTTGCAGATAGTACAACAAACTATTGGAGGCCTATAAAAAATTTAATAAAATTCTACCTCATTATCAAAACATTTTAGAAGTTTTATTTAGCCCAAAGACTATAAACTTATTATGCTGAGTTTTCTATGTTAACGTCTGCTAGGATATTCAGCAATTGAAAGTGAAACAAAGGATTATGAGAAATTTAGATTTCGTCACAAATAACAGCTCCCAAATTAACTACCATTTTCATAAATTCAATTGATTAACCATATCTACTTAAGACTAGATGTTTCTTTTTGTCTAGCAAGTTGCCATAGGGAAACTCTGAAAATGTATGTAACATAAACAAAACACTTTAGATTTCATATTTGAGACTGCAGCAGACTCTTATGATGAAAACTTATTAAAGTAAAACTCACATTTAAAGTGAGCAGAAAAGTTTTTTAACATAAAATATAGCAATAAGAGTGAATCTCATATCAAATTTCTAATCTTCATTGCAGAACCAGCAATTTAGACAAATGAATTTTATTTCAGCACCTATAAATATTTGCACTAAGTGCATGAATAAAAAAAAATTTTGCGGCGCCCCTTGAAATTCTCCTCGCCCCCCCACGAAGACAAACCTAAATCCGCCACTGACATGAGTCAACAAGTTTTCATGTACCAAGTTTGTTCAAGATCCATACATTTAAGCAGTATCCAAAGTTTAAACACATTTTTATATACCGTAGATCATTTAAGGGGAAAACATTTCTGGCGGGCCCCTGGGCTCCAATGAGTGGTAATTATAATTTTTGTGTGTGCCAATTTTCGTCGTTAGAGTGTCATCAATAAGTTTCCAAAGTTTCATGCTCTACTTACACGGGACTTTGGAGAATTGGGAATGAATGAGTGAGTCAGTGAAAGGTCTATCATTTTATTAGTGTATAGTAGAATGAAGCGCATTTAATTTTAAATATTACAAGTCTGAACCATCAAATTTGTTTTAAGATATCAATTGAAAATATCGCTTCTGTAACTGTAATTGGATGTTTTTGGAGACAATTAGGTTATTGAAACCTAACAAGTTCGCAGTAAAGGGATAGACTTTGCAGAGTCCAACAGTATAATTCTGAGGGGTCACCTTTCCGACATTTTGGATAACACTTTCTATTTTTCATTTTAGATGTGTTTAAATTATGGTTGGTACTGATTAAAAAGTGTTGTTCTAGTAATCAAAAATATTAAATGGAATAATCAATTAATTGCGATTAAATATAACGCATATATGGATCCCGTTTAGTCGCGATTCGTGATTTCGTGAAATCGGTTAATCGCGGTAATTCCATATGGCTCCCAAATTTTGTGAAGTAACAGCGAAATCGTTATGCTATGTAAGAAATAAGGGCGATAAGCAATGACATTAAAAAGCAATCATTGCTGAGTAGCTGGTTAATAAAGAAATAACTTTTAAAATAAACATAAATATATAAAAACAGCAATTAAGGATACAAAAAAGTTAAACAGCTTCTTGTAATTAAAATTCGGCTTACTACAAAGCATCATTAATAAACATTACTGATTATTGCGTATTTTTTTTATTATTATTACATTACACGCTTTTATTTAAGTCACAATGGTTGTAGGTTGTATCTATCCATCCATCCTTCATTCAAATCTTGTAACGTAAAATTAAGCCACTTTTGATAGTTCTAGAGATCTCGAAATTTTACCACATATAGATCGTGGATGACAATGCATTGTATCAAAATTTCAGATCGATCGTATGTACCGTAATTAAATTAATGCACTTTAAGTTTTTAGTTTTTGTCTATATAAAATATTATCACTCTTGTCAATGAACCATGCCTCAATTCGCCCTAGAGGGATACAATTATTATAACTTTAAAAAGTACTTTCAACATCAAGTCTTGCTGGCAAAAATATAAGCGTGATCGATTGCAGACATCGGGGTACGAGGTTGAATTTTCAGTTAGGGAAATTTTTATATATTTTTTTGTATTTTACAAAAATTTGTAATGATAAATCTTTTTAAATCCCTTATATTAACTTCGCTGGCGTCTCTGTCGTCATCTCTCACTCTATGTCTTGGGCGGGCGGAAAAACAAAAGTAAAACAAGTTAAGAGCTTGAACATAAAAAATACCGTTAGTTATGTCTTATATATAAGAAATTTATAGTCAAAACTTTGTTTTTACGGGTTTGTTTTATTCAATCCCTTATATTAACTTCACGGCCATTTCTGTCTGTCGTCATCTCTGTCTTGGGCGTGCGGACGGAAAAACAAAAGTAAAACATGACCCACTTCCCGTGATCCAATCAAGCTGAAATTTGGCACACGGGCCCGTCTGACCTAACAATGCATCATATCAAAATTTCAGATCGGTCGATTGTACCGTATTTAAATTAATGCATTTTTAGTTTATCCTTATATGAGGTATGTAATTCAAATTCACGATTCGTTATTGTTTTTTTTCCCACGTGAGAGTTTGAGTTGATGCGTTGACACGACCCATCGACGTACCCGCGTGCTTTTGTTTACATTTTACGTGTCATGCTGAGCTCAGTCCTTTTAGGGTTATGAAGCAAAGTTGAGTTAAGAATTTGAAAATAAAAAATACTGTTAGTTATGTCTTATATATAAGTGATTTATAGTCAAAAACTTTGTTTTTACGGGTTTGTTTTATTTTACCACGTTTTTATTAACTCGCTTTCGTTGGGCATTGTCCAAGATTTTTTCAAATCTGCCAACGTAAAATGGAACCACTTCTGATGGTCCTAGAGATCTGAAAATGTTACCACAGATAGATCTTGGATGACAATGCATTGTATCAAAATTTAATATCGATCAAATGTACCGTTATTAAATTATTGAACTTTTAAGTTTATCTATAGTCTATATAAAAGCATCTGTACCGTCGACTTTTGTTGACATCTGTGAGTTCGCCCCATGACCACATCACAATGTTTTTAAAACGTCGGGCGGGCGCTTGTGAGGTGTTTGGTAAAATAAATAGAGGTAAAAAAAATATTTTAAAAAACCAGGTTGTTATAAGTGGACTAAAAAGAATAAGATAAATAGAAGTAAAAAAAAAGATTGTTTGTGTATTTTGTATTTCATAAGAAACTAAAAGTAAGAAAATAATTTAAAACTTATTAGTTCAAGTACTTCGATTTAATATGACTAAAAACGTGGGGTGGGTGTTTGGTATAAAAATTAAAGATTTCTAATTTAGAAGGCAAAAGAGAGATCTATAAGTGAGAGAATGAGTGAACCGCAAATGTTAAACCTCATAAGCGCCCGCCCCACGTTTTTAGTTATATGAAACGGAAGTACTTGAACTAATAAGTTTAAAATTATTTTCTTCTTTTTAGTCCGCTTATAAAAACGTGGTTTTTAAAAATCTTTTTTTTACTTCTATTTATTTACCACTATCACATTTAAGTTATTTACAATGTCGTTTAACTAATTAAATTGAATTGATAAGGTCCAAAAATCAATTTTAAAAAATGTTGATACTAAAAAGTAGAAAATAAAATAATGTAAAAACATTTTTTTTTAAAAGGACACACTTTTATTTACATATAGAAAGTGCACTAAAATGAAGAAAATAATTTTTTTCTATGAAAACAGGTGAAATCGGTGAACCTATCTACATATAATCTGCATCCTTCCGTCTCGCGAGACGATGGTGCATCACTATTGAGTTGGGTTGCATTTCCTCGAGTGGCTGTGCAGTCCTATCCTTGAGTGACAGTCTTTACCACAGCTTTTACACACGAATTCTGTGCTACCAAATGTTTTGGCCTTTCTCCTAGCTCTTCTATCTGTAGCCTCCTCCATCCTTCGCTTCTCGGCTACTATGACGCCCTCTTTGACAACTGTGCGCCACGTAGATCGGTCTTCTGCCTTACACTCCCAGTCGCTTGTGCATATTCTTGCTGCTTTCATGTCCCTTTGGCAGACATCATTAAATCGCAGACATGGACGACCTGTCTTACTCTTTCCCAATGCCAGTTCTCCATATAGCAGGTCATTGGGGATTCGGCCAGGGCTCATTCTTTTAACATGTCCTAGCCATCTCAGGCGTCTTTCACTAAGGATTGAGAACATGCATTGGGTATGGGCGCGCATTAGGACCTCAGTATTTGGCACCTTGTCTTGCCATTTAATGCCTAGGATGCGTCGCAGGCATCTCAAGTGGAAGCTATTAAGCTTTCGCTCTTGGGATGTATAAGTGATCCATGTCTTGCTCCCGTATAGCAGTGTACTAATGACGCAGGCTTTATAGACACACAGTTTGGTTTTCTCTGTTAACTTGGTGTTTTGCCAGACCCGTTTGCTTAATTTAGCCATTGTGGCAGCTGCCTTGCCAATTCTACTGTTTATTTCCTCTTCAAAGGACAATATATTGGAGACCTTGGAACCCAAGTAGGTGAAGCTGTCCACAACCTCCATGTTTTCATCGTCGACATTGACGGTAGGAGGAGGTTGTGTGTCTTGGGCCATGATGTTTTTCTTTTTCAAGCTGATTTGCAGACCAAATTCTTTGCAAGCATTGGATAAGCTTGACACGTGTTGTTGCAACCCAGTTTCTGTGTGTGCTGTTAATGCCGCATTATCCGCAAAGAGTGGCTCACGAATAAGGATATATGTCTTTTTGGTCTTGGCTCGGAGGTGGTCAGTGTTGAAAAGTCCTCCATCAGCTCTGGTGTGTAATCAGATTCCATCACTGCTATCCTTGACTGCGTATCGAAGCAGTACAGAGAAGAATATTGCGAACAGTGTTGGTGCAAGTAAACAACCTTGTTTAACTCCGCTGCTGACTGGAAAGGATTCTGACATAGCTCCATCGAACTGCACTGTGCCCTGCATATTTTCATGGAAATGTCTGATGATGGCGAGTAGGTGTGGGGGACAGCCGATTTTTACCAGGATTTGGAATAGCCCGTTGCGACTGACGAAATCAAAGGCTTTCGTAAGGTCCACAAAAGCAATGTATAGTGGCATCTGTATAGTGCGCTCTGCGTTTTTTCCATGAGCTGCGTATGGAGAACACCATGTCTATGGTAGACCGACCAGCCCGGAAACCGCACTGAGATTCTGGATAGACACGGGATGCTAGACTCTGTAAACGTGTTAGTATGACACGGGCGAAGGCCTTTCCTACAATACTAAGGAGTTAAATGCCGCGATAATTATTGCAGTCACTTCTATCGCCCTTGTTTTTATATAGTGTCAATATATTTGCATCCTTTAGGTCTTGCGGGATATAACCCTGTTCCCAGCAGAGGGACAGAAGCTCGTGCATTGGCTGTAGTAAAGCTGTCTTGCCACTCTTTAGAGCTTCCGGTTGTATGCCATCATTCCCAGGGGCTTTAACCACAAGCTAGGCTGTCAATTGCTTTGCTCAGCTCTTCCTGTGTGGGCATGACATCAAGTTCTTCCATGGGTGGCATATCGGGGATGTCATCTAGAGCGGTGATGGAGACTGTGGTAACTGTTGATTACAGTTCCAGATAATGCTCAACTCACCGTTTTAGCTGTCCTGCCTGGTCTTGGATAATTTCTCCACTTTTGGACTTTAGGGGGGAAACTTTGGACGTCGAAAGGCCAGTTGGTCTTTTGATATTTTCGTACATGGCTTTGGCATTACCCATGTCTGCAGCTGATTGTATGCTGGAGCAGAGGTTAAGCCAGTAGGTATTGGCACATTGACGGGCAACTTTTTGGGCATGCGACTTTGCTGATTTTAAGGCATACAGCCTGTCGAGTGTGGGCTTTTCCTTATAGGCCATAAGAGCTTTCCTTTTGGCTTCAGTGACGGGTTTCATATCGTCCCAATATTCATCAAACCAGTCCGTATTTTTGTGAGATTTCTTGCCAAAGGCATGTATTGCTGATATGTAGATTGTTTCTCTGAGATGCGTCCATTTGGAGTCAATGGTGACGCTTGGGGATGTCTTTGAGAGACCTTTCTTCACTTTGTCAGTGAACAGCTGCGTTTTCACAGGGTCTTTCATGCAGCCCGGTTTTAAAACCAAGGGAGATAATTATGTTTCAGTCTGTAAATGTTGTATTTAAACATAGTAACTACTTTTAGTTATGTCTCATATATAAGGGATTTATAGTCAAAAACTCTGTTTTTAAATATATTTATATAAAAAAACGTAGAGAGTTAATTTATCTTCCGTGAACTGCATTTGATTCGTCTGATTTAATTGTCATCGGCAGTAAGCTTAAAAATAAAATGTTTGCACAATTTTCCTCTAAAATGCTTAACTTTATGTGTGCTGTCAATAGTCGTCAATAAAGATTGACAGGAAATAGCAGTATGTAAATAACAAAAAATATAAATTTTTAATAAATTGAATAAAAAATTATTAGACGTATTTTCTTAAATTTTAATGGAAATTTAATCGATCAAATAAATTTTAATCGATACAAAATTTTAACGATTAATTGGTTAATTAATCGTAAATTTCTGAATCCCTAGTTTATATATATATACATATATTTATTTAACCTATCGCTTATGTGGACCTCCCACATTGACATCCTGTCATAATTTATTTAATATATTTCAAAGATATTCTGTTATTGCTTTTATGCTTTTAAAAAAATCTCAGAATATTCCTTCTGTTAAGACAGTTGTTAAAAAATGGATATGTTTGATGTTTTTTTTTGTTTTTTTAAATGGACTTTAAAAAATGTACTCTCACTCTAGAGAAATTTAAGAAATGTAAAAACTGACAAAGGAACATTTTTTTATTAAACAATTTGTTTCAAAATAAATGTTTGCATGTAACTAAACTTTCCAAATGAGTTTAAAAAACAATAAATATATACACAATTTAAAGAAATAAACCTGTAAAGTCTAGAGTAGGATTAGAGGTTTACCCTTTCAGAAAAAGCAAACTTGAAAGATACTATTTCCAATCTAACTACCAACATGGTAACAAAAGACTGTAACATTGTTTCTATTGTTAGTTTCATGTTTGATTGTTTCAGAATCTCTGATATGGACATTCAAAATGATGGAAAATGCACTTACGATTATCTTAATATTTATGATGGAACTAATGAAACAGATACGCTGCTATCTACATTTTGTAACAAAGACGATACAATCCCAAAATTTATAACTTCTTCAACAAATTCAATGTATCTGGTGTTTAAGACAGACTATTCCGTTGAAAGAAAGGGATTTAGTGCATTCTATCGTATTTATGGTAAATAAATATTTCATTTTAGTTTCAAAAATAATTTTGATTTATTATGGGTTAGATATTATTTAGAATAATAATATAATATTATATATTATGTTTATGTGTATATTGACCAAATAGCAACACTCCGGATAATTATAGAACAATCTATTGAATGGCAATTTCCACTCTATGCCACATTTGTGGACTTTGAAAAGGCCTTTGATAGCATAAATAGAGAAACTATATGGTCAATAATGAGGCACTATGGAGTACCAAACAAAATAATTAACATCATCCGAAATCTGTACGAAAACTTCACCTGCCAGCTAGTACATAATGGTAGACTAACAGATGAATTCCATGTCACAACTGAAGTCAAACAAGGATGCCTCCTTTCACCACTTCTGTTCCTTCTTGTGTTAGACTGGGTCATAAAAGAAGCTTATGCAAACTCAGGAAAAGGAATCCAGTGGAACCTCATGCAAAAACTAGAAGATTTGGAGTTTGCGGATGACTTGGCCATTCTGTCCCACAGACTTCAAGACATGCAAGACAAAATCACAGCCTTGAGCGAGACTGGGAAAAGAGTAGGACTCAATATAAACATTCAAAAAACAAAATTTTTGAAAATAAACTTCCTACAAGATGGAGTCATCCAAGTAGAAAACCGCAACCTGGAGCAAGTAAAAAACTTTGTATACCTTGGGAGTGTGGTCAGTGTATCAGGGGGAACAGATGAGGACATCAAACGAAGAATAAATTTGGCGCGACTGGCTTTTGCCAATCTGAAACAGGTCTGGAGATCTACACACATCTCTGTCAAAACAAAAGTAAGGATCTTTAACACCAATGTTAAAACGGTCCTACTCTATGGATCCGAAACATGGCGGACGACAGAGACAACAAAAAATAGACTCCAGACCTTTGTTAACAGATGCCTCTGAAATATTCTGAAAATAAAATGGTTCGATAAGGTCGAAAACTCCAAGCTGTGGGAGAGGTGTGGACAAAGAACAGTAGAACAACAAATCATGGAAAGGAAGTGGAGATGGATTGGACACACCCTCAGAAAAGATAACAGCAGGGCTAGGCAAGCCTTAGATTGGAACCCCCAGGGCAAACGACAACGAGGAAGACCCAAGCGTACATGGAGACGGAGCATGTTGGACGAGGCTGGAAGGACTGGGAAGAGCTGGGAAGAATTGAAGGGACTGGCAAGGGACCGTGTAGGGTGGCGAGCTTTGACAGAGGCCCTATGTTCCACAAGGAACTCAAAGGACAAATGATGATGATATATTATGTTGTTTTGCTTAAATAATTAAGAAGAAAGTTTGAAGATGTTACATAAAATTGTGTAAAACATGTCTTTGTTATAGCTTGTCTACACAAATGTTTAAAAAACGCTAATGGAAAGGAAATAAGTTAAACACATTATCAAGACATTTTGCAAATTTATTCAAATTTAGCAATAAAATAAACAAAATTTTTCTTATTTAGAATTACTAAATATGGCATGAGAACAAATCAGAACGGAAAAGAAAAATAGGCGAATCCATGGGAGGGCTTTTCTATTTAAAACGAAATTAGGAAATATATTTTATTTTTAGTTTTACCACATGAGAGTATATTTGATTTTTAAATAATTTTGTTTTGAAAAACTAAATAATACAAATTACTTATGTCCTTAAAATTTTAACTATTGATTAAAGTTTTGGTTATATTTTTAACACATAATTTTAAATAGTAGTAGCATTTATAAATGTACTTAACAATAAAATGTAATTATTGTTCCAATTTTCAAACCCAATATGTTCGAGCTATTAAAATTTTAATTAAATTGTAACATAAAAGTATTTTAAGTTAAAGAAACTATTGCTAAAATAAAATTCTTCATAATTTTAAATAATTTTGTATTTTTTCTAGATTATAACTCAATAATAATGGATGGAATAATGGTATACATTCCCAGTCTTGTTTACCCATTGCAATAACTGTTGTGTTTTTTTATAAATTTTTGTGATTTGTTAAAATAGTAATTTAATCTAATTTTTTGTACTACTTTATACCTAGAAAAAGTTCAAATTAATGATAAATTTTAAATATTTATTTAAAATATTTTATTTTATCAAAAAGTATGTTTACTTATAAATCTCTGCATATTTATAAATTTCATCCTTGTAGATTACAATGAAACTATCACAGACCCTAAATACGGATACATCGTTAGCCCTGGCTATCCACACATGTATCCTGATAACTCCTTTTTCTCGTGGACGATTCAAGGTGGACCCGACAGTTTTATTGAATTAAGGTAACTTCTTAAACAATTGTAAGCATATAATTGTTTTCTCTATGTCAAGTCAAAACAGAAAGAAGAGCTAATTTTTAAAAAAAATATTTTAATTTTTAAAAATATTTTATTAATTTTTTTTTCGTTTTTGTAGCCACTAAAAGGAATCATATATGGAAGTTTAGACTCACAAAATTGTGCACTGCGTAATTATTGTATTTCTATAAACTCTTTATATACTTTTGTAACAAATTTTTTATATAGTTGATATTGTATATTAGATGTTCCTTGAACAAAGGATTAATACATTTGTATTTGCAGTGTACATAAGAAATATAATAGAAATAAAAATTAAACAATTGAAAATAAAAATTAGGTCATTTTCTTAAATATAACAAGGTCATATTGTTAATCAGATATTTTCTACACTTGTCATATAAAAAAAAAGTAATGTAAAACATTCCACTAATGTCGTCATAGAAAAAAAAACTTAAACCCATACAATGACGATCTAACATGGTAACAAAAGGTTTAGCTTTGTTGCTCTTTTGTCTGTTTAATTTTTTAATTGTTTCAGCATCTCTGAAATGGACATTGAATACACTAATAACTGCACTTACGAGTATCTCAAAATATATGATGGAACAAATAAAACAGATAAGCTGCTATATACATATTGCAACACTAGCGATACCGTCCCAAACATTATAACTTCTTCAGCCTATTCAATGCATCTGGTGTTTAAGACGGACAAGGTCGCTCAAAGAAAAGGCTTTATTGCATTCTATCGTAGTCATGGTAAATAAATATGTCCTTATAGTTTTAAAGATAGTTTTTGTTTTGCATAGGTCGTAGAGACTATGTGTAATGTTTGTAATTTCAGGTTTTAAAAAAAAACATGAAATAGTTTAGCACATCGGAGATCCAATTGTATTAAACTTGTCTTTATTTTAGCTTGTCTAAGGAAACATTGAAAAATTAAAAAAATGAATAGAACGAAAATTTAGTTATAACTAAAAGAAAGTATTTTGCAAATTTTAGCATAATTTAGCTATCATTTAAATAAGTTGAAACTTGTGTAGAAGTAAATATAACTAGAGAACAAACTGGAATTTAATTAAAATATGTGAATCCATGGGAAAGCTATTCAATTTAACAAGAAATTTAGAAGTTGTTAGGGTTATTTTTCTCTCTGAAATACAACAATTTTTCCCCACATGAGAGTGATGTGATTTTTTGTAATGAATTACTTTATTAAAAACCAAAAGTTTACGTAATACTTGTATCCTTTAAATTTTAACTATAGCTTAAACCTATTTCATATTTATTTTCAAAACATTTTATTTTAATTAATAATAGCTTTAATAAATGAACTTACAAATGCAATTGCAATAATGGTTTGAATGTTCACATGGCGTTTGTTAAATGTATTGACATTTTGTTTTAAATTATAAATGTGGTTTCTTAGATTAATAGGACATATTTATAAAAAATCAAATTCTTCAAAATATTAAATAACTTAAAATATTTTCCAGACAACTCAATAGTAATGGATCAAATAAATGGATACATTGCCAGTCCTGGATTTCCCAGGCAATACCCGTCTAATTCTCATTCTTCTTGGACCATTCAAGGAAAAAAATGACACGTATATTTCTTTGAGGTATTACATGTATATAAATTTAATAATATTTTTTTAAAAAATATGAATTAAATATGAGTTTATAAAATAATGCGTGTAAACAATCTTTCAAATTAAATTAGTGGACTAAAAAAGAAGAAAATAATTTAAAACTTATAAGTTCAAGTACTTTGATTTAATATGAGTAAAAACGTTGCGAGGGTGTTTGGTATAAAAATTAAATATAAAAATTTAGAAGTCAAAAGAGAGATATATAATTGAGAGAATGAGTGAACTGCATATGTAAAACCTCATAAGCGCCCGCCCCACGTTCGATCAAAGTAATTGAACTTATAAGGTTTAAATTATTTTTCTTCTTTTTAGTCCATTTATAAAAACATGAATTTAAAAAATCTTTTTTTATCTCTATTTATTTTATTCTTTTTAGTATAAGTGTAAAATCATAGAGTATCTCGAAAATTTCATTTCTTTAAACGCATTGCGTGACAAACATTTACAAACTGAAACTTACTGACCTCCCCTTGCTGTAAACATGGGGAGTGGTCATGGATGGCTAGGGTGAACTCCGGTGGCATGTGGATGTCAACAATAGCAGATGGATACATATGCTATATATAGATGAACTAAAAATGCATTAATTTAATTGCGGTACATTTGATCGATCTGAAATTTAAATACAATGCATTGTCTTCCCAGGATTATCTATGGTAAAATTTTGAGATCCCTAGGACCATCAGAAGTGGTTTAATTGTACGTTAGTGAATTTGAAATTTTTTTCGGACAGGATAAAAGCAAGTTAATAAAAACGTGGTAATAATAGAGATGTGTCGAAAACATAGACATTTTCGATTAGACATTTAGTTTATGAGCACTTTTTATGTCATTATCTGTTGTAGTTGAAGGCACTGCGTTACTATTTTTTATGTGAAGTAAGCGCTGTGAGCCCAGTTGTTTGCACTATACAGATTATCATACTATTATTACTATTTTTTATTAATATTAAAAATAATTTTTTTCAAGAATAATAAAACAGAAAACTAATGAAGAATTTTCATCAAGTAATGTAAAATATTTTCTTCACACACACACACACACATATATATATATATATATATATATATATGTGTGTGTGTGTGTGTGTAAATACGTATATTATGCGGTTGTAGTGAATTGAAACGCACTCAACTTTAAATATTAAAAGTATGTAATATTAAATTTGCTTCCAACAATCAATTTCTATGAACCTGAACTGTAAAATTAAATGTAATAAGTTGTTGTGGAGCAATACTTCGGTTACTGTTATAAACTTAATGTGTGGGTGGTAATCAAGCTTGCAGTATTAAAGTATAAATATATAATATTTTAACTAGACATATAAAAAAAAACTACAATAAAAACGACAGACAATAATATTTAACCACATAAAAAAATTACCGATATATATATATATATATATATATATATATATATATATATATATATTATATATATATATATATATATTAGTTACAGGCAAAGTGTGAAATTCAGTCAGGCATTCTTTAGAATGCCTAGGCATGGTATGAAAATTATAAAATGATGGCTATTTCATACATTGCCTAGGCATTCTATAGAATGCCGAGTTGTCGTCCGGCAAAGTATGTAATTGGCCTACCCCCCGCCATTTGTCCAGCCACTAATGTTGGTGGTGGCACTTTGGTCATTGTTTGATGATGGCGATCGAAGATTGTGAGTGTTGAAAGTTATTGTAAGACAACGTTTAGCCGGTATGAGGTTCCACTACCACATCACAGACATTATTGCCAAAATTCATTTCACGACGTCAGTTTATGTCATCCGACAGAGATTCCACAGACGATCTCCTATAATGTTTCACCTTGGATTGCTGTCTGACCATGTCGGAAAATAATGTAGTGCTAGGGCAGGAATCACGCCATGCTGACATGCAATGACGGTTTCTACGATGAGTTATCTAAAGTAAGAGCCAATGCTGCTAAAACATCGTTTTTTTTTAAACCGAAACCGAAACTGTTACCAAAAATTTCTTGGACGATGTGAAAATGGCTAAGACCACCATTGAGCAAGAACCACCCGACTATTGGCTGGTGAAACACTATGATGTCATAATGGTGGAAAATAAGAGTAAGTTGATCTACCCTGTTCAAAAAGGCGTGAGAGCCATCCTGTTTTACGTCGCTGCAGTGGGGTAGCAATAGGGCAGCCAGGGGGGCGGGGCCAATGCCCCCGGGCGGCACTTTGCCAGGGGTGGCAAATTCCTAGTCGTTATTTATTTTTCTTAAAATGAAAATTTTTACAGAAAGATGAGTTTTTAAAAAAATATAAATTAAAGAAAAGCCAAATAGGAAATTAATAAAAGAAATAAAGAAACTATCCAAAAGCATATGAACGTTTTAACTGCCAAAACTTCAAACTCCTTATTGAATATATTCTTCTGTTACTAATACTACTTTAATAAAAAAAAAGAGCTAAATTCATATAAGAAACGTATCACTGATGTTGTGATAAATTCATTGATTCTTAAAATTTGACAGCCACCCCTGTTGTAAAATTGAGGGCGACACATTCCTCGTTGTTAATTGTTAAAACGTGAAAAATAAATTTTAATAAAAGAAAAGAAAAGCCCAGATAAAAAAAAATTAAACGAAATCAAGAACTATATAAAAAATACGAAAGCGCTTCTAATGCTAAAAATATCAAACTCCATTATAAATCTAAAGTCTTCTGATACTAATGTTACTGAGCTGGAAAACATTACCGCTGACAGTATGACAATAATGTGCTGGTATATATAATTGATTCAAGTTAGATTTTTAACGTAAGTGAACTACTGGAAAAAAAATGTTGGCATATTTTATATGGCTTATTTAAATTCTAATGTCTTTTGTTTTGTGCCATAATGAAAAAATAATGGAAACAATTGCTTATCTAGTGGAATTAAAACTTGGCACAAATAAGTAAAAAAAAATTGTCGTTGTTTATTAGCCAATTGTTAAAACGTGAACATAAATTTTAAAAAATAAATAGAAAAAACCAAGTACTCAATAAGTAACCACCTTTACCAATTTTCTTTTTGCAAATGGAAGGAATCAGAAATTGGATAAAAGGAATAGACTATTAATAAAGACAGACAATTAGTTGCTGTAAAATTGAAAACAAAAGTAGCAAGAAAATCTTGTTAGAATATTTGACATTATTAAATCCTGGCGAAATTGAATGTGACTTTTTGAGGTCCCAGAGGGGGGAATACTGTGGCAAATAAAGGCAATATTCTGGAACTAATGCATTAGCTTGCAAAAGTACGTTCGAGCACTCCGAGAACATAGTGGGGAAAGGGGTAAAAACATGTCATCTAAAATTCAAACTGAGCTCATAGCAATTTTAGGAGATACAGTTCACGAAAAATCATCTTTCTTCAAAAACAAGATACCAAATATTGTTCAATTGTATTTGATCGCTCTTCATATATTTGACATAAAGATCCAGTGGTGTGTTATGTAAAGATTGAAAATAAAAAAGTAGACGCTGTAGAACCTTTCAAAGATTTTCATTCAAGCAAAAGTGTTTTTTGCTTACGACATTTCTGAAATGATTTTGAATGAATGGAGATCTTAAAATAATGGACAACGTGTGTTAATAATTTTTTAAGGGCTGGAAAGTATACAAATGTTCAACAAAGGCACAAAAACATAAAATATCATGTCAAATTTGTTCAAACGGTTAAACCTAATTTTTTAACATGATACTCCAATTGAAAGGAATTATCAAACTATTTTAGTACACTTGAGCGTTGTTGCGCATTCTTTTCCAAGAACATACACTGTTGGAAATTCCTAATTGTTTTCTACAAGCAAGGATTCAGACTTAAGGATACAAAATAGTGAATATACCATGGAGCCATTTTGAGGTTACTTTGTAAGCTATAGAACTGAAAGATGCAGACAAAAAGCTCAACACACGAACAGGTGCAGGAACTTTGCTAGTCACAATGAAATCTTTTTATTTTTAAAGTTATATTAACAAAAATGCCCGATATTCTTTATAAAACGTATAGTGCTTAACAAAAAATTTCTCATTAGTGGTTACTCACAGAGAAACTAATGTAATGGAATACTTAAGGGATGCTTTGACATTTGATAACATTTTATCAATAGAGAACCTCATCATTTTAATCAAATATTCCAATCAAATAACAATATAGCAAATTTTTGGTGATCGAAGCAAATATGTATGTATCCATGCTATGTAGAATAACATTTAAGAAGAAATTTGGTTTCTTCATAAGATGAGATTAGTGTATAAAGTCGTGTGAGGCTTTGGCAGTTATATTAAGTTATATAGAATTTAGAAAACAGACATGATTTTCGTACACCAGCTAACCTACTGGACTTTGAAATTTTGTCTTCAAATTAGAGTATTCAAAATATGCCACATGACATAGTCAGGCAATGAATATTTTAACCCCATGAATACAAAAACAATGAATTCAAGACTAGTTAAATTATTTAAGTTCATAAAGATATTTTGGCTTGGAGTTATACTTACTAAAGTAATATAATTATTTCGAACATTGCTTACAGCTGTCTTAAGTAATGCAAGGTGTTAAAAAGACTTTTCTAAAATTATTTTGATGAAAAATTAATGGCTACCAATTACCAATATTGTCTAATCTATTGCTTTTTGGGTATTGAGCATGCCATGGTTGAAGACATTGATACATGAAAGATTGAGCCATGAGAAAAAACATAAATGAAGCCTTTTCTTTTTAACATAAAAATATATAGTGTTCTTATTATTACTTTCTAATTATTTTTTTTACTTTATAGCGTTAACATATTTTTCGAGGCAAATTTGGTTTCTGCCCCGGGCGTCACATACCCACGCTACGCCGCTGAGGCGTGGACTTCGAGAAATTTGACGTTCCTCGTAAAGCCAATATGACCATTGGTTATGGCGAATGGGATAGAATGTTAAAAGAACTTTCACCCAAATACAAGAGCGGTAACTGTCATGATATTGAACTGTGTATTAACTTTAGTGAACCTTGCCAGAAAAAACAAAAAGGCGTAAAAAAAGTCATTGTGGTCAAGCCAAGGGCTTTTTCTGAATTCAACTCTCGTTGTCAGGTCGATCTCATCGATTTTCAATCCCATCCTGATGTGGAATACAAGTTTATAATGGTGTATCAAGATCATCCCACCAAGTTTATAGTTCTTAGGAATCAGAAGACAAAAAAGGACGAAAGAAGTAGAATAACAGCTAGTAGACATAATTACGTTGCTTTTTGCTCCAATGATTCTTCAGTCCGACAACGGCAGGGAATTTGTAAACAATGGGGTAATTAGCCTAAAGGAGTCCTGGCCAACCTTGAAGATCGTTCATTGTAAGCAGCGCCACATACAAAGCCATGGGAGCATGGAAAGAGCTAACCAGGACATCGAAAATATACTGTGTGCTTGGATGCAATATAAAATAACTGGCCACTGGAGTGATGGGTTACGGTTCGACCAACTCAATGAGAACAGAGCTTTTCGTTCTGGGATTAAAAGATCACCATATTAAGCTGCAGAGCTAAAGTATGCCTCACATCGTCGTCTCTACCTGACGATGATTTACAAGTTGTGGAAACAGAGGAAGACCTCGAAAAATAATACAGAGCGAACATCATGTGTTTTATTTTATATTACTTCCACTTTAAAATACGTAATAATCAATTAAGTCTTTTGTTGTGCTCTTTTTACACTTTGCCTAAACGAAATCCGGCATTCTATAAAATGCCTAGGCATTCTATACAATGCTTAGGCAAAGTATGCAGAAGTTTTACAAATTTCATACTTTGCCTGAAACCATCAGGTATTGTAGACATTGCCTAAGCATTCTACAGAATGCCTGATTTCACACATTGCCTGTAACATATATATTTATTATATATTACATATTTCATGGATTAATTATTATTAATAATAATTTTTTTTTAATAAATTGAACAAAATAGTATACATATTTTCTTAAATATTAAACGAATTTTTATCGATTAACAATATTTTAATCGATTTTTAATCGATACCATTTTTAAACGATTAATCGAGAAATTAATGATTAATGTCCGCGGACCTAATATATATATATATATATATATATATATATATATATATATATATATATATATATATATATATATATACTAGGGGCAAGTACCCTGGTTTCACGGGTTTAAAATAAGGCTTTCTGTAGAAGCTTACAAAACTGTTTATTTGCATCCTATCGAGCTGATAATTTAATTTTTTTTCGTATGTTATCATTGCGGGAGAGTACTCAACAACTTCCCAAAATTTCATGCTCCTACGTACACGGAAATTTGATATTTAATGAAGAGTCCGATTTATAAAGCTCATATTAGGAAAAAACCTACATTTGGGTCAAAGGCCCCCTAGTGAGTGAAATTTTTTTTTCGCTTGTTCCCATAGCGGGAGGGTACTCAAAAACCTCCCAAAGTTTCATGCTTCTACTTACACGGTAAATTGGAAATAAGTTATGAGTCAGTTTTATATTTTGGAAAACAAAAACTACATTCATGGCCTCTAGGCCCCCAAGTGAGTGATAATTTTAATATTTTTTTGCCAGTTACAATTTTGGAGGGTACATAAAAACTTCTTAAATTTTCGAGCTGATAATTTAATTTTTTTCGTATGTTATCATTGCGGGAGGGTACTCAACAACTTCCCAAAGTTTCATGCTCCTACTTACACGGGAAATTGGATATTTTATGATGAGCCTGATTTATATTATATAGCTCATTTAAGATACAAATTACGTTTGGGCCCCCGCCCGCGCCCCCACCCCCACCCCAGTTAGTGATAATTATATATTTTTTCGACTGTTACCATTGTGGGAGGTTACTCAACAACTTTCCAAAGTTTCATGCTTAAACCTACACGGGAAGATGAGGAATTAGTGTTGATTCAGTTTTATATAGCCCATATAAGGAAAAAACGGTTTTGGGGCCCCCGAGCGCCCACAAGTGAAACTTTTTACATTCTTTTCCGCACATTATCGTGATAAGAGTGTATTCAGTAAGTTCACAAAGTTTCATGCTTCTACCTTCATGGTAAGTTGGAGATTTAGTGTTGAGTCAGTTTTAAATATAAGAAAAAAAACTACATTTGGGCCCCCGGCCCCAGTAGCGTAGCTAGAACTTTTGCCGCCCGGGGCGGTCTCTAATTTGTCGCCCTTTTAGGGGCCGTCCATAAATGATGGGGGGGGGGTCACACATTTGTGACGATGTGAGACGAGGGGGGTGGGTGTTTAAGAAATGTGACGTCAAGTTAAAACGAGCAACTTTAAATAAAATGTCCACTTACATATTCGATTACTGACACTTTATTTAATGACGTTTATGTAAAACGCGTGTTACGATATTAGAATGCAGCGTTACACAAAATACATACTTAAATGACAAAAGTTTTATTTGAAACATGCTCATTTTCAAACAGAAAATGCGGCTTTTATGCTTAAGCTTTTTTAAAAGCTTTGATACGTCTTTTATTGAAGAAGGGGTCTAAGTTTGTTTTTGTGACGAGGGGAGGGGGGATGACAAATCAGCAAAAATCGCGTGACGTCATTTATGGACGGTCTGTTGGTCAACTATATAATGCTATTTATCAATTAATAAACATGAATAAACAACTGTAATTGAAACGAAGTAATGGTGGGGAACATGTTTACCATTGCATGCAATATTTATGTAAGCAGTAATAAAAGAGGCAGCATAAGATTATATACCTATAAATAAAAATTTATAAAAATAAAACATACTTTTTTAAGGCCACAAGAAAGTTACTTAGGCAGCAGGTCCTACAATAAAACAAAACATATTCCAAATTTACACACACAAAAACAATAACCAATCACTATTATTTTATTTTGTATTTATAAATAAATGATTTTTTATTTAAAAACAAAGAAATTGTATACATTAGTATGTAAACATATTTATACATTTACTTTCCTAGCTTTCATGATTGAAAAACCTTGTATTATTTTATCAAAATTAAAATTATCTGCACTATCTTTTTCTATGGACTATGGAGAGTATTCCAAGATTTTGTTGTCTTTAATTGCTCATTGTGGAACGAAGATAATTTTTTATCAACTTCAGTTTGGAGATTTGTTTTGAAAATTAAGCAGTATACATCACAGATGACGCTTTTTATAAGAAAACAACACAAAGAACACATCACTGCTATTAATATCGCCGCGACAGTTATTGCGTGGATTTTCGACATGCAAAGAATGATACGCGAAAAAGTACTCACATGGCATTGTGGTTCAAATATTGTGTTTAACTTGCAAGTAGTAATTTATATTACTGTTTAAGTTTTAGAAAATTATTCTAAGGTAATTTATTAAAAATTAATTTTTTGTTTTTCTTTTTATTATTTTTTTTACATTAAAGTAGCACAAGCAAAATGTGTGTGTTTCATTAAAATACGTTTATTCACTAAAACTTTTATGCATATCCTATTAAAGTAATGTTTAGATAGTTTGAATTAGTCTATTTTAGTGAAAATTATTACGATTTTTCACAAGAAAGATTAATCGCGATTAATGTTTTTTTCCCCCAAATTTTGCATAATGGTGAAAATTTATTAAGATCGTGGATGGTGTATTCACCATTGAAGAAAATTATATATTGTTTTTGCTGTCAACTTTTTGATGATGTTTTCCAATATAAATTTTAACACGGAAAATAGTTTTAACAAATAGTGGAAATTTAATCTCAAAATAAGTCAACACGATTTGAGACTACTGAATAAGTCAACATAAGTTGAGTCTACTGAATAAGTCAACACGAGTTGAGTCTACTGCAGATTCGATCATTTTCCCAATGGAAGGAATTAGAAATAAGAATTGGACATGGTGCAACTTTTGATAATCTACAACAACAGAATATTGATAAAGAAATAAGAAAAAATGAAAGGAAATTCTCACAATACTTGACATAATTAGATTCTTATCTAAACAAAGTTTGGCGTTGAGAGGTCATCGTGAAAGTATTCATGAGGAAGACATCAATTCAATTGAAAATATAGGACATTTTCTAGAGCTTATGGACTTGTTGGTCAAGTACGATCCAGTATTATGTGAACATTTAGTACAAATTAAGATGGGTAATAAATATAGTGTCTCCTATTTGTGTAAAATGATTCAAAATGAATTCATAGACCTATTGAGAGGTGCAGCGAGAAAAAACAATAATGGTGTTAAGTCTCGATGTTTAGTGGATTGTGCCTTGCTCTCCGCTACACACAACACACAAGAGATGACACAAGTCTGTTTAACAATGCAATGTTTATTCTGCTATAACAACTGTACAAACTGGCTGTCTTGCCTTGACATCAAATACATCTGTATATAACTGGCTGTATGCTCAAGCATGCCCTCGGTCCGACTCGACCGCTCCTGGGCCCATGCTAAAGTCCTCTTCAGATCTACGTAAATACACAAGGTTTCTATGTCCCCTCGGTCCGACCCGACCGCTTCTGGGCGACGTTAAACTCAACTCTGTGTTACTGCAACCTTGCAGCTCCCCGGTCTACCCTGACCGGTCTGACCGCACAACACTGTGCGAATTACACAACTCGCTGCAACTCCCCTGCCTCGACTCAACTCGTCCCTTTTTAAACCCCCCAAACTGGTCTCGATTGACCCTGGCGCGTCCTCTGTCATACCCCGTGTGACCAGAAGTTCGCTCAGACATCACTACGACATATTCTCGTGACAAGAGTTCACTCCAGTCAACAAGCATTCACTCCCAGTGATTCTCATACCCCTGACATGTCCCCCCTCTTCCCTTAGATTCTACTACCGTGTAGAATCTTCTATTTACAACATCAATAAAAGAAAAAAAACACCAAAAGTCAGGGTATGGAATCACTGTCCTTTCACAACCACTCACAACACATCTTGAAAATCATGAACATTTCTAACAATAGTCACAGAATAACATCGTGTTCACCCATATCGTGGAGACTTTCTCATCAATGCATAACATGGTTAAATATTTACATATCATTCTAAAATAATCTTGACAATTTGACTTTTATACCTCCCCACAAAAACATGTTAATTATGTACAAATGCAAGGTTGAATACATGAGAATGTTATCTGTACCAACCTGCCCTGAAAATAATCATACGCACTAACCATTGCTATTAGTATAACAATCAATCTAATTCTAGTGCTTTCCCCATCATGGGGCTTATACGGAACAGTCATTGTTCTCCTATGTATCTTTAACTGTCCCCCATAGAGGGATCCTGTACGGACAGTCATTGTCCTATGTATCTTTAACGTCCCCATATCGGGATCCTGTTTATCCGTATCATCATAAACCTACAATAATACTCATCACAATAACTTAAGCATATTCATAATCATAAATAGTTAATGCATACTCAATATCATAATCATCAATATTCCTAATAACTATCAACAATTTTCCTTCATCATCAAATAAATAATTGGCATGAGGTCTCCATGGGCGAACATTTATTATATCAATAACTCAATGGCCATGAACCTCGAAACTCGTCCGAAAAAATTACCCAGTATACTACTGGCAACAAGGTTATCTCATCAATACATTGTAAAAAATGGCATGAGGTCACCCAGACCGCACAAGTTCAACCCCACAGTTCAACATTTATCATAGTTAACACAAAAAACACATCATCATCATAACAAATATCATATTCATATATATTAATACACAGGCCAAAAATTTCATAACATTGAAAAAAATCATAGCCGTTGTATCTGAGGGTGGGATATTACGTTTGTCCCCAATCCTAAATAACAAACGACCCTGGTTTCCGTTATACAGGCTGATGTGTTCTAAGTCATGCCTACGCGGCACTTCCCACGTGGGTATAACAATACCGCTGCTAGTGTCATAATAACCCTGACCTTTGAATTTTCCTTCTTGACCCCTTGTGTCTATGAATACATCTGCGCACGCGCCACTTTCGCCCCCACGACTCACTGTTCTCCCCAGGACTCCAGCTATCAACAAAAACATTACTCTTAACGGACCAGCGAAGCCGTTATCTTTCTTTGTAAGCCTGTTCTGTGAGCTTTTGTTGGTCATGGTCTGCGTATTACCGGCCCGTCCTAACCGTAATGTGTCAATGTCCCTACGTAACTGTGCAACGTTTACCGTGCTATGTGTTTGGATGTCGCACCCGTATTCTGTGTCCCCCGACTCCAAGCTATGACCCGCTGAGCCCATGTCATTGTCATATTTTTCCGTGAGCTTGCTTTTTTCTACCATCTTTGTAGTCAACTCAGTTTTTCGCTCCTTAGTAGCATTACATTCCTGTGTACTTTTTTTTTCCTTCTGAGGGCTTCACCTCATCTTTACTATCTGGGTCACTAATTTTTTCTATGTCCACTTGGCGACCTTTGTCAATAATTTCCTCTTTCTCTATCAACTCTTTGTTCTCATTTTCGTATGGTTTTTCAGCAATACTATGGAGCGTCTTGCACCTTCTCTGCACCATAGCTGTCATATCTTTCCCTGTTAACCTGAGGCTTAAGTCAGCCATTTTTTCTTCTTTGTCCATTATGATTCGCCATAATTCCGTTATGTCTTCTTTGTTACGTGCTACCTTTAGGGTTAACTGCTTATTGTCCTCTTCTTTTTGAGTCAGCCTTTCTTTAATATTTTTGTTTTCTATCTCTCTTTCCTTTAGCTCCCTCTGTAATTTTTCCATAAGTTCGTCGTTATCATCCAGCGTCCTATTCAGCCCTGTTATATTTTGGTTTGCAATGATTAAGTTTAATTCCATCTCTGCTAGTTTTTCATCTTTCCCCTTGAATATTTTTATCAAGTTAGAATACACTTCATCCATTTCGGTACTTTTCATTTTCATGTTCATGGACTTAACTTCAGCTTCATTCAGTTTGATTTTGTGCTCTCTCTTCAATTCTTCTAATAACTCATCTTTGTCTGCTAAACTCTTACGCAGATTGTCGTGTGTAATCATTAGGTTTATCTCCCTTTCTATGTTTTCTCTCTCTTTTCTTTTATTTCCCTCTGTAATTGTTCTAATATTTCATCTTTTTCAACCTCAGACTTCTTCAACTCTGTTATATTTTGGTTTGCCTTGTTTACATTTGTCTCCATCTCTTCTAGTATTCCCTCTTTCACCTTGAGTATTTCTAATAATCTGGGAAACTCTCTCTCCATTGAGTCGATTTTCATTTTTAAGCTCAATAGCTCGACTTCCTTTTCATCTACTTTTGTTTTGTGGTCACTCTTTAATTTGTCTAATAACTCCACTTTGTCGTGAAGCTGTCTTTCTACTTTTCCCAATAATTTCTCTTTTTCAACCAACTGACTTTCTCGTTCGGCAATTTTCATTCTTACTTCAATTGATTCAGCTTCAGTTTTCTCTATTTTTAATTTGTGTTCCACGTCTTCTTTTTCTAGTTCTTTTAGTCTATTTTGAACGCTACGTACGGTTGATTGTAATTCATTTACTGTATCTGCGTGTTCCGCTATTTCCTTATCTTTGTTGAACAATGCGGCTTTTAGCCTGTCTACAAGGCTCAGGTTGTCTGCCAATTCCAAGTTTAACCAATCTATTTCTTTTTTATCTTCGGCATTACGGTTTTTAAGTAGCCTAATTTCCTTTTCTTTTTTGTCATATTCTTCATCTTTCTTTATATATTGTCTTCTGTTCTTAGGGGAATTCTCATAAACTTCATTAACTTTATTACTCTTGTGCCTGTGATCACCCTGGATCATGTTTTCCTTTTCATACCATACGATATTGACCGGTTCTTCGGGATTCTCATGTCTATAATATTTAAACTGGCCAGCTGACGGGTCCGCCACCCTATAAACCTCTTCCGTCAGATATGGATCTTCGCAATATATACTGGCTATTCCATAGAGTACTTCCTCACTGTTAATAACTTCACTGTCGTAATTTTCTGTCTCCTCTATAGCCCTTCTCTGTCTTTTTGTCTCTATTTTTGCTTGTCTCTTTTCGTATTGTCTCCGTTTTTTCTCTTCTTTTATCTGTCGCTGTCTTTGTCTCTCTTCGTTTTGTCTCAGTAATTTTTCATCATCATTATGCCACTTTGCCCGTACTTCCTCAATTTTATTAACCCACCATCTATCCTTGTCCGCCATAATTTTATCTATCTCTTATATCTAGCTTCCCTTATTATCTTAATATCTAATCTACCAAACTTATGTTACCAATAGTTTTCAATTTCATCAGTCTACAATCAACAATTTAAATTTGTACTTGCCTTATGTATAGGAATAAAACTCATCCATACATAAATGAAAATCACATTGTACTCTTAACTATCCATATATAAGAAGAATTCACAAAGTCACACAACTTGCACTTCAC
This sequence comes from Ampullaceana balthica, assembly GCA_944989445.1. Taxonomy (NCBI): domain Eukaryota; kingdom Metazoa; phylum Mollusca; class Gastropoda; family Lymnaeidae; genus Ampullaceana; species Ampullaceana balthica. The sequence goes on along the minus strand of CALYLW010000195.1, from coordinate 941,033 downwards.
TGTCTCTTATCCTCCGTGATGCTGTATCTCTTTTGAGCCTGTACTGTCTGTAGTCTGCTCATGGTACGAATCGTGTTATTGTCCTGGTTACGAGTGTTCGTTACAGTTTGTATAGCACTTTCTCCTTCGATGCTCTGGTCCCGTCGTAAACTCCTGAGTCTCTGCTCCGCGACACCGTCTGTCTGCAACCCAACTGTTGCGTCGCTATAGGTTCGTGGTATCTCTTGTAGCTGGTCTTCTGGCTGGTAATGTTCAGTACTGGTACTTGCTAGGCACTGTCTATCAGAAATCCGCTGATACGTTGATCGTTGCCCTGTCTGCCCGTGTTCGTCGCTGGTTGATCGTCGTTGTGCTGTTGTAAGACGTATGCCCTACGATGGATACAGTAGTCTGTATCAGAGGCGCTGTACTGAAAAGTACAGGCGCAAATACCGCTGTGCTGATGTGGTTCCGTCGAATCTCTCGTAGTGTTTCTTGTAGTGCTTGGCGGTGCTAGGCAATCCAGAGACAATTCGGGCCCCCATGTTAAGTCTCGATGTTTAGTGGATTGTGCCTTGCTCTCCGCTACAAACAACACACAAGAGATGACACAAGTCTGTTTAACAATGCAATGTTTATTCTGCTATAAACAACTGTACAAACTGGCTGTCTTGCCTTGACATCAAATACATCTGTATATAACTGGCTGTATGCTCAAGCATGCCCTCGGTCCGACTCGACCGCTCCTGGGCCCATGCTAAAGTCCTCTTCAGATCTACGTAAATACACAAGGTTTCTATGTCCCCTCGGTCCGACCCGACCGCTTCTGGGCGACGTTAAACTCAACTCTGTGTTACTGCAACCTTGCAGCTCCCCGGTCTACCCTGACCGGTCTGACCGCACAACACTGTGCGAATTACACAACTCGCTGCAACTCCCCTGCCTCGACTCAACTCGTCCCTTTTTAAACCCCCCAAACTGGTCTCGATTGACCCTGGCGCGTCCTCTGTCATACCCCGTGTGACCAGAAGTTCGCTCAGACATCACTACGACATATTCTCGTGACAAGAGTTCACTCCAGTCAACAAGCATTCACTCCCAGTGATTCTCATACCCCTGACATGTCCCCCCTCTTCCCTTAGATTCTACTACCGTGTAGAATCTTCTATTTACAACATCAATAAAAGAAAAAAAACACCAAAAGTCAGGGTATGGAATCACTGTCCTTTCACAACCACTCACAACACATCTTGAAAATCATGAACATTTCTAACAATAGTCACAGAATAATCATCGTGTTCACCCATATCGTGGAGACTTTCTCATCAATGCATAACATGGTTAAATATTTACATATCATTCTAAAATAATCTTGACAATTTGACTTTTATACCTCCCCACAAAAACATGTTAATTATGTACAAATGCAAGGTTGAATACATGAGAATGTTATCTGTACCAACCTGCCCTGAAAATAATCATACGCACTAACCATTGCTATTAGTATAACAATCAATCTAATTCTAGTGCTTTCCCCATCATGGGGCTTATACGGAACATTCATTGTTCTCCTATGTATCTTTAACTGTCCCCATAGAGGGATCCTGTACGGACAGTCATTGTCCTATGTATCTTTAACGTCCCCATATCGGGATCCTGTTTATCCGTATCATCATAAACCTACAATAATACTCATCACAATAACTTAAGCATATTCATAATCATAAATAGTTAATGCATACTCAATATCATAATCATCAATATTCCTAATAACTATCAACAATTTTCCTTCATCATCAAACATATAAATAAATTGGCATGAGGTCTCCATGGGCGAACATTTATTATATCAATAACTCAATGGCCATGAACCTCGAAACTCGTCCGAAAAAATTACCCAGTATACTACTGGCAACAAGGTTATCTCATCAATACATTGTAAAAAATGGCATGAGGTCACCCAGACCGCACAAGTTCAACCCCACAGTTCAACATTTATCATAGTTAACACAAAAAACACATCATCATCATAACAAATATCATATTCATATATATCAATACACAGGCCAAAAATTTCATAACATTGAAAAAAATCATAGCCGTTGTATCTGAGGGTGGGATATTACGTTTGTCCCCAATCCTAAATAACAAACGACCCTGGTTTCCGTTATACAGGCTGATGTGTTCTAAGTCATGCCTACGCGGCACTTCCCACGTGGGTATAACAATACCGCTGCTAGTGTCATAATAACCCTGACCTTTGAATTTTCCTTCTTGACCCCTTGTGTCTATGAATACATCTGCGCACGCGCCACTTTCGCCCCCACGACTTACTGTTCTCCCCAGGACTCCAGCTATCAACAAAAACATTACTCTTAACGGACCAGCGAAGCCGTTATCTTTCTTTGTAAGCCTGTTCTGTGAGCTTTTGTCGGTCATGGTCTGCGTATTACCGGCCCGTCCTGACCGTAATGTGTCAATGTCCCTACGTAACTGTGCAACGTTTACCGTGCTATGTGTTTGGATGTCGCACCCGTATTCTGTGTCCCCCGACTCCAAGCTATGACCCGCTGAGCACATGTCATTGTCATATTTTTCCGTGAGCTTGCTTTTTTCTACCATCTTTGTAGTCAACTCAGTTTTTCGCTCCTTAGTAGCATTACATTCCTGTGTACTTTTTTTTCCTTCTGAGGGCTTCACCTCATCTTTACTATCTGGGTCACTAATTTTTTCTATGTCCACTTGGCGACCTTTGTCAATAATTTCCTCTTTCTCTATCAACTCTTTGTTCTCATTTTCGTATGGTTTTTCAGCAATACTATGGAGCGTCTTGCACCTTCTCTGCACCATAGCTGTCATATCTTTCCCTGTTAACCTGAGGCTTAAGTCAGCCATTTTTTCTTCTTTGTCCATTATGATTCGCCATAATTCCGTTATGTCTTCTTTGTTACGTGCTACCTTTAGGGTTAACTGCTTATTGTCCTCTTCTTTTTGAGTCAGCCTTTCTTTAATATTTTTGTTTTCTATCTCTCTTTCCTTTAGCTCCCTCTGTAATTTTTCCATAAGTTCGTCGTTATCATCCAGCGTCCTATTCAGCCCTGTTATATTTTGGTTTGCAATGATTAAGTTTAATTCCATCTCTGCTAGTTTTTCATCTTTCCCCTTGAATATTTTTATCAAGTTAGAATACACTTCATCCATTTCGGTACTTTTCATTTTCATGTTCATGGACTTAACTTCAGCTTCATTCAGTTTGATTTTGTGCTCTCTCTTCAATTCTTCTAATAACTCATCTTTGTCTGCTAAACTCTTACGCAGATTGTCGTGTGTAATCATTAGGTTTATCTCCCTTTCTATGTTTTCTCTCTCTTTTCTTTTATTTCCCTCTGTAATTTTTCTAATATTTCATCTTTTTCAACCTCAGACTTCTTCAACTCTGTTATATTTTGGTTTGCCTTGTTTACATTTGTCTCCATCTCTTCTAGTATTCCCTCTTTCACCTTGAGTATTTCTAATAATCTGGGAAACTCTCTCTCCATTGAGTCGATTTTCATTTTTAAGCTCAATAGCTCGACTTCCTTTTCATCTACTTTTGTTTTGTGGTCACTCTTTAATTTGTCTAATAACTCCACTTTGTCGTGAAGCTGTCTTTCTACTTTTCCCAATAATTTCTCTTTTTCAACCAACTGACTTTCTCGTTCGGCAATTTTCATTCTTACTTCAATTGATTCAGCTTCAGTTTTCTCTATTTTTAATTTGTGTTCCACGTCTTCTTTTTCTAGTTCTTTTAGTCTATTTTGAACGCTACGTACGGTTGATTGTAATTCATTTACTGTATCTGCGTGTTCCGCTATTTCCTTATCTTTGTTGAACAATGCGGCTTTTAGCCTGTCTACAAGGCTCAGGTTGTCTGCCAATTCCAAGTTTAACCAATCTATTTCTTTTTTATCTTCGGCATTACGGTTTTTAAGTAGCCTAATTTCCTTTTCTTTTTTGTCATATTCTTCATCTTTCTTTATATATTGTCTTCTGTTCTTAGGGGAATTCTCATAAACTTCATTAACTTTATTACTCTTGTGCCTGTGATCACCCTGGATCATGTTTTCCTTTTCATACCATACGATATTGACCGGTTCTTCGGGATTCTCATGTCTATAATATTTAAACTGGCCAGCTGACGGGTCCGCCACCCTATAAACCTCTTCCGTCAGATATGGATCTTCGCAATATATACTGGCTATTCCATAGAGTACTTCCTCACTGTTAATAACTTCACTGTCGTAATTTTCTGTCTCCTCTATAGCCCTTCTCTGTCTTTTTGTCTCTATTTTTGCTTGTCTCTTTTCGTATTGTCTCCGTTTTTTCTCATCTTTTATCTGTCGCTGTCTTTGTCTCTCTTCGTTTTGTCTCAGTAATTTTTCATCATCATTATGCCACTTTGCCCGTACTTCCTCAATTTTATTAACCCACCATCTATCCTTGTCCGCCATAATTTTATCTATCTCTTATATCTAGCTTCCCTTATTATCTTAATATCTAATCTACCAAACTTATGTTACCAATAGTTTTCAATTTCATCAGTCTACAATCAACAATTTAAATTTGTACTTGCCCTTATGTATAGGAATAAAACTCATCCATACATAAATGAAAATCACATTGTACTCTTAACTATCCATATATAAGAAGAATTCACAAAGTCACAAAACTTGCACTTCACTGTCTCTTATCCTCCGTGATGCTGTATCTCTTTTGAGCCTGTACTGTCTGTAGTCTGCTCATGGTACGAATCGTGTTATTGTCCTGGTTACGAGTGTTCGTTACAGTTTGTATAGCACTTTCTCCTTCGATGCTCTGGTCCCGTCGTAAACTCCTGAGTCTCTGCTCCGCGACACCGTCTGTCTGCAACCCCAACTGTTGCGTCGCTATAGGTTCGTGGTATCTCTTGTAGCTGGTCTTCTGGCTGGTAATGTTCAGTACTGGTACTTGCTAGGCACTGTCTATCAGAAATCCGCTGATACGTTGATCGTTGCCCTGTCTGCCCGTGTTCGTCGCTGGTTGATCGTCGTTGTGCTGTTGTAAGACGTATGCCCTACGATGGATACAGTAGTCTGTATCAGAGGCGCTGTACTGAAAAGTACAGGCGCACATACCGCTGTGCTGATGTGGTTCCGTCGAATCTCTCGTAGTGTTTCTTGTAGTGCTTGGCGGTGCTAGGCAATCCAGAGACAATTCGGGCCCCCATGTTAAGTCTCGATGTTTAGTGGATTGTGCCTTGCTCTCCGCTACACACAACACACAAGAGATGACACAAGTCTGTTTAACAATGCAATGTTTATTCTGCTATAAACAACTGTACAAACTGGCTGTCTTGCCTTGACATCAAATACATCTGTATATAACTGGCTGTATGCTCAAGCATGCCCTCGGTCCGACTCGACCGCTCCTGGGCCCATGCTCAAGTCCTCTTCAGATCTACGTAAATACACAAGGTTTCTATGTCCCCTCGGTCCGACCCGACCGCTTCTGGGCGACGTTAAACTCAACTCTGTGTTACTGCAACCTTGCAGCTCCCCGGTCTACCCTGACCGGTCTGACCGCACAACACTGTGCGAATTACACAACTCGCTGCAACTCCCCTGCCTCGACTCAACTCGTCCCTTTTTAAACCCCCCAAACTGGTCTCGATTGACCCTGGCGCGTCCTCTGTCATACCCCGTGTGACCAGAAGTTCGCTCAGACATCACTACGACATATTCTCGTGACAAGAGTTCACTCCAGTCAACAAGCATTCACTCCCAGTGATTCTCATACCCCTGACAAATGGACCAATTAAAGCAAGCTAAAAACTTTTGTATGATATTTGACAGCTCTCCAGATATTTCTCACAAATATCAAACCAGTCAAATTAAAAGATTCGTAGTTATTGATGTTGGCGAAGTTAAAGTTGTAGAATCGTTTATTTACTTTGTAGAAAATAAAGGAAACGCCAAGTTAGAAAGGAAAAACATGTGAGGGGGGAAAATTCACAAGACGTGGTCCTATCTTTAGAACATGAAGTACAACGAGAAATGTTTTAATCCATGGATCGAATTATAAAGGAATTAAAAGAACTCTTTGATCAGTTGCATGTCCATGTAAGAAAACATTTGTATATAATCCCATGTAACCTACTAAGTGAAGAAATTGAATGTAAAATAAATGATTTTATTGACATTGATAAAGAACAGTTCCATAATGAAAGAAAAATGATCCAGGTTTTGTGGCTGTACCTATAGTACAAAAAGAGGCATTGCGTTGGGAAAATGGAGGAAAAGGCCCACTTGTCGTATTAGTTTATAAATAAAGCTTAAATATATTGTTTTCATTGCACAATTTGTTTGTGTATTTTGTATTCTAAGAATTTTTTTAACAATTATTGTTATCAGTGTCACTAGTTGTGAAAGGAGCTTCTCCAAACGGAAGTTGATAAACAATTATCTTCGTCCCACAATGAGTGCATGATTTAAGACAGTGGTTGGGAAACCATGGCTCGCGAGCCAGATGTGGCTGCATCTGGATCTCAGAAAAATGTTCGACTATTCTTAAAAAAGCGTTTATTCAGATTCCTTTGAATTGCATAAATAATAAACAGCATAACAATGATATTAAAAAGAATTAAGATACATAATTATGGTACTTTTGGTGTTGAAATTACACAAAATGCACACATTTACTTGAATTTTTAGTTTTAAAAATAATGTATGGCTCTCTCAGACAAAAAGTTCACCGACCCTTGATTTAAGACTACACAATCTTGCAATATTGTCCATAGAACAAAATATAACAAATTATTTTAAATTTTGATAGCATAATACATGATTTTTCTACTATGAAAATTAGGAAAATAAATGTATAAATAATATGTTTACATACTAATGTACACATTTGTTTGTAAAAATATAATTAAATCATTTATTTATAAATACAAAATAAAATCATACTAAGTGGTAATTTAATATTTTAGTGTGAATTTGGTAATGTTTGTCTAATTGTTGCAACCTCAGGAACTTTCTTGTAACCTTTAAAAAAAAAGTATCTCGTATTTTTATAATAAGAAAAACCCGTAAAAAAACCAAGTTTTTGACTATAAATCCTTTATGTACGAGAAGTAATTAAAAGAATGTTCATTATAATACGCAGCGCCAGACCATCCAGAAATACAAAATTGCAGTTGTGTCGTAAAACATGTTTAATATAATGCGCACCGATCAGGAATATGTTTATAAAAAGAGCTGTCAATAAAATACGCACCTTATTGCGCGACAGAAAGGTTGTTCAATATAATACGCACCGCGACGCTCTATCTCAAAAAATAGCATGATACATAGGAATAAATAAAATAATCTAAAAAATCAATAATTTAATTACGGTACATGCGATCGATCTGAAATTTTGATACATTGTTTTTATCATCGGTACGAAACTGCCTGCAAAATTTCAGCTCGCTATCTTGCGAGCAAGTGAGTTAAAAATCGATCAAAAGTTTTGGCGACAAGCAAGCAAGCAAGCAAGCAAGCAAGGTCGGTCGGTCGGCCGCAGACACCACGAGTTAATATAAAGGATTTAAAAATATGTATTTATAGGTACAGTGTATAGCATTTATTTGGCCTCCTTTATTGCCACTAACTTAAATATGGCATTCAATGGTAGAAATGTTCGCCACCTTTACTTTGTTTCAATTACAATTATTTATTTATGTTTATTAATTTAAAAAAACTTAGAAAGGGCGGCAAATTGGAGACCGCCCCGGGCGGCGAAAGGTCTCGCTACGCCACTGGTTTTTCCCCGTTTTTATAACATAATGCCTCTTCTTATAGTGTAGGTAGAGCCATAAAAACCTGGATTCTTTTTCTTTCCATATTGAACTGTTCTTTATCAGTGTCAAAACAGTAAGTTATTTGATGTTCAAATGCTTCATTTTTTAAGTTACATGGTATTAAATACGAATATTTTCTTGCAAGGACATACGACTCATCAAACCGTTCTTTTATAATTCCATCCATGGATAAAAACCTTTCTCGATGTACTTCTCTTTCTAAAGATAGAACCACTTCTTTTTAATTTTCCCACTCATATTTTTTTTCCTAACTCCGCGTTTAGTTTATATCTCCATCTCTTCACAAATTGTTTGGCTGATATAACATATTTTGTCTATTAGCACATCTCTTTGTTCCATGCAATGGGTTTGAATTAATTTAAAAAATGACGGGTTCCCATTTACTGAGATAACATAGAAAAGAAAAAGATTGCATTGAATTGAGTAAAATTCCAGCATCTGATCTCGTTTTACTAGTTACTTCTTCAGTTGTCAATTTTTCCAAGACGCTTGAAATTTTAAAGTACTGGTATGTCTTTTTTCGAAATTATCTATGCCTATTGTGGTGTTTATTAACGGAGAATTTTGAATATTTTCATATTCTTGTCATAAATCTTAATAATTTTCCATAAAATAGACGAAATCAAATTATTTACACATTACTTTATTGGATAGGCTTGACATTTTAATGAATAACCGTATTTTAATGTAAAACACAATTTATTGCAATAAAAGCAAAATAAATTAAATTTTTAAATCCTATATATTAAACTCGTGGTGTCTGCGGCCGCCCGCCCTTGTCGCCAAAAGTTTTGATCGATTTTAACCCACTTGCTCCTAAGCTAGCGAGCTGAAATTTTGCAGGCAGTTTTGTACCGAAAATAAAAACAATGTATCAAAATTTCAGATCGATCGCATGTACCGTAATTAAATTATTGAGTTTTTAGATTATTTTATTTATTCCTATGTATCATGCTATTTTTTGATATAGAGCGTCCCGGTGCGTATTATATTGAACAACCTTTCTGTTGCGCAATAATAGGCAATAAGGAGCGTATTTTATCCACAACTCTTTTTAAATCCTTTATATTAACTCGTGGTGTCTGCGGCGGACCTTGCTTGCTTGCTTGCTTGTCGCCAAAACTTTTGATCGATTTTTAACCCACTTGCTCGCAAGATAGCGAGCTGAAATTTTGCAGGCCGTTTCTTACCGATGATAAAAACAATGTATCAAAATTTCAGATCGATCGCATGTACCGTAATTAAATTATTGATTTTTTAGATTATTTTATTTATTCCTATGTATCATGCTATTTTTTGAGATAGAGCGTCGCGGTGCGTATTATATTGAACAACCTTTCTGTCGCGCAATAAGGTGCGTATTTTATTGACAGCTCTTTTTATAAACATATTCCTGATCGGTGCGCATTATATTAAACACGTTTTACGACACAACTGCAATTTTGTATTTCTGGATGGTCTGGCGCTGCGTATTATAATGAACATTCTTTTAATTACTTCTCGTACATAAAGGATTTATAGTCAAAAACTTGGTTTTTTACGGGTTGTTTTTATTATAAACATATTCCAGATCGGTGCGCATTATATTAAACATGTTTTACGACACAACTCCAATTTTGTATTTCTGGATGGTCTGGCGCTGCGTATTATAATGAACATTCTATTAGTTACGTCTCGTACATAAAGGATTTATAGTGAAAAACGTGTTTTTTTACGTTTTTTTAAATTAATAACTTACCTTATAATAATTTTCTGAAAACTGAAACATTAATATAAATGACTACTTGCAAGTTAAACACAATTTTTGAACCACCATGCCTTGTAGGTACGTGTTCGCGAATCATTCTGCGAATGTCGAAATTCCACGTAAAAACTGTAGTGGCGATAATAATAGCACATATTATTCAGCCAGGCGATGATGTGTTTTTGGTACTTTTCTTATAGAAGAGTCATCTGTGACTTATACCACTTATTTTTTAAAAAAATGGATACGATTTTTTAGCGATTTAAAATTTTTGAACGGTTTTGCGTTAGTTATAATATCCACTATGTAATCAAAAAAATGTTGTGCAAATCCGTTAATTAAGCCTCGAAATTACAAATATTTTTGTTTTATCTTGGTTTTCCCCTTTGAAAAGAAAATGGGCGGTTGTCGGAAATGGTTGTACTTTTCAAATGCCCACAAATGCCGTCCCCTTATTGAGTTCCGCCCGGGGCGAACCACCCCCACCGCCCCCTAGCTACGCCACTGCCCGGCCCCCATTAAGTGATAATTTATATAATTCTTTTATCTGTTACCATCGCCGAATGTTACTTAACAACCACCGAAAGTTTCATGCTTCTTCCTACACGGGAAATAGGATAATTTTTTAATTTTAATTTTTGATAGAACTCATATTAGGGAAAACTACATTTTGGACCCCCCGGCCCCCATTATCGTATATATATTGAACGAACCCTGTTTAAGAACCTTCGCCATGTGATTTTGTGTACTTGTACCAAATTTCACGTTATTTAGTTGTCTGGATCTTTAGTTATTAGGAAACAGACAGGCAAAAAATGCGTCTTATATGTATAGAGATATATAGAGATTAATGTTTATGTCAGATGTGTATGGGGTTTATTTGTTTTAAAGAGACATTTCGAAACGCAAGGTTGAGCTTAAAATTTACCATGCTGGTTTAGTTTAAGTTATGCAAAAAGTATAAACACAGTTGCTAAGCCATAGTGTTTATGCAACCCAGGGATGGACGATATTATTGATTCATACCCTCAACAATAAAAGGAGAAAGCTTGATCGAACGACTGGATAAAATATATATATATATATAAAATACATAAAAGAAACAGTGTAAAGTAAAAAGATGTAATTTGCTAACAAATGTTCTAAAAAAGATATACGTAATCTTGTTAGAGGCGCAACATTAACAGACATAAAAATAAACCGTTTCATAACATTTAGTTCACAACAAAAACACACACTCACTGATTTTCTCACGTGAACACACATACTTAAACACACACACACAGCCGGATATTAACATTAAAAAATTACATAAAATAACCACTGCTCTTTTTAATTTGTTTTCTATTTACAAATTAATATGAATTCAAACTATGACGTCACGTCACATTATTTTATGGCGATAAACGTCTTCTTGTTAATATCGACACAACCATGTTTATTATTTTACGTCTTAATTTTCAATAATTTTTATTTTATATAGCTCATATAAGAAAAAACTACATTTTTGGCCCCCGGCCCCCAGTATCTTCTATATATGGAACGAAACCTGTTTAAGAACCTTTCTCATGTAATTATTTTTATGTGTACCAAACTTCACGTTATTTGGTTGTCTGGATCTTGAGTTATTAGGGAACAGACAGACAGACAGACAACAAATGCGTCTTATATGTGTACTAGGGGCAAGAACACGGCTTTGTCCCGGGTTTAAAATAAGGTTTGCTGTAGAAGCGTACAAAAATGTTTATTTGCATGCAATAAAAGGGTACATTTATCTTAAAGCAATGTGATTGACAACATTTTTGGCAGTTCCATATGGAGTATGTACAAAAATATTTCCTCTTTGCCCACTCTGGAGCAGGCCACATACAACTGCCCATGAGAAAAGCATGGTGTCTGCAAGTCTATATCAGCAATCCCAAAAGACTGGACCTGTGACTTGTTGATTTTCATGGCAAAGCACAGTTTCAGTTATAAGAGAACGAATGCCTTCTGAGCTTTCTTAACATTTTTTTAGCAAACGTTTTACCAAAATGCCTCCATGTGGATGCAGAAGGACACCTTGGACCCATGCTAGCGGATGCCATGGGGGCGTCGGAGCACCTTGGAACCTTGATCCCCCCCAGTAAGTGATAATTTTTTTTCGACTGCTACCGTCGCGGGAGGGTACTCAAAAACTTTCCAAAGTTCATGTTTCTACCTACAAAGAAAGATGAGGAATTAGTATTGATTCAGTTTTATATACCCCATATTCAGGAAAAAAACGGTTTTGGGCCCCCGGCCACCCATGAGTGAATATTTTTAAAATACTTTTCGCCATTTATCGTCATAAGAGTTTATTCAGCAAGTTCGCAAAGTTCATGCTTCTACCTTCACGGAAAGTTGAAGAATTAGTGTTGCGTCTGTTTTAAATATAAGAAAAAAAAGCTACATTAGGGCCCCTGGCCCCGAATAAGTGATGATTTAAATATTATTTTACCTGTTATCATCGCCAAATGATACTTAACAACCAGCGAAAGTTTCATGCTTCTAACTACACGGGAAGTAGGATTTTTTAATAAATGTTTTATAAAACTCATATAAGGAAAAAACTACACTTTGGGCCCCCGGCCCCCAGTATCTTATGTATATATGGAACAAAACCTGTTTAAGAACTTTTCCCAAGTAATTTTGTGTATATGTACCAAATTTCACGTTATTTGGTTGTCTGGATCTTGAGTTATTAGGGAACAGACAAAAAGACAACAAATGCGTCTTATACGTATAACATTTGGGCCCCCGGCCCCCCAGTTAGTGATAATAGCAAAGCCCTGACTCACTGACTGACTCACTGACTGATTCGTCACTTATTCTCTTACTTTCCGTTTAGGTAGAAGCATGAAACTTTGGGAAGTTGTTGCGTAACCTCTCACGACGAATATTGGAGTAAAAGAATTTTAAAATTAACACTCATGGGGCCGGGGGCCCAAAAACGTTTTTTTCCCTTATATGGCCATTATAAAATTTGAATATCACTAATTCTCCTATTTCACGAGTAGGCAGAAGCATGAAACGTTGGTAAGTTGTTGAGTACAATCCCGAGATAGTAATCTGAGAAAAAATATTTAAATTATCACTTCCTGGGGGCCGGGCGCCTTAAATGAAGACTTTTCCTTTTATGAGCTATATAAAAAACTAAAAATCACTAATTCTCCTATTTCCCGTGTAGGTAGAAGCATGAAACTTGGGTGTTTGTTAAGTACACTTCGACGATGGTAATAGGGTAAAACAATATTTAAATTATCACTTGCTGGGGGCCGGGGGCCCAAATGTAGATTTTTCTTATATTAAAACTGACTTATCACTAATTCTCGGATTTCCAGTGTAGGTAGAAGCATGAAACTTGGGTAAGTTGCTATATAGCCTCTCGCGACAACAAATGGCGAAAAAGAATTTTAAAATTCACCTTAATTGGGGCCGGGGGCCCAAAATCGTTTTTTTTTGCCTTCTATGGGGTATATACACTTTTGAAATCACTAATTCTCATATTCCCGAGTAGATAGAAGGATGAAACTTTGGGAAGTTGTTGAGTACACTTCCGCGATGGTAACAGGCGAAAACATATTCAAATTTTCCTTTACTGTGGCCCCAGGGGCCCAAATGTAGTTTTTTCCTAATATAAACTATTATAAAACTGAAAATCACTAATTCTCCTATTTCCTGTGTAAGAAGACGCATGAAACTTTGAGTAGTTGTTAAGTAACATTTTGTGATGGTAACAGCGTTAAAAATTATATAAATTATCACTTATTGGGGGCGGGGGCCCAAATGTAGTTTTATTTCTTATATAAAAAAGCTGGCTTATTTAAGTCGTATTAATTGTAAATTTATTTTATTCATCCCACGTCCATTAAACTTTAGGAAGTTTTTGGGTACATGCCAGCGAAGGTTTTTGTATAAAAAGTAAAAGTTTTAAATTCGGGGCTGGGGGCCCGTATGTCATATTTTAACCTTATTTATATACAAGGTAATTTAAAATGTGGCTACTGGGTAAATGGATGAACTATCGCCAAATTTGATATAAAAAATAAAATAACATTCTATAGGGAAATGAAATTCTAACGTCTGTTCCTTTGGGGCCGGGACCCAAAATTTTTTTTTCGAAAAACATTAAAAGCTTTGTTACCTTTAGATTTTAATAATTTAAATAAATATAGACACATATCTCTATCATGACCTAGATTGATATCCGCAGACCTTATGAGATATGCACATCCTGCATCCATTTTGCACGGAGGCCCGTAATGTCATTTTAATACCCATTTATATTTTACACAACCTTGACAAATATTGACAAACAAGTATATCCATCATGATCCAGACTGATAATCTATTGGTGTTTTGAATTGGTATGAAACGAGTTTTCAACGCTTACTAAAATCCTAACTTCCGCAGCCGAGCGCGGGTATTTTGCTAGTCTTATACTAATAAAAGGCAAAGCGCTGACTCACTGACTGACTCATCACTAATTCCCCAACTTCCCGTTTAGGTAGAATCATGAAACTTTGGGAAGTTGTCAAGTACCCTCTCACAACGAAAATTGGCGAACAAGAATTTAATAATTCCTTCTTATGAGTGGCCGGAGACCCAAAAGATGTGTTTTCCTAATATGATCTATATAAAAATTGAAAATCACTAATTCTCCTATTTGCCGGGTAGTTAGAAGCATGAAACTTTGGGAAGATGTCGACTACACTTCCACCTTGGTAACAGTTGAAAAAATATTTAAATCATCGCTTAATGGGGGCCGGAGGCCAAAATGTAGTTTTTTCCTAATATGAGCTATATAAAAAATTGAAAATCACCAATTCTCTTATATCCCGTGTAGGTAGAAGCATGAAACTTTGGATAGTTGTTTAAGTAACATGCAGCGATGGTAACAGGTAAATTTGTAATAATAAATTATCACTTAATGGGGGCGGGGCCCCAAATGTATTTTTCTGTATTATATTAAAAACTGACTCATCACTAATTCTCCAACTTCACGTGTAGGTAGAAGCATGAAACTTTGGCAAGTTGTTAAGTAGACACTCTCGTCGAAAATTGGCGTTTAAAGAATTTTAAAATTAACACTCAGGAGGGCCGGGGGCCCAAAAACGTTTGTTTTCCTAATATTTGCTATATAAAAATTGAAAATCACTAGTTCTCACAATTTCCCATGTAGGTAGAAGCATAAAAACTTTGGGGAAATTTTTAAGTAGCCTGTAGCGACGATAATTCGCATAAAAGAAATTAAAAATTCACACATATGGGGTTTGGGGCCCCAAAAAAACTTATTTTTCTCTAATATGGGCTATATAAAAATTGAAAATCACTAATTCTCCAATTTCTCGAGTAGGAGCATGAAAATTTGGTAATTTGTTGAATACAATCTCGCAATGGTAACAGGTAAACAAATATTTAAATTATCACTTCATTGGGAGCCAGGGGCCCAAATGAATTCTTTTCCTTGTATGAGCTATATGAATAATGAAAATCACAAACTCTCCTATTTCCCGTGAAGGTAGAAGCATGAAACTTTGTGTTGTTGTTAAATACACTTCCGCAATGGTAACGGGTGAAAACAATATTTAAATTATAAATTACTGGGGACCAGAGGCCCAAATATAGTTTTTTTCCTTTTATTAGAAACTAACTTATCACTTCATGTGTAGGTAGAAGCATAAAACTTTAAGAAGTTTATGAGTAGCCTCTCGCGACGATAATTGGCGTAAAATAATTTTAAAATTCAAACTCATGGGGTCTGGGGGCCTAAAACTTTTTTTTTCTCCTTATATTGACTATATAAAATATGAAAATCACTAATTCTCCTATTTTTCGAGTAGTTAAAGGCATGAAATGTTGGAAATTATTGAGTACAATCTTGCGATGGTAACAGGTGAACAAATATTGAAATTATCACTTCATCAGGGGCCCAAATGAGTTTTTTTATTATGTGAGCTGTATGAAAACTGAAAATCACAAACTCTTCTATTTACAGTGTAGGAAAAAGCATGAAACTTTAGGTGATTGTTAGGTACACTTCCGCG
The DNA here is from genome assembly GCA_944989445.1 of Ampullaceana balthica. Classification (NCBI taxonomy): domain Eukaryota; kingdom Metazoa; phylum Mollusca; class Gastropoda; family Lymnaeidae; genus Ampullaceana; species Ampullaceana balthica. Next base: position 925,363 of record CALYLW010000195.1, on the reverse strand, counting down.
ATGGTAACGGGAGAAAACAATACTTAAATTATCACTTACTGGGGGCCAGGGGCCCAAATGTTGTTTTTGTCTTTTTATTATAAAACTGACTTATCACTTCCCGTGTAGGTAGAAGCATGAAAATTTAGGAACTTGTCAAGTACCCTCTCACGACGAAAACTGGTGAAAAAGAATGTTAAAATTCCCGCTAAAATGGGGCCGGAGGCCCAAAATATGTATTTTCATAATATGACATATATAAAAAATTTTAATCACTAATTCTCTTATTTACAATGTAGGTAGAATCATGAAACTTTGGCTAGTTGTTAAGTAAAATTCGCGATGGTAACAAGAAAAACAAATTATATACATTATCACTTAATGGGGGGCGGGGGCCCAAATGTATTTTTTTTCTTATAATAAAAACTGACTCATCACTAATTCTCCAACTTCGTGTGTAGATAGAAGCATGAAATTTTGGGAAGTTGTTAAATAGCATTGGGAGGCGTTATACGGAGATATCTCCGAATAACGCCAGGCGTTATACGGAGATTTCTCCCAATAACTCCCGGCGTTATATGGACGGAGATTTCTTTTTTAAAAAACAAACAAAATGTCCATTCTAATTTAGTATATATGTACCTATCATAGCTTAAAATTTATTTTAAAAATATTTATGATTTTAAAATTAATTTGGTAAAAGCAAAGAGAACGGTGCACTCGATAAATCGTATTTTTGGTTGCTATATTTGTTGTTTTTTCTATTTTAATTAAAAAAATAGACAACTAAACCTAACCCAGACCCTAAAACTGAAACTACAACCTTTAAAAAAAAGACTCAAACGAAACTCTTTTTCTATTTTAATTTAAAAAATAGACAACTAAACCTAACCCAGACCCTAACATTGAAACTACAACCTTAAAAAAAAAGACTCAAACGAAACTCGAACCCCCACTTGACACTTAGAGTTCAAGAATCTAATGCCCTAACCGTGAGACCACAGAAGCTCATGAATCGTATGAATTTTTTTAAAATCTTATATCATATCGGCAAGTAGTCACATGACCAGCCCAAAAAATTTGCGTATGACGCTAAGAATCATGGGAAATATCTGTCTATAATGCCCAGCGTTATACGGAGATATCTCCGAATAATCACTTCGAATAGCATTTTGCGACAATAATTGGCGTAACATTATTTTAAAATTCAAACTTAAGGGGACTGGGTGCCCAAAAACGTATTTTTCCTAATATAGGCTTTATAAAAATTGAAAATCACTAATTTTCCTATTTCCCGAGTAGGTAGAAGCATGAAACTTTGGGAAGTTGTTGAGTAGCCTCTGGCGACGATAATTGGCGTAAAAGAATTTTAAAATTCAATCTCATAGGGGCCGGGGACCCAAAAACGTTGTTTTCATATTTTGACTATATAAAATAGGTAGAGGTAGTATGTAGAGGCATGAAAATTTTGAAAGTTGTTAAGTACAATCTCGCGATGGTAAAAGGCAAACAAACATTTAAAATCACATTCCGGTTGGTCGGGGACCCAAGTGAAGTTTTTTTCCTTTTTTGAGCTGTATGAAAACTGAAAATCACAAACTCGCCTATTTCCCGTGTAGGTAAAAGTATTAAAATGTGGGTGGTTGTTAAGTACACTCCCGCTATGGTAACGGGTGAAAACAATATTTAAATTATCACTTACTCGGAGCCGGGTGCCCAAATGTAAACTTTTTCTTTTATTTACACTTGACTCATCACTAATTCTCAAATTTTCCATGTAGGTAAAAGCATGAAACTTTGGCAAGTTGCACAAAATCCCAACGATAACTAGCGAAAAATAATGTTAAAATTCCGACTTATGAGTTGCCAAGGGCCCAAATGAAGTTTTTTCCCTATATAAGCTTTTTAAAAACTAAAAATCACTAATGTTACAACTTCCGTGTAGGTAGAAGTAGGAAACTTTGGGAAGTTGTTCAGTACACTCCCGCTATGGTCAAAGGAAAAAAACAAATAACAATCACTGGGGGCCAGGGGACCAAATGTAGCTTTTTCACCTTATAAGAGTGAAATAAAAAAAATTAAATTTTGGAAAGTTTGTAAAAGGATTTTTTTTAACTCGAAATTAAAACAAACTTGATGGCCTGCATTAAAATAGGGCATTAAAATTTTACTTTTTATTCTTTTCGAGCGGAGGGCCCCTAATGTCAATTTTGTGAACGTTTAAAAATTTATACCATTTTATTTCACACATTTTGTTTCCAAATATTGACAAACAAATATATTTATCATGATCCAGAATTAAACAAAATGTTGTTTTGAACTTTACATCTTTTGCCGATAGGGCCCCCAGGTTCTTATTTTAGTTTTTAACGCCATAAAAATAGCATTTTACTCATCTTGCGGCCATTAAATTTTAATAAGCACGGTCCCACGAAGAGTTCTGTAAATACAATTTTAAAAACACCACTTATTAGGGGCGGGGGCCCGTAATGCAATTTTAAAACATAAGTTATAACAAAGGTATTTTAAACAGTCAGTACTTCAGAGGCGTAGCTATGGCATGGGGAGTCCAAAATCGAAATCCCCCGGGGCCCTTTGAGGGGTTCCCCAAAATTAGTCTCATTAAAAGAGGTTCAGCCTTCCAGGCCCCCAAATCCATACCAATTCTTAGCTACGCCAATAGCTACTAGCTGTATGGATGAATTTTGATCAAATTTGATGTTTTTTTGGGGGGTCAAAAGCCCAAGTAACTTATCCTTGTATGATAAATCCGAAATATTTCGAAAATGTAAACAAAGTATTTATATAATTTTTTTTTACAGTGCTAATCACAACACGATTTTTAAACTAATTTTAGAAAGCAGCGCACCAAATTACTGCACCAAAAAATAACTCTTTGAGTCACTCGGCACTGTTTACAACAAAAATGCTGACGTCAAAGGTTCGTGCGTTGTTTGGTTAATGTTAATCTGAAAACCAAAATGATTATGATTTTTAAGTCTATATTTTCAATTTTAAAAAAACCGAGTGATGTACCTTGGCGCTGCTTTCTAAATTAAATAACGTCACGGACAGGACAGACGGGACGTGCAGTTAAAAAATTGTGGAGTGATTAGCACTGTAAAAAAATATTATATAAATACTTTGTGTACATATAAGGCAGTTTAATATTACGTATTTATCATACAAGGACAAGTTAGTTGGGCTTTTGAAAAAGGTGGGCGCCATAGGCACCCAAAAAAAATGGGCGCCGCTGCACAACCTGGTATGTATATATATATATATATATATATATATATATATATATATATATATATATATATATATATATATATATATATATATATACTAGTGAATTACACGTCAAAGATGACGGAAGTTTTCAAAATGGATATATTTCAGTTTTTGTAATTGTCCCTTTTGCCTGAAAGCCGCATAGTAAATAAGCAGAAAATGTAGAGACCATGAGACAAAAAATTAAATCTCTTTTCCATATCGAACAATTTTATGCGGACGTTTGAAAATAGTGGGGGTTTCTTTTGTTTTTTTTCTGTATTTTTTTCAAGGCTATTTTTTTAGCGGTGCGCTTTCTAAAAACTAGCGTTACGAACAGACATAGCCTGGTATATATTTTGATTATATATACGAACTTATGTGTTATGAGAAAACCTCCAAGCTTAGGCATCGCGTTATATACGATTGCATGATTAATAATGATATAATCATGATAATAGTATATGCATAGTGAATTACACACATCATACATTGATACTGCAGCAAAGAAGTTTGAATTTCGAAGTGTTAACAAATATTGCTGAGGAGTAAGCCGACGTTAACTTGCGGTATTGAATAGTTCGCACCCATTATCAGTGCACAAATAATACAACACAGGGAGTTAAAAATAAATTATGTGACTTTAATGTGATCCACATCAAGCACATCTGTGATTTGAAGCTGTTTAAGCTTCATTGATGATTATGACTTGTCAGTTTATTCGCCCATTTGTCCATACAATATTACCAAAACATTACCAAAACATGTAAAAAATAAAATGTAATTTTTTCACATGTTAATAACAAAGAACTATTTATTTTGCATGAAACGTAGTAAGCAAAGTTCGTCACAGGATAACAGAAAAGATTATATTATCAACTGTTAATCATATTTACAATTCAATATACACGATTTAGTAATTCACTTTAACGTTTTTATTATTGTCAAGTCAACACCTTTTCAAGATCTATTATGACTTGTCAGTTTATGCGCCCATTGGTCCATACATTATTACCTTTACATTATCAAAAACATGTAAACGAAAAATTGTAACTATTTACAAATTTGAATAACAAAGAACTATTTATTTTGCATGAAACCTTTGAAGTAAACTTATCACTGGATAAAGAAAATATTAAAGTATCAACAGTTAATCGTATATACAATTTAATATACACATTGGTAAGTATTGAAATAGACGTTTTCATTATTGTCAAGTCAGCACCCCTTCCAGTTCGATATTAAAAGCAAAGATTGTTTTTAAAAATTAGTCTAAGACGTATTAAAATATTACATGTAAATAACAATAAAAAAAACTATTGTGGGGAGGAGTCCGATTTTTAAATATGTTATTTTTTTAAACATACAAATATGCAATCTCAAAGTGTATAAAAGAAAAAAAGAACAAACGCTAAACTAAAGCATAAGTTGACACATTTCATTTGCAGTACTAAATAATGGCTTTGTAGTTCAAAACGCATCGAAACTTGACAACCAAATGACAACCAATTGTTAATTTAATAAAGCGAAAAACGAATTTTATACATTGATATAGAAAATTAAATTGATAATTACGTACGTAATATTTACATGGACACATACACAAAAACGGACATTTAATACAAAAAAATAATAATAATATTAATCACATCAAATAAAACATGGCTCTTTTTACTTGTTCCCTTCACACATTAATAAAAGCTCAAATAATGACGTCACGTCAGAATATTTTATGACCAGAAACACATTTTGTTAATCTCGAAAGCAACATTTTTACTTCTATATATGATTCATGGCTGTTTCATTCTTTTTGGTGTCTGCCTCCAGTCCCCTTCTCTGAATCATTTAGGGTCGACTTCTTTTTCTCCTGCATTGTGGGTTCCAAGTGAGGGCTTGCCTGGTGATACTGGATTTAGGCTTTCGGAAATTGTGGCCAATTCATCTCCATCTTCGCTGGCAAAAAACTCTTTTACTTGTTATTGCTTGCGTCGCCAGAGGTCCTTTGGTGTCGACGTTAATACTTTCAATACGTATACTTTTACTTTAATTCTAGTATACTCCTATTTTTACTGGCTAAATAAAACAATAACGCAACATAAAAACTACTAATACTTTAACATAAGTGAGTGATTAAAGATAATTGCAAAATACAAACAGTAGATCTTATACATACTTACTAATTACAATGTGACTTATACAAATTATACCTTACGCATGGACATATTTTTAACAAAATTCAGGCTTCCTGTCAATCAGGCCCAATCACTTATAAACCACAGCTTATCTACTAGTTAGTGGGATGAACGAGACTGACTGAAATTAGGTCTCTGTTTATATAGTGGAACTATATGACACTAAAAGGCAAGCTTGAGCTGCGTTCTCATTGGCTAGCTATAATCCGATGTGGAACACGCTAGATGCAGGCGCGCTTGCAACCATTAAGAGTATTTGGTGTGTGTTGATTTTGTGGGTCTCACATAAGAGAACCAGCAAATCTCAACAGCTACTTAAACCTGACAAGTCGACATTAAATTGATGTAGCAGAGTCCAACATATTCTGCTAAAAGTTACTTTTTCGAGGTTTTGATTACACGTTTTTTACCCCTTTGATATGTTTAAATAGCATTTATATATATACTATTAGACCCCATATCAGCCCGGAAATATCAGAAGAACAATGTGGTTTTGTTGAGGGCAAAGGTACCAGTAATGCTTTATATATGATCAGAATGATAGCAGAAAGAGCCATAGAGGTCAAGGCAGACTTGTACTTGTGCTTTATAGATTACATTAAGGCCTTTGATAAAGTACAACATAACCAACTGATCGACACGTTGGAGAATATACAAATAGATGGTAAATATCTGAGAATCATAAAGAACATATATTGGCAACAATCAGCTGCGATAAGGGTCGACCAGACGATCAGCAGCTCTCAAGAAATCCAGCTGGGGGTGAGACGAGGGATGCATGATGTCACCAGACCTCTTTTCACTATACAGCGAAAACATAATGAAGCATATTGAGGGCCTCCCTGGAATATCTGTGGGAGGTTACAATTTGAACAATTTGAGATACGAGGATGACACATTGCTAATTGCAAATTGTGAAGAAGAACTGCAAAGATTTTTAGACAAAATAGTTAAGGAAAATGCAAACAAAGGCCTAAGTTTGAACAAAAAGAAAGCAGAAGTAATGGTAATATCCAAAAAAGAAAACCAAGCCAGAATGTAGATTAGTGGTAGATGGAGAAACATTATAACAAGTCACCAAATTTAAATATCTAGGAACAATGTTGACCTCAGACGGAAGATGCTCAATTGAGATAAAAAGCAGAATAGCACAAGCCAAAGCAATATTCAATAAAATGAAGAATCTCCTGACAAACAAAAACATATCAATGGAAGTGAGAAGGAGAGTGATTCAATGTTACATCGAACCCGTTTTATTTTATGGATGTGAAGCCTGGACAGTTACAAAAGATTTACAGAAACGTTAAGAAGCCTGTGAAATGTGGTTTCCATAGGCGAATGTTAAAACTATCATGGACGGAGAAGAGGCGTAATGAAGAGGTTCTAAAAGAAGTAACACAGACAAGGAACATTATGTCTAAATTTTGAAGGAGACAATCTGGATTTTTTGGACACATCATGAGGCGAGGCAGGTTGGAACACATGGTAACAACAGGAAAGATCGAGGGCAAAAGAGATCGAGGCAGACAGAGAGAAAAGATGCTGGATAGGGCTGACTAGATGGCATGGGGTCGCAATCACCAGCGGAGTTGATTGACAAGACCAAAGACAGAGAGCTGTGGAGAGTCATGACCGCCTACGCCTCTGGGCACGGCACCTGGTAGATAACAATTAAACTAATTTTTATTTATCTAATATAAGAAAAAAATAAATTAAGGGGCCTCCGGAACCATTTGGTTCAAGATGTACATTTTGATTACCTGTTCATTTAAGTTCAGTTTCATCATGGATATATTTCGCAAAATCGTTAAAAACTGAGTGGGAAATAATATCGTTGAGTATAACCAAAAAAAGACAGTTTGGCCCCCGACCCATTCGATGTAAGATGTACATATCAAAATGCTGTTCCTTTTAATTCAGTTTCATCATGGATATATATCTCGAGAACGTTAAAAATAGAATGGCAAATAATATCTCAAACATATACGATATAATACATTTGGGGGCCCCAGCCCTGAACAATTGGACATTAGAAGTGCAGCGCCCTTTGTTATTTTAATATATGCTGCAAAGTTTTTATATACAAAGTTTGGTTAAGATATATTCATTTACTCAGTAGCTAACGCATCAACTAATTTTTATATAGCTCATATAAGCAAAAAACGACACTAAGGCCCCAAGGCCCATTTAGTGCAAGATTTCAAGTTCAAAACACCTATTTATTTCAATCAGTTTCATAGTAAATATATGTATCTATATTTCTCAAGATATTTAATAATTGAATGGATAATAAAATCTTAAACATTTGTGAAAAAAGAAATTTTGGGCCCCCAGCCACGATGAAATGGACATTAGGATATTTGTGCCTATAGTATTTCATTATTGGCTACCACGTTGTTAGATACAAAGTTTGGCTAAGATCCATCAAGTTACCTAATAGCTAACGCTTAAAGTAATTTTTATACAGCTCATATAAGAAAAAAATTATATTATGGGCCCCCGGCCCATAACTTTTGCAACCAAAGTTGCCAGGGACCATCCCAGGAGCGTACTCAAAAGTGTCATGCCGATCGGAAGAATGGTTTAATCATCTATAAAGGACATGCATACATACATACATACATACATACATACTTTCATTTATATATATATAGATGTAAGGAAAAAATACATTAAGGGGCCCCCGGGGCCAATCGGTTCAAGATGTACATTTTGAAAACCTGTTTATTTAAATTCAGTTTTATCATGAATATATTTCTCAAGATCGTTAAAAATAGAATGGCAAATAATATCTTAAACATATACGAAAAAAGACATTTGGGGCCCCCGGCGCAATCGTTGTAAGATGTAAATTTCGACATGCTGTTCATTTTAATTCAGTTTCATCATGGATATAATTCTCAGGATCGTTAAAAATAGAATGGCAAATAATATCTCAAAAATATTTTTAAAAAATGACGTTTGGGGACCCCCAGCCCTGAACAATTGAACATTAGACGTGCAGTGCCCTTTTTTATTTTAATATGGGCTTCCGAAGCTTTGATATACAAAGTTTGGTTAAGATCCATTCATTTACTCAGTAGCTATCACATAAACTAATTTTTATATAGCTCATATAAGAAAAAAAATGACCTTAAGGGCCCCATGGCCCAATTAGTGCAAGATGTCAAGTTCAAAACACCTGTTTATTTCAATCAATTTTATAGAGGATATATTTCTCTATATTTATATAGATCTTTAATAATTGAATGGGGAATACAATCTTAAACTTTTATGAAAAAAGACATTTTGTCCCCACAGCCGCGAAGAAATGATAATTAGGAAATTTGTGCCATATATTATTTCAATATTGGCTACCAAGTTGTTATATTCAAAGTTTGGTTAAGATCCATCAATTTACCTAATTGATAAAGCTTAAAGTAATTTTTATATAGCTCATATAAGAAAAAATCATATTATTGCCCCCGGCGCCCAATGAATATTAAGTATTGCAAACAAAGTTGCCATTTACCATACATACATATATACTTTGATTTATATATATATATAGATTTGACCTATGGCTTAAATGGACTTCTCACATTAACGTCCTGTTATACTTTGTTGAATATATTTCTCGGATATTCTTTTATTGCTCTTTGGCGTTAAAACAAATTCTTAGAATGGTCCTTCAGTTTTGACCATTTTAAGAAAAGGAAAAAAAATGGATTTACATAATTTTAAGAAATATCATTTTTTAAAGAAATGTGAATAATCTATCTCATTTTGGAGAAATGTGCAGACATGTAAAAACTGAAAAGGGAACATTTTTTAAATAATTTAAAAAATATATATTTTTGTATGTAACTTAACTTGTAAAACAAGCTTTAAAAAAACTAAGTGTACACACAATTTAGAAAACGTGTAAAGTCTGGAGTAGGATCAAAATTTTTCCCGAAAAAAGACTTGACCTATAATATTTCCATACTAACTACTAAATGGTAACAAAAGACTGTAACATTGGTTTTGTTCTTTACGTTTCATGATTGATTGTTTCAGGATCTCTGAAATGGACATTGAAAACAATGGAAAATGCACTAAAGATTATCTCAAAATTTTTGATGGAAAAAGTGAAAAAATTAATTTTCTCTCTAAATTGTGTAACACAAGCTATTACATCCCAAAGATTTTATCTTCTTCAAGCAATTCAATGTATCTGTTGTTTAGGACAGACGATAACGATGAAAGAAAGGGATTTAGTGCATACTATCGAATTTATGGTAAATAAATATTTCCTAATATTTTCTACAATAATTTTGATTTATCATGGGGTAAGAAACAATTTTGAATAATAATATATTTTGTCTTCGGTTGGAAAATTTAGAAATACGTTTAGACATGTTAGATCCAAATGTGTAAAACATGTCTTTGTTATAGCTTGTCTAAACAAACGATAAACATTTAAAAAGAAATAATTGGAAAGGAAAAAGTTAAACACCATATCATTACATTTTGAAAAGGTAATCAAATTTAGCCATACATTAAACAAAATGTGAAGTCTCTAGTTAATAGTACTGTCTTGCTTTAGTTCTTTCATTCAAGAGAAAGATAAGTGACACAATGATTTCAAACATTCATGTGTGTATTCCTATATTTACTCTGGTGCGTTATTCATAGAACAGAACACATATAACATTACTAATATTTGCTCACTAGTAGTACACTCAAAAGTTTCCAAGACTGTCTATCACATTTGCAGTATAACTGTTGGTGCTCTCTTCACGACTCTATATTCACCATTATAGAGTCATAGACCCACTCGATCCAACTTCACCGTCGCGGACAACTCTCAAATCTCGTCTCTACTGCCGCACCATGGCAAATAGTTCTTGACTTCTCTATCTTGCCGTCTGACCACACACACTCACTAGATCAAAGTTCACTAAAAATCCTCCATGTGAACTCGTGTTCCCTCATGTGATCACACATTCACACACACTTATTCTCATAACACTGACATGAGAGTATATTTGATTTTTTAAATAATTATTATTAATATTTTCTTTAAATCAAAATTTTACATAAACTTATCTCCTTGATTTTTTTAATATATATTAAAATATTGTTTATATTCTAAATACATACTATTTTAATTAGTATTAGCATAAATAAATGTACATGTACTTAACAATACAATTTAATTATGGTTTGAATTTTAAAATCGAATATGTTCGAGCTATTTAAATTTTATTTAAATTATAACACAGAATTATTTTAATTAAAATAAAATATTCATAAAACCCAATTCTCCATAATTTTCAATAATTTTGCATATTTTCTAGATTTCAACTCAATAATAATGGATCAATAATTGGATATATTCCAATTCCTGGTTACCCATTGCAATACACTTTTTTACAAATTTTTGTGTGAATTAAATACATATTTAGAGTATGTTGTAATCAATAAAAATAGTTATTTGAAATATTTTATTTTATCAACAAAGTATGTTGACTTTAAAATCTTTGCATATTTATAAAACATATATCTCATCCTCGTAGATTACAATGAAATAATCACAGACTCTAAAGAGGGATACATAGTAAGCCCTGGTTATCCACACATGTATCCGGCTAACTTATCTCTCTCGTGGACCATTCAAGGTGGACCCAACACCTTTATTGTATTAAGGTAATATCTTAAATCTAATTTAAGCATACAATTTTCTATTAAATTTCATCGGGGATAAAAAATGCATTGCAGAATTTTACATACTTCGCAAATGTTTAGTAAATTTTATATTTTATTTACTTAACTATATGTTGTTAAAGTAATCTAAAGCGCCCTTAAGTTTTATTTAAAAAGCAAAAAATTGAGAAACATAATGAAGCAAATTATGATTCTGATGTATGCCGATATCTATTTTAATTTCAAGCAAACTCATAGTAAACAATGTAAGTTTATAAAGGTATACTATAGATCACGGGTTTTTATCCAATGAGAAGCGACCCCCTTTTAGGAGTCTAGACCGATTTTATACAGTGTTGTGTGCATATAAAGCTAAACTAAAATAAATATTTACATTAACGCAATTTAATTTTGAATGGTCTCCAAAAGTTGAAACGTTTGTGAATCTTGTCTTTTATTAAGATGAGATTAAGTTGTTCTTGGAAATGCAATGATCTTATTATGAACTAACAGTTAGTTGGAAAGAAATAGTATCATAGTTTTACGATAATCTCAGAGAATTGTTTTTTTCAAATTACAAAACTGATGGAGAAAACTACATTTTGGAAACTTTGCGTGTTTGCGAAACTCTGCATTGTGGTAGTTAATCTGCAGATGAAATAAATAACATTTTGAAAGAGGAAATTACTGGTTATTGAAAATAAACTCCAGCATACTTTATTGAGCTAAAAGGAGAAGAAAATACATTGACATTAAATAAATTATCTGCTTCCTTTTATGTAGGCAACACTCCCGATGAATTACACTATGAATTCTTGGAGTTGTCAAATGATTATACAGCACATAACGTGTTTCATGAAAAATTGATCACAGAACTATGGATTGGTAGTGATCTGTATCATTCCTAACCAAATGTAACGATGCTTGCCTTTCGAGTTTTAGTTCTATTAAGAATGTCTAAAAATGTTCACCTCCTTAGTCCGAGGTACGGCCAATTCAGTTATGGGCCGGCCCTTACTCTATTTGGCCGAGGCGTATGTTAATTGCTCGTTATGCTGGCAAATTGCCAGTGTATTATATGGTACTTTGACTAACACTTCCCGAATGACCAGGAAATACTTGGCAAATATTCAATGTGCTGATGTGAGGCTGTCTGAGTAGACATACCCAAAGCCAAGGTTCACTAGTATGTGCCAACCAAGGTGTTCATAATATGATGGCGACCTGGATGCAGACAAATAAAAGAACACATTGGGCTGAGACTCTCGGATTTATACAGTTTATTGAAAATCGGGTTTTTTCACATTCAGCAGTCGCTATTAATATATGTTTGGCTGCAAAGAGAGTTATTCAATGACTCATTTACGGAAAGAACTCTGGAGAACGTGAAATGGTGGGGGTGCTATAAATGCAGTTACGTGATACGCAAACAAACCTGATGCCAAATCGTCTGAGCCACCTGAAACTTCTGACTGATTGCCTGATAATAAAAATGTGAACAGATTGTATGAAAGCGTGTAGTTTGTTTATTTCTGGTGGAAATTTGGAAACGATGCTCACGCAATTTGTACGATCAGTAATAGAACAGACGAAATTAAGAACAAGAAGCCAGTACACTCAAGGCGCTATGATGCAAATAATCATATGCAAATTTACCACAAGAGAAAATTAGAGATAATTTACAATCCATTTACCAGATGTTGACAAAGTTCACGGAGATCCACAAAGCGTTATTTAAATTGTCGTGAACGTCCAGAGCTCTTTCTACGAGCTACGACCAAAACATGGGGTTATCAAATAACAGGATTCAGAAGTAAGTTTTAAATTCTGCGCTAGAAACTGCTCACATTGTAACCGTGGGTAAAAGATGAACCCATTCAATTTGACTACCAAGTGGTCAAATAAATAGATGCAAATATTAAAAAATTAAATAAAAAAACTTACCATGTAATTTGTTTATATAGTACATATAGCGCAGTACCCCAGCTTAAGGCTGAGCTTACCGCGCTTTACAAACATTTCCAAAAATTAGAGAAAATACATTGCACTATCATTTTTTCTAATTATATTTACACACAACACATTATACAGATGATCAGACATGGAGGTATCACTATCATAGACTAGTAGTTAGATGGAGCGACATAAGCGCACCTCATCGTCTATCCTCCGTAACAGGTGCCCTGGACAAAAGGAAGGTCTTTAGCAAAGTCCTAGTGTTACTCTTGTCATGAGCGCCAAGAGACCGAGTGTTGAAATCGGCGATGTGAAAATTTATGTCTCTACTTTTCCGAAAACCCAGGACAGGTACGCCTCTGGGATCAAATGATGACATAGTTTTTTTATATCCACAATAAAAACAGTTTGTTAAAAACGATAAAAACAGATTGATTGTGTCATTTACTTTAACTATATGAATAATATTTAATTATCTTACACATCCTTGCTTTACGGTGAGCTGGCAACCGGCATGAGAAAAAGAGGTCGCCCCTGCTTGCGCTTCAAGGACGTCTGCAAGAAAGACATGTCATTGGCACAGATAGACCCTAAAACGTGGGAGACCATTGCCGAGGAGCACACCTCCTGGCGGGCAAAAGTGCGTGTGGGCATTCATGTCGCGGAAGCATCTCTCATAGCTTTGAGTGAAGACAGAAGGGCCATGAGAAAGGGCAGGGGGGCAGAGGAGTAGGAGTACACGCCATCGTCCCATGAGAACGGACGGTTGCCATACCATATGAGATTATCATTATGGCGTACAAACACATAAAATCTTCTTAATATCTTCTTACTTCGACTTTGGCGGAGGTTTGCGTTAACTGAAACTCACTTGCACTATTTAAGGCTAGGTAATATCATGGAATATTTACAATCTCATTAGATGAATTATTAAACATATTTTAAACGACTTGTTTAAAAAACTAATTTCGATGATTAATTTAAATTACCTGATAAAAATATATTATCGATGACTTTCTAAAAATTGCTTTCTTAAAAATGCATTTTTATCTGGGTTGTGGGTCACATAACTTTTATAAACAGCAATCATCTCGCAAAAAGGGTTGAGAACCCTTTTTATTTTAGATAGTAGTGTATATTATAGCTGTTCCTTAAATTAAAATTAATATTTTTGTTTCTACAATTTCAAAAAGAACAATTACATTAAAATCATGACTATTTCAAATTTAAGACAAAGGGGCCCTCCATAAATGACGCCACGCGATTTTGGTCGATTTTTCACTTTCTCTCCGTCCCTCGTCACAAAAACTTAGACCCCCTCCAATATGACGTCAAAAAGTTTTGCGCCCCTCCCCCAAATAAAAGCTGTATTTTCTATATGAAAAAGACCATGTATCAAATCTTTTTTTTTGTCATTTAAGTATTTATTTAGTCTAAGCTTGCAATCTAATATCGTAAAATGCACGAGGCCATGTAAAAAGTCATAAAATAAATAGTAATAAATCACATATTTAAGTGGAACTTTTGTTTAAAGTTTCGAGTTTTGATGTGACTTCACATTTCGCAAACACCTCCCTACCCCTCGTCACACATCGTCTCAAATCAGCTGCGATAAGGGTCGATAAGACGATCAGCAGCTCTCAAGAAATCCAGCTGGGGGTGAGACGAGGGATGCGTGATGTCAACATACCTGTTTTCACTATACAGCGAAAACATAATGAAGCATATTGAGGGCCTCCCTGGAATATCTGTGGGAGGTTACAATTTGAACAATTTGAGATACGCGGATGACACATTGCTAATTGCAATGAGTGAAGAAGAACTACAAAGATTTTTAGACAAAATAGTTAAGGAAAATGCAAACAAAGGCCTAAGTTTGAACAAAAAAAAAGTAATGGTAATATCCAAAAAAGAAAACCAAGCCAGAATGTAGTTTAGTAGTAGATGGAGAAACATTAAAACAAGTCACCAAATTTAAATATCTGGGAACAATGTTGACCTCAGACGGAAAATGCTCAATTGAGATAAAAAGCAGAATAGCACAAGCCAAAGCAATATTCAATAAAATGAAGAATCTCCTGACAAACAAATACATATCAATGGAAGTGAGAAGGAGAGTGATTCAATGTTACATCGAACCCGTTTTATTTTATGGATGTGAAGCCTGGACAGTTACAAAAGATTTACAGTAACGTTTAGAAGCCTGTGAAATGTGGTTTCATAGGCGAATGTTAAAACTATCATGGACGGAGAAGAGGCGTAATGAAGAGGTTCTAAAAGAAGTAACACAGACAAGGAACATTATGTTTAAATTTTGAAGGAGACAATCTGGATTTTTTGGACACATCAGGGAGCGAGGCAGTTTGGAACACATGGTAGCAACAGGAAAGATCGAGGGCAAAGAGATCGAAGCAGACAGAGAGAAAATATGCTGGATAGGCTGACTAGATGGCATGGGTCGCAATCACCAGCGGAGTTGATTGACAAGACCAAAGACAGAGAGCTGTGGAGAGTCATGACCGCCTACGCCTCTGGGCACGGCACCTGGTAGATAACAATTAAACTAATTTTTATTTATCTAATATAAGAAAAAAATAAATTAAGGGGCCTCCGGAACCATTTGGTTCAAGATGTACATTTTGATTACCTGTTCATTTAAGTTCAGTTTCATCATGGATATATTTCGCAAAATCGTTAAAAACTGAATGGGAAATAATATCTTTATGTATACCAAAAAAAAGACAGTTTGGCCCCCGACCCATTCGATGTAAGATGTACATATCAAAATGCTGTTCCTTTTAATTCAGTTTCATCATGGATATATATCTCGAGAACGTTAAAAATAGAATGGCAAATAGTATCTCAAACATATAAGATAAAATACATTTGGGGGCCCCAGCCCTGAACAATTGGACATTAGAAGTGCAGCGCCCTTTGTTATTTTAATATATGCTGCAAAGTTTTTATATACAAAGTTTGGATAAGATATATTCATTTACTCAGTAGCTAACGCATCAACTAATTTTTATCTAGCTCATATAAGCAAAAAAACGACATTAAGGGCCCCAAGGACAATTTAGTGCAAGATGTTAAGTTCAAAACACCTATTTATTTCAATCAATTTCATAGTAAATATATGTATCTATATTTCTCAAAATATTTAATAATTGAATGGATAATAAAATCTAAACGTTTGTGAAAAAAGACATTTTTGGTCCCCAGCCCCGAAGAAATGGACATTAAGAAATTAATGCCCTATAGTATTTCAATATTGGCTACCAAGTTGTTAGATACAAAGTTTGGCTAAGATCCATCAAGTTACCTAACAGCTAACGCTTAAAGTAATTTTTATATAGCTCATATAAGAAAAAAATTATATTATGGGCCCCCGGCCCATAACTTTTGCAAACAAAGTTGCCAGGGACCATCCCAGGAGCGTACTCAAAAGTTTCATGCCGATCGGATGAATGGTTTAATCATCTATAATAGACATGCATACATACATACATACTTTCATTTATATATATATAGATGTAAGGAAAAATACATT
The DNA here is from genome assembly GCA_944989445.1 of Ampullaceana balthica. Lineage (NCBI taxonomy): Eukaryota > Metazoa > Mollusca > Gastropoda > Lymnaeidae > Ampullaceana > Ampullaceana balthica. The sequence continues at coordinate 908,746 of CALYLW010000195.1, read as the reverse complement.
AAGGGGCTACCCGGGCCCATTCGGTTTAAGATGTACATTTTGAAAACCTGTTTATTTAAATTCAGTTTTATCATGGATATATTTCTCAAGATCGTTAAAAATAGAATGGCAAATAATATCTTAAACATATACGAAAAAAAAACATTTGGGGCCCCCGGCCCAATCGATGTAAGATGTAAATTTCAACATGCTGTTCATTTTAATTCAGTTTCATCATGGATATAATTATCAGGATCGTTAAAAATAGAATGGCAAATAATATCTCAAACATATTTTTTTTAAAATGACTTTCTGGGGCCCCAAGCCCTGAACGATTGAACATTAGACGTGCAGTGCCCTTTTTAAATCCTTTATATTAACTCGTGGTGTCTGCGGCCGACCGACCGACCGACCTTGCTTGCTTGCTTGCTTGTCGCCAAAACTTTTGATCGATTTTTAACCTACTTGCTCGTAAGCTAGCGAGCTAAAATATGGCTGGCAGTTTCGTACCAATAATAAAAATAATGTATCAAAATTTCAGATCGATCGCATGTACCGTAATTAAATTATTGATTTTTTAGATTATTTTCATTATTCCTATGTATCATGCTATTTTTTTAGATAGAGCGTCGCGGTGCGTATTATATTGAACAACCTTTCTGTCGCGCAATAAGGTGCGTATTTTATTGACAGCTCTTTTTATAAACATATTCCTGATCGGTGCGCATTATATTAAACATGTTTTACGACACAACTGCAATTTTGTATTTCTGGATGGTCTGGCGCTGCGTATTATAATGAACATTCTTTTAAATTCTTCTCGTACATAAAGGATTTATAGTCAAAAACTTGGTTTTTTACGGGTTTTTCTTATTTATTTTAATATGGGCTACCAAGCTTTTATATACAAAGTTTGGTTAAGATCCATTCATTTACTCAGTAGCTATCACATAAACTAATTTTTATATTGCTCATATAAGAAAAGAAATGACATTAAGGGCCTCTTGGCCCAATTAGTGCAAGATGTCAAGTTCAAAACACCTGTTTATTTCAATCAATTTCATAGAGGATATATTCTCTATATTTATCTAGATATTTAATAATTGAAACAGGAATACAATCTTAAACGTTTATGAAAAAAGACATTTTGGGCCCACAAGCCCGAAGAAATGATAATTAGGAAATTTATGCCATATAGCATTTCAATATTGGCTACCAAGTTGTTATATTAAAAGTTTGGTTAAGAAACATCAATTTACCTAATTGTTATAGCTGAAAGTAATGTTTATATAGCTCATATAAGAAAAAATCATATTATGGGCCCCCGGCGCCCAATGAATATTAAGTATTGCAAACAAAGTTGCCATTTACCATACAGGTAAATGTATAACATAAAAACAGTGTATTAGTAAGCCTGACAAGACGAAACACAACAGCGGACGTTTCGGCAAAGAGCCTTCCTCAACGGACAAATAGTACACAAATAAAACGAAATAATAATTTAAAAAAACACGTAACTGCGGTAAAATCCAAGTAGTCCAGTAGAGTACGTAAATTGATCTCTACTGGACTACTTGGATTTTACCGCAGCTAAGTGTTTTTTTTAATTATTATTTCGTTTCATTTGTGTACTATTTGTCCGTTGAGGAAGGCTCTTTGCCGAAACGTTCGCTGTTGTGTTTCGTCCTGTCAGGCCTACTAATACCCTGTTTTTATGTTATACATTTACCTATTTTAAAGCCTGATTGCAGTCTCACCCCAATTACTTCATTAACCATACATACATATATACTTTGATTTTATATATATAGATTTGACCTATGGCTTAAATGGACTTCTCACATTAACATCCTGTTATACTTTGTTGAATATATTTCTCGGATATTCTTTTATTGCTCTTTGGCGTTGAAAACAAATTCTTAGAATTGTCCTTCAATTTTGACCATTTTAAGAAAAAGGAAACAAAATGGATTCAGATAATTTTAAGAAATATATTTTTTTTGTAAAGAAATCTGGTTAATCTATCTCATTTTGGAGAAATGTGCAGACATGTAAAAACTGAAAAGGGAACATTTTTTAAATAATTTTAAAAATATATATTTTTGTATGTAACTTAACTTGTAAAACAAGCTTTAAAAAAACTAAGTGTACACACAATTTAAAAAAAATAAAAAAGAAAACGTGTAAAGTCTGGAGTAGGATCAAAATTTTTCCCGAAAAAAGACTTGACCTATAATATTTCCATACTAACTACTAAATGGTAACAAAAGACTGTAACATTGGTTTTGTTCTTACGTTTCATGATTTATTGTTTCAGGATCTCTGAAATGGACATTGAAAACAATGGAAAATGCACTCAAGATTATCTGAAAATTTTTGATGGAAAAAGTGAAAAAAATAATTTTCTCTCTAAATTTTGTAACCCAAACGATAACATCCCAAAGATTTTATCTTCTTCAAGCAATTCAATGTATCTGATGTTTAGGACAGACGATAAAGATGAAAAAAAGGGATTTAGTGCATACTATCGAATTTATGGTAAATAAATATTTCCTAATATTTTCTACATAATTTTGATTATCATGGGGTAATAACAATTTTAATAATAATATTTTTTGTCTTCGGTTGGAAAATTTAGAAATACGTTAGACATGTTAGATCCAAATGTGTAAAAACATGTCTTTGTTATAGCTTGTCTAAACAAACGATAAACATTTAAAAAGAAATAATTGAAAAGGAAAAAGTTAAACACATATCATTACATTTTGAAAAGGTATTCAAATTTAGCAATACATTAAACAAAATGTTAAGTCTCTAGTTAATAGTATTGTCTTGCTTTAGTTCTTTCATTCAAGAGAAAGATAAGTGACACAATGATTTCGAACAATCATGTGTGTATTCCTATATTTACTCTGGTGCGTTATTCATAGAACAAACACATATAACATTACTAATATTTGCTCACTAGTAGTACACTCAAAGTTTCCAAGACTGTCTATCACATTTGCAGTATAACTATTGGTGCTCTCTTCACGACTCTATATTCACCATTATAGAGTCATAGACCCACTCGATCCAACTTAGCCGTCGTGGAAAACTCTCAAATCTCGTCTCTACTGCCGCACCATGGCAAATGGTTCTTGACTTCTCTATCTTGCCGTCTGACCACACACACTCACTAGATCAAAGTTCACTAAAAATCCTCCATGTGAACTCGTGTTCCCTCATGTGATCACACATTCACTCACACTTATTCTCATAACCCTGACATGAGAGTATATTTGATTCTTTAAATTATTAATATTTTCTTTAAATCAAAATTTTACATAAACTTATCTCCTTGATGTTTTAAATATATATTAAAATATTTTTTATATTCTAAATAAATACTATTTTAATTAGTATTAGCATAAATAAATGTACATGTACTTAACAATACAATTTAATAATGGTTTGAATTTTAAAATCGAATATGTTCGAGCTGTATTAATTTTTATTTAAATTATAACACACAATTATTTTAATTAAAATAAAATATTCATAAAACCCAATTCTCCATAATTTTCAATAATTTTGCATATTTTCTAGATTTCAACTCAATAATAATGGATCAATAATTGGATATACATGTATTCCAATTCCTGGTTACCCATTGCAATACACTTTTTAACAAATTTTTGTGTGAATTAAATACATATTTAGAGTATGTTGTAATCAATAAAAATAGTTATTTGAAATATTTTATTTATCAACAAAGTATGTTGACTTTAAAATCTTTGCATATTTATAAAACATATATCTCATCCTCGTAGATTACAATGAAATAATCACAGACTCTAAAGAGGGATACATAGTAAGCCCTGGTTATCCACGCATGTATCCGGCTAACTCATCTCTCTCGTGGACCATTCAAGGTGGACCCAGCACCTTTATTGTATTAAGGTAATATCTTAAAACAAATTTAAGCATACACTTTTCTACTAAATTTCATCGATAAAAAATGCATTGCAGAATTTTACATACTTCGCAAATGTTTAGTAAATTTTATATTTTATTTACGTAACTATATGTTGTTAAAGTAATCTACCTTGCCCTTAAGTTTTATTTAAAATGCAATGAAAAACCCCGTAAAAACCAAGTTTTTCACTATAAATCCTTTATGTACGAGATGTAACTAAAAGAATGTTCATTATAATACGCAGCGCAAGACCATCCACAAATACAAAATTGCAGTTGTGTCGTAAAACATGTTTAATATAATGCGCACCTATCAGGAATATGTTTATAAAAAGAGCTGTCAATAAGATACGCACCTTATTGCGCAACAGAAAGGTTGTTCAATATGATACGCAATGCGACTCTCTATCTAAAAAAATAGCATGATACATAGGAGTAAAAAAAATAATCTAAAAAATCAATAATTTAATTACGGTACATGCGATCGATCTGAAATTTTGATACATTGTTTTTATTATCGGTACAAAAGTGCATGCAAAATTTAATCTCGCTAGCTTACGAAAAAGTGGGTTAAAAATCGATCAAATGTTTTGGCGACAAGCAAGGGTGGGCGGCCGCAGATACCACGAGTTAATATAAAGGATTTAATTAAAAAAAACGAAAAAAACAAGTTTTTGACTATAAATCCTTTATGTACGAGAAGTAACTAAAAGAATGTTTATTATAATACGCACCGCAAGACCATCCACAAATACAAAATTGCAGTTGTGTCGTAAAATATGTTTAATATAATGCGCACCGATCAGGAATATGTTTATAAAAAGAGTTGTCAATAAAATACGCACCTTATTGCGCGACAGAAAGGTTGTTCAATATAATTCGCAACGCGACGCTCTATCTAAAAAAATAGCATGATACATAGGAATAAATAAAATAATCTAAAAAATCAATATTTTAATTACGGTACATGCGATCAATCTTACATTTTTATACATTGTTTTTATTATCGGTACGAAACTGCTTGCAAAATTTCAGCTCGCTAGCTTACGAAAAAGTGGGTTAAAAATCGATCAAAAGGTTTGGTGACAAGCAAGGGCGGGCGGCCGCAGACACCATGAGTTAATATAAAGGATTTAATTTAAAAAAAACGATAAAAAATTTTTTTTTACAATAAATCCTTTATGTACGAGAAGTAACTAAAAGAATGTTCATTATAATACG
>CALYLW010000195.1:784572-897431 GCA_944989445.1 Ampullaceana balthica | reverse complement strand
TTTCTTTTATTCTCTTTATTTTTTTATTATTTTTGTTATTTTTTTGATTTTGCCCTAAACCCGCCAACAAAAACAAGGAAAAATCGGGATTAGAGATAATGACTAAAAATAAGTTAACAAAGAAAATGCAAAAAAAAGATAACGTTCTAGAAAATAGAAAACAAGCCCAGGGGGGGGGGGGGGGGGGGGGGGTGGGGGGTATTTGAGAGCTACTAACTTACTTTTAACTAAATAAATGACACAAGTGACCTAGAACCCAACACGGAAACAGTATAAGGGAACAAACGAAAACACGACGAGAAAGAATCCGTCACCGTAGTCGACGCATTTTTAGCTTTTTCTTAGACGAATTCCTATAATATTTTACTTGTAAAAAAAGCTATTACTTACGATAGAAAACGCAAAAACATAAAGTTGTTATACGAACAACAATGAATCAGCGCCCGGCAAGTCATTTCATTTACTTAAATAGAACTACAATATTCCAACTGGAACTGTTGCGTAAACTCTCTACACTAACTCCTCACATCAGAATAAGCTCCGTACTGACACTGACAATACAACCTCCTCAGGGGATGTGCTGACAACGCGAATTCGCGATCTTCCGCGCGGTACCTTGCAGGCCCGGTAGGTCGTGCGGGGGGCGAGTAAATTCGTTTCTTTGATCGCATTTTGGTAAGGTTCGCAGTGAGGACGTGCGGCGGCAGCCGGCGTGCGACGCCGCGCACTATAATTGTGGTTAATAAATCAACCCCCAAAGCTGGTATAATCCTCCGACACGTGATGCGAACTGTGAAAGACCGCCGCGCCACCGCGCTTCTAAATATATTACGAATAATAAATCCCTTAACCCTGCGAAACCACTCCCCCGCCCTCCCACGTGCTCCCCTCCCTACCCCGTACGACACCACCCCCCATCTGCACACCAAACTCCCTACACCCCCCGCCCGCGCCCCCCCCCCCCTGCGCCCTCAACAAAACCAAAACCCACCCAAAACCCCCCGCAACCAATCACCCCCCAGCCTCGGGGGGGGGGGGGGGGGGGGGGGGGGGGGGGGGGGGGAGGGGGGGGGAGGGGGGGGGGGGGGGGGGGGTGGGGGGGGGCTCCAGCCCCCACCTTACAGACCTACTCCCCCCCCCCCCACACCCGCCCCAACCCCCCCGCCTCCCCCCCCCCCAACCTACCCTGCAACCGCCGCACAACACGTTAACCACTAGGAGAAGTTTACAAGAAAAATCCCGACATACAAAGACCCACGTGTGTAGAAGGTTATGTCCCATATCCATAACGACCGGGTTACATAGACCACACAGGGGGGGGGGGGGGGGGGGGGGGGGGGGGGGGGGGGGGGGGGGGGGGGGGGGGGGGGGGGGGGGGGGGGGGGGGGGGGGGGGGGGGGGGGGGGGGGGGGGGGGGTTAAATGTAGGCCATAATACCAAGCCCACAACACACGACAACGCGCTATACTGCAATGCCAAAAGCGCGAAAATCGGCGTGAACAAACAACAGACTATTTTTTTTTTTTTTTTATTTTTTTATTTTTTTCTCCTTTTTCTTTACTTTTCTTTCCAAGTATGTTACTTATATTTTGTACTAACTATGATTTTTTCCCTTTTTTTCCCCCTCCTTTTTTTTTTTTTTTTTCCCCCCCCACTTTTATTTTTTTTTACTTTTCCCCCCCGCTCCTTCAGACTCGGTCCCAAACTACTTCCCCCGCATCCCCCCATCCCCACCCTAGGGATTATGAAGCAAAACACTATGTGTTAATACCAGCATTCAGGTCTGTAAATGTTTGGAAACAAAATAAAAATCAATACTGATAGTAAAGTATCAAGGGTCACATAAATAAAGGGCTAACACGACACCCCCCCCCCGCCCCCCAAATGAAAAAAAAAAAAAAAAAAAAAACCAAAAAAACCAAAAAAAAAAAAAAAAAAAAAAAAAAACACCAAACAAAAAAAAACCAAAAGTATACACTAAAAAAATATATAAAAACCAAAAAAAAAAATAAATAAAAAAAAAATAAAAAAAAAGAAAATAAACCAAACAACAAAAGCAAAAAAACAACAATCAAAAAAAAAAAAAAAAACAAAAGAAAAAACAAAAAAAAAAAAAAACAAAAACACAAAAACAAAAAAAAAAAAAAAAAAAAAAAAAACACAAAAAACCAAAAAACCAAAAAAAAAAAAAACCGTGGAAATAAAAAACCCACCAAACCCTCCCAAGCACAACCCCAACCCCGCCGCCGTCTCGGGGTGGGGGGGGGGCGGGGGGGGTGGGGGGTCGTTATGCGGCTCTGTCTACATGGGCCTCTATCACCGAGGGGGGTCGGGGGGGGCCGCACAGAAGGTTTCCATACCCACAACCAAAAAGACCATAGCTCATTAGCGTAGGAGGATGAGGGGGGGGGGGGGGGGGGGGGGGGGATGGCGGGGGGGTGGGGGGGAGGGGGGGGGGAGGGGTGGGGGGGGGGGGTTAAGGGGGAGGGGGGTGATGTAGTAAAAATTGAAAAAATTTACAATGAGAAGACGAATCCCGATCGAACTGAAATTTGGCAACACGGACCCGTCTACCCTACAATGCATCGTATCAAAATTTCAGATCGATCGAACGTACCGTAATTAAATTAATGCATTTTTAGTTTATCCTTATATGAGGTATGTAATTTAAATTCACGGTTTGTTATTGTTTTTTTGCCACGTGAAATTTTGAGCTGACGCATTGAGGCGACCCAACGAAGCGACGGGCGCTTTTGTTTACATTTTACGTGTCACTCTGAGCTCGGTCAAGCGAATCGGTGACCAGGACTTTTCTATTTCCCGCTTCCCCTCTCTTCCTCCCCTCGCTCTCCGCAGCAACCACTCACCTCCCAGTCACTCGCTCTCTTCTCAGCACTCCACCGCTCCCCTCTCCACATTCTCTCCTCTCACACCACCACTCCCCGCACCCTCATCACTAACGCTACCCCTTCACTCTCTGCTCTCTCTCACTCCCCTCCACTCCGTTCTCTCAAACCCCTCTCTCTCTCACCCCAGCCCAAACTTTCACACTCACACACCTCCCACACGCATCACCCACAAGGTGTAGATGCAAATTGATGTGAGTTAAGCACCAGATACAGTCTAGTAAAATGATTGAAAATCATTCTATACTGTAAGTTATGACTCATATCAATAGTGATTTATAGTCAAAACTTTGTTTTTAAAATTAACGGGTTTGTTTTATTAAATACCTAATATACTTCGCGTCGCGGGTTCCGCGGGCCAGTCACTCTCCACTCCACTCACTTCCGCGCTCGTCTCTCTCTGTCATTGGGCCCGGCGGCGGGCGGGCGGAAAAACAGAAGTACAAAATGACCCCACTTCCCATGATCCGATCGAACAGAAATTTGGGGTGGCAGCACAATGACAGCGAGACGTCCTGACCTATACAACATGCATCGTATCAACAAAATTTCAGATCGATCGAACGTACCGTAATTAACAAATTAAGTCATTTTTAGTTTAAATTCCTTCAAAATATGAGTATGTAAATTTAAATAATTCAACAAATTCACGATTTGTTTATTTGTTTTTTTTGCCACGCGATGAAAGTTTGAGCATTGAGTAATGAGGCGTAGGTAACCCCGAAACGAAACGGACGGTGGCGTGCGCATTTTTTACATTTTACGATTATATAAACGTGACACTCTGAGCTCGTTTCAAAAAAAGGCGAAATCGGAGACCACAACTTTTTCCCTTTTCCTTTCCTCTTCTTTCCTTTTTTGTTTTTCCCCACTCACTCTCTTTTTACCCCTCACTCCCACACATTTCCCCCCTCTATTTATCCCCCTTCTACTCCCTTGGACTGTGACTATCTTTATCCCCCCTCGTCCTCCCCCATCCCACCCACCTCCCAGCCCTGCCAAACTTGCAATATCCCCACTCCAATCTCCTTCGTCCTCCCCCTCCCCACGCCACCCCTGCCACCACCCTCTCCCCCCCTCCCCACACCCACTGCCCCCCTCACCACCCTGCCCTCGCACCCGCACCTAAGGGGTTATGAGGCAAATTGGGTGATTAAGACAGATTCAGTCTGTAAATGTTTGAAAATAATCAATACTGTTAGTTATGTCTCATATATAAGGGATTTATAGTCAAAAACTTTGTTTTTACGGGTTTGTTTTATTAAATCCCTTATATTAACTTCACGCGCCGTCTCTCTCTCTGTCTGTCTCTCTCTCTCATCATCTCATGGGCTCGGCGGGCGGAAAAACAAAAGTCGAAAATGACCCACTTCCAATGATCCGATCGAACTGAAATTTGGCACACGGACCCGTCTTACCTAACAATGCATCGTATCAAAATTTCAGATCGATCGAACGTACCGTAATTAAATTAATAGCATTTTTAGTTTATCCTTATATGAGGTATGTAATTTAAATTCACGATTTGTTATTGTTTTTTTGCCACGTGAAAGTTTGAGCATTGAGGCGACCCAACGAAACGACGGTGCGCTTTTGTTTACATCATGTTTAAACGTGGTCACTTCTGGAGCTCGGCGGACAAAAAGCGAAATTCGGTGACCGATGACTTTCCCCTTTCTCCCTCCTCTTCCCCTCCCCCCCCACCTCCCACCTCTTTTTTTTCTTCCTTTTTTTTTCCCTCCCTTTTTTCCCTTCTTTCCCCTCTTCTTTTTCTTCTTTCTTTTTTCTCCCCCTCTTCTCTCCTCTCTTCTCCCCTGCCCTCATCCCCATCCCCTTCCCTCCCCCCTTCACTCCTCACCATTTAAACCCCCCTCTCTCCTCTACAGCTTACGAAGGTACTTTTACTTTCCCCCTCCCATACATCTTTATTTTTTTATTCTCTTTTATTCCCCCTCTCACTCTCTCCATTCAAGACATTTTCCTTTTTCCTTTTTTCCTAATTCCCCTCCTAATTTTTTTCTTTTCTCCTCTTCCCTTATTTTGTTTTCCTCACCCCTCAAACTCATATCCCCTCTATCCCTCTCCCCCATCAATTATATTATTTTTTCATCTCCCCCAACCCTCACCCTTCTCTCTTATACCTTATCACATCTTATTCTTATTCCACCCCTTCTATTTCTTTTCCCCTCTTTCATTATATTTCTTACCTTCCTTCCCCTCATCTCCTCACTTTTTTTTTACTCCCCCATCTCCCCTCTCCTCCTCCCCTCACTTCCCCTTTTCTCCTTTTTTCCTTCCCCTCGCTCTCTCCACTACTCCATCTACTTACATTTTTTCCTTTTACCCCTCTTCTATCATCCCCCTTCTTCCAGTTCACATTCCCCTCTCTCACTACCCTCTTTTTACCCCCCTCTGTACTTTCCCCTCACCCCCTCACCTCCTCCCCGTGCACTCTCCCACCACAAACTCGACCGCTCTACCCCCTTTCCCTCTCTCCTCGTCCTCTCCCTCCTTATCCTTCCTTTCCTTTCAGTTTTCTTCCCTTTCCTCCCTCTTTACTTACTTTTTACTTCATTTATATCCTCTTTCTTTTTTTACCCTTTTCCTCCCCTTACCTTTCCAACCAGGCACTTTATTTTTTTCCTCCTTTTTTCGATTTCTATTCTTATCTCCCCTCAGTCCTTTCCCTTCTATACCCCCCTCAACACCGATTCCCCTCAACACACCTACTTATCCCCACACCTTTTCCTCCCCTCTCCGTCTCTCCCTCTCCTCCAATCCTTCCCCTCCCTCAATTCTCCCTCTCCACACTCTTCACTTTTTTCCCTTTTCTTCTTTTTATTTCTCTTCCCACTCCCTAACTCTCCTCCTCCATCTCTTACTTTTCAGCCTCTCTCCCCCGTAAATTTCTTTTATATTTTATTTCCCCCAACTCCGCCCTACTCGGGCAACTTTTTTCCCCGGCCTCTTCTCTCCTCTCTCACTCCCCCCCACCCCCACCCCCACCCACACGCAAACGCACACACCACTCGCCCACCCCTCCCACCCCCGCGCGCCACCACCCATTTCTACCCCCTCCTCGTCTCCTCTTCCTTCTTCTCCCCCCCCCACCACAATTTCTCTTCTATTTTTTTCCCCCACTCTCCCCCTCACATCCGTTTTTTTTATTCTTTTCCTTTCCCCACTCTCCCCCCGACCATTTCCCACTCTCCACTCCTTCCTCTCCATACCTCTATCTACTTCCTCTCCGCCTCCCATCTCCGCATCCTTCTCCCCCCTCTCCCCCCAACCAAACCACCCCAGATGACCAGCAAGAACTTTTTTATTACACTTTTTTTTCATCCCCTCCCCTCTCTCTCCTCTTTTTTCTTCCCCCTCTCTTTCCCTGTCCATTTTTCCTTTCCCCCCTCACCCCCCCACCCACCGGCCTTCAACCTATCGTAACATCCTCCCACTCCCCCGACCCAAAATCCCCCCAACCCACCCCCCACCCACAGACACCACCCCCTCCCACCCCAACAGCAGCTCCTGCCCCCTACCATCACCCCACATCCTCCCACTCAGCTCCGCACACGCCACCTCCACCTCCACCCCTCCCCCCGTTTTTTTTCCCTTCCCCTCTCCATTACCCCCCCCTCCGTCACCCCCACACCACACCCAACCCTAATCTTTCCCCTCTCATCACCCCATTTTTTCCCATCCCTTCTTTTCCCACTCTCATCTCCTCCCATCCCCTCACAACAATCACCTCTCCCCCACGCCCCCACCCCACCCCCTTACCTCCCTTTTTTTAACATTCCCCATCCTATCTATAAATCCCCACTCCTCGAGGACTTTTCCCCACCATCCTTCCCCCACTCTCCCCCACCATTATCACCACCTCGATCATATTTAAAATCTATAACTTTTTCCCCTCTCATTCATCACCTACATATGTTTATTAATACTTTATTAATTCACCCCTCACCACGCTCCTCCCCCCACGCCCAAACACCACCTCACCCACCTCCCCCTTTTTCCCTTTCCTTTTTCCCTCTTATTTATCTTACCCCTCTTTCGTTTCTTCCCTTTTCCCCTTTATCTTTTTTCCCCTCAGCTGCTCATCCCCCCCCATCACCACCCCCTCTTCTTCCCCTCTCCATCTTTTCTCCCTCTTTAATTTTTTTCCATTTTTTCCCCCCTCAATCATTATTTATGTACAACCCTCCCTTTTTTTCTTATTCCCCCTCCCCCCTTTCATCTTTCCCCCCTCTTATTCCCCGCTCTCGCACTCTCAATCTACTCTCTCATCTCACTCTCCCTTCCCCTCTCCCCCACCTCATATTCCCCCTCACTCACCCCCACCCTACACCCCCCCCCCTTATACATTCCTATCTATCATACCCCTCCTTCTCCCCTCTCTCACCCCATTTATCCCCTCTTTATCTTTACCCCTCGTTCCCCCCCTTACTTTCCTACATATATTTCTTTAGCACACTTTTTCCTAACCCTTATTCTCTTTCTTTTTCCCCACTTCACCCGTCTTCCTTTCCCCCCCCCCTCTCTCCCTTTTTTCCGACTCCCCCTCCCCTCAGTCCCCCTCTTATTTTTTTCCTTCCTTCCCCCTCTCTCCTCCCCCATTATTTTATATCTCCCCTCCCCTCTACCCCCTTATACGCCCGTCTTCTCGTTCACCCCCACCTCACCACCCCACCCCTCCCCCCCCCCCCCCCCCCGGTCCTTCCCCCCTCTCAAACACTTTCCTTCAACTCCCCCACTCATTTACCTTCCCCCCTTTCCCCTACAACCCACAATTCATCCTCACTCTACATCCTCTACTCTCACTCTCCCTGTTCTCCACCACCCACAGACCCAACCACAACACCTCCCGTAAATTCCTTCCTTTACCCTATTTCCTTTTATTATTCCTTTTTCCATACACTCCCCCAAATCCTAATTTCCCCCCCTCACCCCCCACTCCACCCCCAACCTCCCTACACCGGCGCCCTCCCCCCCCCCCCGCCACCCGGCCTTCACTCCCAGCGCTCCCTCCCTACTCAATCCCCCTCCCCCCACCAGCCCACACCCACACCCATCCCTCCTCCCCCACCCCTTCCCCACGTCCCCTCTCCCCAGCTTTATTTTTTTCCCCCTCATCATCCAACCTCTCTCGTTTTTCCCCCTCCTTGTCTTTTAATTTATCCCTCCCCTCTCCCACTCCATCCCCCCTACCTTCTCTCATCCGCTCCTTCCCCTTCATCCCCCTCCCCTCTCTCCCTGATACCATTTTCCTTCCCCTCGACCCATGCCGCACCACGCCACCACACCCACCCCCTCCCTACCCCCCCCCCCCCCCCCCCCCCCGCCCCGCGAACCCATCCCCTTCTCCCCCTCCCCAACGCCTCCACCCCCCCACACACCCCCTCCCCCCACGCACTCCCCCACGCCACCCACCTAGACCACCCACCCTTACTCCCGCCCTCCCCCCCCCCCCCCCCCCCCCGCCCCCACTAACTATGGGATATATGCAAAGTTGAGATAAGACAGATTCAGTCTGAAATGTTTGAATATAATCAATACTTTTAGTTATGTCACATCTATAAGGGATTTATAGTTCAAAAAAATTGTTTTTTTACTCGGGGTTGTTTAATTAAATCTCCCGTTTATTAACTTCACAACTTCAGCGGCCGTCACATCTCTCCTCTCATCTCTCTCTCTATAGCAACGGAATAGCCGTCTCACACATCTCTCCGCATCATCCCTCTTCTCACATCCCGTCGATCTCTCATCTTCGCATTCACGAAAGTGAACTAACAGTCCGTCTCTCTCTCCACTCTCTCGAAAGTCCCTCCTCTCATAACATCTCTCTCTCACTCTCTCTCATACTCACTCCGATACTCTCCTCGACATCTCTCACGTCTCTCACTCCCTCAATCAAACTCTCTCCCATCTCTCGGCACTCTCTCATACTACCTCTCTCTCTCTGTCTTGGTGGGCATTCGGCGGGCGTGCGGGCGGGCGGAAAAACAGAAGTAAATAAAAAGAGCACTTACCCTATCCCCATGTAAAGCCGATCGATACAGAACTTTGGAACAAAGAGCTGATCACGAACTTGATCCCTAAGGAAGACACGTGCAACAACGGACGTGCGTACTCGTCTAACAAAAGCCGCACGAACCCGACTAAAACCTAATAATAGCAAATTGTCTAAACAATGGCATATTAATCAGATTTGCCGATCGAAAGCAAACGGCAACCGATAAAACCTGCGAACCGAACATAAATTTAGATGAGCGTCGAGCATTTACTAAGTAATCATATCCTAATAATGAGGTATTCAGTGAAGATGAATCGCAAAATTCGCCTGTTTGTTATTGTTTTTTTTCTGCCCAGTTCCACGTGAGTTTGAGTTGACGCCGACCGTCGTGTTGACGCCGACCGTCGTGCCGACACCCCCTCGCATCCCACCCCCATTTATTAAAGACAAGGGACATCACTCGGTGTCAGTCTGTAAATGTTTGAAAATAATCAATACTGTTAGTTATGTCTCATATATAAGGGATTTATAGTCAAAAACTTTGTTTTTACGGGTTTGTTTTTTAAATCCCTTATATTAACTTCGCGGCCGTCTCTCTCTCTCTCTCTCTCTGTCTTGGGCTCGGCGGGCGGGCGGAAAAACAGAAGTCAAAAATGACCCACTTCCCATGATCCGATCGAACTGAAATTTGGCACACGGACCCGTCTTACCTAACAATGCATCGTATCAAAATTTCAGATCGATCGAACGTACCGTAATTAAATTAATGCATTTTTAGTTTATCCTTATATGAGGTATGTAATTTAAATTCACGATTTGTTATTGTTTTTTTGCCACGTGAAAGTTTGAGCATTGAGGCGACCCAACGAAACGACGGTGCGCTTTTGTTTACATTTTACGTGTCACTCTGAGCTCGGTCAAGCGAATCGGTGACCAGACTTTTCCCCTCTCCCCCTCCCACCCACCCCTCCCCCCTAGGGTTATGAAGCAAACTTGTGTTAAGACAGATTCAGTCTGTAAATGTTTGAAAATAATCAATACTGTTAGTTATGTCTCATATATAAGGGATTTATAGTCAAAAACTTTGTTTTTACGGGTTTGTTTTATTAAATCCCTTATATTAACTTCGCGGCCGTCTCTCTCTCTCTCTCTCTGTCTCATGGGCTCGGCGGGCGGAAAAACAGAAGTCAAAAATGACCCACTTCCCAATGATCCGATCGAACTGAAATTTGGCACACGGACCCGTCTTACCTAACAATGCATCGTATCAAAATTTCAGATCGATCGAACGTACCGTAATTAAATTAATGCATTTTTAGTTTATCCTTATATGAGGTATGTAATTTAAATTCACGATTTGTTATTGTTTTTTTGCCACGTGAAAGTTTGATGAGCATTGAGGCGACCCAACGAAACGACGGTGCGCTTTTGTTTACATTTTACGTGTCACTCTGAGCTCGGTCAAGCGAATCGGTGACCAGACTTTTCCCCTCTCCCCCTCCCACCCACCCCTCCCCCCACTAGGGTTATGAAGCAAACTTGTGTTAAGACAGATTCAGTCTGTAAATGTTTGAAAATAATCAATACTGTTAGTTATGTCTCATATATAAGGGATTTATAGTCAAAAACTTTGTTTTTACGGGTTTGTTTTATTAAATCCCTTATATTAACTTCACCGGCCGTCTCTCTGTCTCTCTCTCATCTCTGGGCTCGGCGGGCGGAAAAACAGAAGTCAAAAATGACCCACTTCCAATGATCCGATCGAACTGAAATTTGGCACACGGACCCGTCTTACCTAACAATGCATCGTATCAAAATTTCAGATCGATCGAACGTACCGTAATTAAATTAATGCATTTTTAGTTTATCCTTATATGAGGTATGTAATTTAAATTCACGATTTGTTATTGTTTTTTTGCCACGTGAAAGTTTGAGCATTGAGGCGACCCAACGAAACGACGGTGCGCTTTTGTTTACATTTTACGTGTCACTCTGAGCTCGGTCAAGCGAATCGGTGACCAGACTTTTCCCCTCTCCCCCTCCCACCCACCCCTCCCCCCACTAGGGTTATGATGCAAAGTTGAGTTAAGACAGATTCAGTCTGTAAATGTTTGAAAATAATCAATACTGTTAGTTATGTCTCATATATAAGGGATTTATAGTCAAAAACTTTGTTTTTACGGGTTTGTTTTATTAAATCCCTTATATTAACTTCGCGGCCGTCTCTCTCTGTCTGTCTCTCTCTCATCATCTCATGGGCTCGGCGGGCGGAAAAACAGAAGTCAAAAATGACCCACTTCCAATGATCCGATCGAACTGAAATTTGGCACACGGACCCGTCTTACCTAACAATGCATCGTATCAAAATTTCAGATCGATCGAACGTACCGTAATTAAATTAATGCATTTTTAGTTTATCCTTATATGAGGTATGTAATTTAAATTCACGATTTGTTATTGTTTTTTTGCCACGTGAAAGTTTGAGCATTGAGGCGACCCAACGAAACGACGGTGCGCTTTTGTTTACATTTTACGTGTCACTCTGAGCTCGGTCAAGCGAATCGGTGACCAGACTTTTCCCCTCTCCCCCTCCCACCCACCCCTCCCCCCTAGGGTTATGAAGCAAACTTGTGTTAAGACAGATTCAGTCTGTAAATGTTTGAAAATAATCAATACTGTTAGTTATGTCTCATATATAAGGGATTTATAGTCAAAAACTTTGTTTTTACGGGTTTGTTTTATTAAATCCCTTATATTAACTTCACCGGCGTCTCTGTCTCTCTCTCTCTCTCTGTCTGGGCTCGGCGGGCGGAAAAACAGAAGTCAAAAATGACCCACTTCCCATGATCCGATCGAACTGAAATTTGGCACACGGACCCGTCTGACCTAACAATGCATCGTATCAAAATTTCAGATCGATCGAACGTACCGTAATTAAATTAATGCATTTTTAGTTTATCCTTATATGAGGTATGTAATTTAAATTCACGATTTGTTATTGTTTTTTTGCCACGTGAAAGTTTGAGCATTGAGGCGACCCAACGAAACGACGGTGCGCTTTTGTTTACATTTTACGTGTCACTCTGAGCTCGGTCAAGCGAATCGGTGACCAGACTTTTCCCCTCTCCCCCTCCCACCCACCCCTCCCCCCCACTAGGGTTATGATGCAAACTTGAGTTAAGACAGATTCAGTCTGTAAATGTTTGAAAATAATCAATACTGTTAGTTATGTCTCATATATAAGGGATTTATAGTAAAAAAACTTTGTTTTTACGGGTTTGTTTTTATTTACCACTATTTTTTTTTATACCAAACACCTCATAAGCGCCCGCCCAACGTTTTATACTACGGTGATGTGTTCACGTGGTGAACTCATGGATGTCAACAAAGCAGACGGGTACCTAGTCATATATATAGACTATAGATAAACTAAAAAATGCAATAATTTCAATACCGTACATTCGATCGATCTGAAATTTTGATACAATGCATTGTCATCCAAGATCTATCTGTGGTAAAATTTTTAGATCTCTAGGACCATCAGAAGTGGTTTAATTTTACGTTTCAAGATTTGAAGGAAGGATGATGGATGGATACAACATACAAACATTGTGACTTAAATAAAAGCGTGTAAAATGACTCTCAGTTTCCACAGGTCTGGCCACCCCTGCTCTCGCGTTTCAAGGTTTAATGATTTAACTAACGGTGTTATACTAGTCAGTTTAGAATATTCACTAGTAATGAATCTGGCAGCTATTTTTTGGTGTTGAATTAATTCAATTTATTACAAGTATTTTTGCTAATTTCTGAGTTACAGTGATATTTTTCTAGATGTTCGCTAACAATAAATTTTTAAAGGCCATATAGATTTCTATTCCTTTAAAGATGACTTACATCTGTAATTGTATAGTGGCAAGGCCGTCTTAACGCATAGGCCCGTTGGGCATTTGCCCGGGGGCCCACGAGCATAGGGGCCCCATGGGAATATGTTTATTTATATATATTATGTATATTTATTTTTTTATTCCTGCGGGGAAGCTGCCCAACACTATTTCTTTGCCCGGGGGCCCAAAATGGTGTAAAGACGGCTCTGCATAGTGGCGCAAATTTTTAAACTTTTGCTCGGAACTGTTCAAAGGGCTAATTCCGGCCCTGCAAGGAGCGAGCACTCAAGAATGCAATGATATATATTGATGTGACCCCTAGCGATAAAGTCATCGATTGATAAGTACACACCCTCCCTAAGCACTTCTCAGCTACGCCACTGCCCTAGCAAACACGTCCAAAGAAAGAACAAAAACATAGACATGGAAGAAATAAACAAAAAGCTACAATTTTATCTAAGTAAATGACGTCACGCCATTTTGCCAGATCCCCCCCTCCCTTTTGTCACACGTCTCACAAAAAGTTGGGCCCCTCAAATATGACATCACAAAGCTTCACCCCCCAGAAGCCATATTTCCTATTTCAAAATGAGCTTGTTTCAAATCACTGTAATGTCAATTAAGTTTGTATTTAGTTTAAGGCTGCACTCTAATATGGTTACATTTGTGAAGCCATTAAAAAAGCCCCATTAAATAAATTGCAAGCAATCAAATATTTAAGTGGAGCTTTCATTTAAAGTTGCGCGCTTTTGATGTGACGCAACAGTTCTTAAACTTTCCCTCCTACTGGTCACACATCGTCAAAAAGTATGGCCCCCCCCTCCCACCAGGTGCGTGACGTTATTTATAGACGGCCCCTAATGTATTAATATGTAATTCATAAATATTTATAAAATATACTTGCATCTGTATTTATTCATCACTCATGTGATCTACCATATAAATGCTGTTTTTATCAGCACTCTTGGCATCATTCTTATCTTATCTATTACAGACACCCCTTTTATAATTATATATAATATTATTAAGTCCCACGTTTATTCATTGTGTTGTCTAATCTTGAATGTTTTATTTGAGTTTTAAATGTTGATAGAGTGTTGGTTTTCATTGTTTGACCAGGAATCCATTCCATGTCCAAATTCCGGACGGAAAGAACGATAATTTTTAAATCCCTTATATTAACTTCACCGCCGTCTCTCTCTGTCTGTCGTCATCTCATGGGCGGGCGGGCGGGCGGAAAAACAAAAGTCGAAAATGACCCACTTCCCGTAATCCGATCGAGCTGAAATTTGGCACACGGGCCCGTCTAACCTTACAATGCATCGTATCAAAATTTCAGATCGATCGAACGTACCGTAATTAAATTAATGCATTTTTTAGTTTATCCTTATATGAGGTATGTAATTCAAATTCACGGTTTGTTATTGTTTTTTTTTACCACGTTTTTATTAATTCGCTTTCGTTGGGCATTGTTTGTTTGATTGTCCAAGATTTTTTCAAATCTGCCAACGTAAATTTGAACCACTTCTGATGGTCCTAGAGATCTGAAAATTTTACCACAGATAGATCTTGGATGACAATGCATTGTATCAAAATTTCAGATCGATCAAATGTTCCGTTATTAAATTATTGAACTTTTAAGTTTATCTACAGTCTATATAAAAGCATCTGTACCGTCGGCTCTTGTTGACATCCGTGAGTTCGCCCCGTGACCACATCACAATGTTTTTAAAACGTTGGGCGGGCGCTTGTGAGGTGTTTGGTAAAATAAATAGAGGTAAAAAAATATTTTTAAAAACCAGGTTGTTATAAGTGGACTAAAAACAATAAAATAAATAGAAGTAAAAAAAAAGATTTTTAAAAAACCACGTTTTTAGAAGCGGACTAAAAAGAAGAAAATAATTTAAAACTTATTAGTTCAAGTACTTCAATTTAATATGACTAAAAACGTGGGGTGGGTGTTTGGTATAAAAATTAAAGATTTCTAATTTAGAAGGCAAAAGAGAGATCTATAAGTGAGAGAATGAGTGAACCGCATATGTTAAACTTCATAAACGCCCGCCCCATGTTTAAAATTATACACAAATGACATAAGTTGAGAAGTTTTTATAGCAAAATTTTAATCTGTATGGTGAAAATGAGATATTGAATGCAATAAATAATTGAGGCCAGGCTCAATGCCACTGGTTTTGATAAGTATGAAATCACGTAGGTGAGAGTCACTTATTCTTGCCCTCACACGGTTCTTGTTAAAATTCATAACTGAAAATGTCTGCTCACACAAGTATGTCGAGCCAAACAAGCTGAGCATTTTCTAAGCAAATTTTCAAATCTCTATGAATCTCTCTTTATCCAGCTGTCAGTAAAAGTCGTTGAGAGAAAGCTGTTGTTGTCTGCTGCGAATTTCATTATCACTTTGCAACTCAATGAGTTCCAACTGCAGATTGCCTGGAGCATTATCAGGGTCAACAGAGAAAGGTGAAGGAAATAACATGATGTCCTTTTCAATAGTTGCAAAGTCCTGAAAGCGTCTTTGAAATTCATCAGCCAGGAATGTGACATCTGCAACATACCTCTGCATTTGCTAATTGAAGCTTCTTTTTTGGAAACTTGCCATGATTTCCTGTAGTGAGGGGAAATTGCTGGTATTAGGATGAATTTGAGACAGTTGCCTTTGAAAAAGTTTCAACTTGTTCCCAAAGGAACATGAGGATATAGTTGACTCACCACTGCATTTGGACCTTGAAGATTTGTGTTAAGTACGTTTAGATGACTTGTCATATCAACTAAAAATGCTAAATCTCCCAGCCAAGCAGAATCAGATAATTCTGGCATTGGTTGTCCCTTATCTTCCATGAATTTCCCAATTTCTTTTTTAAGTGCGTAGAAGCGTTGAAGTGCTGTTCCCCGACTGAGCTACCTAACATCATTGTGATACACAACATCTCCGTATTCTCCCTGGATGTCATGAAGAAACTGCTGAAACTGGCGGTGAAACAGGGCTTTAGAGCGAATAGAGTTTATAGATTTTATTACTGGCTTAATGACATGATCAATGATCACATCTAAGATGTTTGGCACAAATTACTTCTTGGTGAATGATACAGTGAAGTTTAATAGCTTTGCCACCCTCCTCACTGACTTTCAAGATTTTTTAAATAAATAAATATTTTGTTCATTAATTCATTCAAATTCAAAAATTAAAGGTAGCGTGTATCATCTCGTCATGTTTGTGTAAGAAATTGTGTTTCTAGCATTAAAGAGCTACAAGTATGTCGAAATAGTTCGAATGCACAGAAGAGCGCCGCCGCAATCATTATTTAACTTTAATTAATTTTTGTTGTTATTTTTAGCCTGTTTTAAAAGTAATTTTACGCTCAAGGAGAAAAAATGAAGAAAAAAAATGAAGAAAGGAATAACTATCACTAAACCTACCCCTAACCCTAAAACATATCACTAAACCTACCCTTACCCTATTAAAACCTATCACTAAACCTACCCCTACCCCTAAAACCTATCCCTAAACCTACCCCTAAAACACCTAAACCTACACTAAACCTACCTACCTACCCCTAAAACCTATCACTAAACCTACCCCTAACCCTAAAACCTATCACTAAACCTACCCCTAAAACCTATCACTAAACCTATCCCTAACCCTAAAACCTATTCCTAAACTTAAAATGTGATAGTGATTCTATCAGGGACAAACCCATGAAAAAAAAATTAATTATGTTTTTAAAAAATGTAAAGTTAAGAAAGAAAAAAAAACAACGCCCCAACTAAAAATCGAACCCCAGACCTCTATTTCAGAGGTCGGTCGCTCTATTAATTTGACCAACGAAACTGCTGACAACATTCGTTCTTTTTAAAATTATAATAAGAAGGCTATAAATATAACGCTAACTCTTTTAATTTAAGAAACATGATTTCTCACTCTTCAATTTTAAGAAACAAGATTTATTACAAACATGACGAGATTATACACACTACCAAAATTAAAATAAGGAGACGCAATTTAATAATCTTCAGTGTGCAAGAGCGTCTGTAATATAAGATAGAAATCATTAAATTTGATAAAAAAAAATTGCAGCGCTATGGAAACAAGATGTTTATTTTGTACTAAGTACCTTAAAATAAAGAAAATGTGTTGAATATAACAAAAGCCGAAAATTTTGTTTCCTTGAAAGGAAGACCCTCGCGAAACGGATTTAAATTATACACAAATGAAAAAATTTTAAGTTCACCGACGCATTATTCGTTTCCACTTCCGAGTCGACGGAAACAAAAACCCCAATAAAATGACGTCATCAACTTTACGGTAGGCCGTCAATGTTTTAGTACAATTAACTTCATCTGGTTTTAAAACAACCAATTTCCAGGCTGTTAAATAAAATTAATAATCACAGATTTTCGCCATCATTTGACATACTCGAAACAGTACACAATTTCTAATTTTCTAATAAATATACTATCTTTTCAGAAATAATAAGTCAGTTAATTAGTTATTGCGGATGAGGCCGCGGGCCATTTAAAATGGCTTCGCGGGCCGGTTTTGGCCCGCGGGTCGGACTTTGGACATCCCTTTGTTAAGTTATTCATAGAGTCTAATAAAATTGAATATTCTGGCTATTCAAGCTGTTTTATCTTGTACCATAATTTTTCAGACCGATGGCACCGTTGCAGCGCCACCTTTTAAATTTAGTGTCATAAATATCATAATGTAACTTGGTAGAGCGGCTTAAAAAAATACTGTTGCCACCTACTGCTTATTTTCATTCTTGGAACATCTAATTTAAATTTATTTATTTTCATACTTTCACATGGTATATTTACTACAGTTACAATATTTAAAAACAACAACCGAAAAAAAACAACACAATTAACCCAAATTATGGCTATTTTTAAGATGAAAACATACATGAAGGTTCGAAAAAACCTAGACCTAGGTTTTGGGTCTAGGTTGAAAAACCTAGCACTGGCAGTACTACCCTTAACTCTTAACTGATTTCTTAATCGTGCCTAATCGGCAGTGGCTATTGAGACGCTAACGTCTTAATAGCCCACAGGCTATTGAGACGCAAACAAAAAATAGGCCAATGAAAACTAAGTATTTACTAATTACGGTTGGCGCATTTATTCTATTGATTGCGTTAAAAATTACACAACTCTATTTATGTTTAAAGAAAGAAAGAAATGCATGTATAAAGGGTGGTGGGTGAGGTAAATTAATTATCAACGTTAAAATTGTTTTATTTGTTGACACTCTAGGCCTAAGTCTCTAGGCAACTTCAATAATCCCATATTAGCATATTACCCGGAGTTCGTTTTTGTTTTGTTGCGGTTAAGATGCAGGGAAGCATACGAGACTAACGCGAGCGACGCTGACTTCACATCGCTTTCTCCATATTCCGGTATATAAATAATATACACGTCATCACTATTAGTTTACTTCCCCAAAGGCTATGGAATGATTTTTTAAATTTAATTTTAATTTGCTTAGTTGTTGAGGCATCATTGTACGAGAGTGTTTGATGTGAACAATGGTCAAGGTCACTGACTATTACTATTTATATCACTAGGGGGCCGTCCATAAATGACGTCATGCGATTTTTGACGATTTTTGACCCCTCCCCCTCGTCACGCGTCGTCACAAAACTTAGACCCCCCCCCCTCTAAATATACGTCACAAATCTTTGACAAAATAAATAAAAATAAATAAAAGTTATTTTCTATTTGAAAATAAGTATGTTTCAAATCACTTTTATTGTCATTTAAGTATTTATTATTTATTTAGGGAAGATCTACATTGTAATATCGTAACCCGCGTGAAGCATTTTAAAAAAACGTTAAACCGGCCTTCAGAAAATGAACTGTGTTAACATCCTTAGCTTATATTTTATTTTAATGCATACAAATTAAACATTGAGTATTAATCATCACGTTAACGTCTTTGTTTAGAAAAAAATATATTTAGAAATAACCTTTTTAAAATGTATTTTTAAAAATCCCTCAATTGACTCACGGGCATCCCGTAAGAAAGAGGTCGGCGAACAGAGGTAAATAACCTGAACTGGGGTCAAAAAGGGAATTCTTGGGGGTAATGCAGACTCATTTGGGACATATAAGATCCACTACAATCCGCTAGATATATTAAAATACGTCATGTGTACGTGTACGCTTGGAACATAAGCCCATTATTAAACTGTTCCTTCCAGAAAATGCATTTTTTAAAAATTTGACAACCATGTAGATTTCTTACCTACGCACTATATGAAGACACCTAAATCTACCCTACTTTCATTTATATTGACACGAGTGACAATAATCTTAATCCACATGACTTGTCTTTATCACGTATCATTTCTGTGATTTTTTAAAATTAATGCCTTAAAAACTGAGCTATGAAGAAAAGTTGTTTTGAGCTCCTCTCGAATTGCGATGTCGAGAATTTGATGCATTCAATAAAGTTAATGAATACTTGAATAATTTTAAATGGGCTCATTTACCCTTCTATCTAGAACAGTGCTTCTCACTCAAACTTTTAAGTATTGCGGACCAGCAGGAATTTTTTCCATTGCACCAGGGACCCGTACACTATTTTCTCTGCACTGACAATTTTTTCCGTCCCTTTTTTAGAACATCTGGGGACCGGCAGCGGATGGCCCACGGACCGGAACCGGTCCGCGGACCACCACTTTGAGAAGCACAGATCTAGAAGACTAGAATGGCCAGGGGAGTTTTTACCAAAAACCAATCGAACAATTATATCAATCTTAAAACGCTTTTAACTCTATCAAATAGATTTCCTCCCCCCTCCCCCTTTAAAGAAAAGGGATATTCCGTGTCGTTTTGACTTAAAATATCTACACATAATCCTATTCAAATCATTTTTAGACACTTGTAAAACTCATCAGCAGCATTTTCGGGGGGAGGGGGCTAAAGACGCTCCCCAAAATCCCCGAGTCATGTGAGCAGGACATTGAGTCTGGGGGGGGGGTAACGGATACATAAATTTGTATATTTTGGGGTAACGGGCAAAAATGTTCTACAACTCCTGTCATGAGAGAACCAAACGGAGCTGCGGTTACATCACAAATGCTTTGATGTTAACATCAAACGACGCAGTGTAACAATTTGATATGTTATCTTGTGGATTCTCAACCTTAAGGATTATAATTAGATTTAATTTTCGTGTCTTGATAGCATACGCCAACCAGCGTCTGGTGGCATACCGACCAGCACATTGAGAAGCACTGATTTTTTTTTAAAAAGAAGAAAAAAAAGTCATTAAATAAATTGTAAGCGAACAAATATTTCAGTGGAAGTTTTATTTAAAGT
Source organism: Ampullaceana balthica (assembly GCA_944989445.1). NCBI lineage: Eukaryota > Metazoa > Mollusca > Gastropoda > Lymnaeidae > Ampullaceana > Ampullaceana balthica. Next base: position 877,284 of record CALYLW010000195.1, on the reverse strand, counting down.
TACCCTTTTGATGTGACGTCACATTTCTTCAACCCCCCTCCCCCCCCTCGTCATGCATCGTCACAAAAGTGTGACCCCCCTCCCCCTAGGTGCGTGACGTCATTTATTATGGACGACCCCTAGGGACAATCAGTTAAATGACAAGACTTTATGAAGAAAAAAGGTAATTTGACAATACGTATAGTATATAAAAGAAAATAATAATAAACTTACCTATTCTCAAAACAAAGAATTTCCACTACAAACACTAAATACTTTTTAACAAATTCAAGATCGCAATGATAGTAGTCCGTGTGCTCACAAAATAGACAACACTCTAATTAGAGTCTGTTTCTTTTAAAGACAAAGAAAGCTATAAAAGCATATAACCCCGTGACCTATCATTATTCTCTGGTCACCGGTTTATAGTCTGTTTCCCGCATCCAAAAAAGTGATCGGCGCGCGCCGCTTAGTGAAGTACCTATATTACGAGAGTCATTTGATAGACGTAGCAAAGATACCGGGCGATTAATCGGTCCTCAAATTCGAGTTCGGTATTTTAGTTTAGTGACAGTTTTCCTGCAAATCAAAGACATTTGACGTAAGATTAATATCAAAACTGACATTTTCTTTAAAAAATGTAATTGTTATGTGTTGGAAAGAGAGTACGGCGAGTGTAGCTCAAACCCTATTGAAACAGGAAAAAAATGGGGGGGGGGACGTCTTGTGCGCCGTAAAATTCAATAATTCTTGCGATTTGACGATTTAAAAATAATATGGTATTTAAATAAATTTTATTTTATCATCACTGTTTACTCCACAAGCTTTATAATTTTCTTATCAGACATCAATATTATTGTCTTATCAATATTATGGATTAATAAAATCAAAGTGAGTGAATGATTTCCAATGGGTAAAATAAATTGCTTATATACATAAGTCATAACTCCTTCGCGTTTGTAACAGCTTGTTGGCGCTATCAATAGAATAAATGCGCCAACCGTAAAAATACTTAGTTTTCATTGGCCTATATTTTGTTTGCGTCTCAATAGCCTGTGGGCTATTAAGACGTTAGCGTCTCAATAGCCACTGCCTCATAAAAAGGGGGGGGAAAATGTTTTCAGAGTATATATCAAGAAATAATATTTTAACATAATAACACGTATGCAAGGCAAAAAGGTAAATAGGCGCATTGTAAAAAAAACAACAACAAACATCAAAAGTTGTCACAGATTTTTTGTAGCTAGTAGTCAACCGCTCAAAAGATAAATATTATATATAGAAGATTATGATTGTTCATTTTTATCAACACACGTGACATCCACTGCCTCACACCTCATGCATATGCTGATTATACTGATACTGGGTTACACTGGTTATACCCTGCAACAATTTCAGGCACTGGCATTTTCATTTAGGTCATGGCCACATCCTTTTTATAGCGTGGCATAGCCACTCTTTTCATTTAAAAAAACACATTCTCGTCCTCCCCCTCCTAATTTTTGGATCAAGAGTCAAGACTCACTCAGACTCAGTTTAGAAAATTAAAGTGTACTCACTCAACAATATCATCGTCATTATAAATCTAAAATATTTTCAATGATAGTCACTAGTGTACTACTAGTGTCAATAGTGTGAGCATGAGTACGTGGGCTGCACATGATAGCTAGACTTTCATTATCTTGGGGCAGCATGACACATAAATACATAAAAATGTATGAGTATGTAGCCAGTTGCACAGTAACGGCAGTCTGCAGCTGAGCTAATTTGCACTAACTTTGCAGCAGCTATATTTTTGGGATCCTAGACTTCAACCAAATTTAAAGGGCAAGTGAGTGGTCTGTCAAAATATGTAAAATTTACATAATATGTAACATGTAAATACAACTAGACAGTATCAGTATAGTATAGTAATAGTAGTATAGAATAGCAATATACAAGTTTTAAAGTTTTGAATTAATGAACTAGTTTAGTATTTTTATGTCTCAGCCTATGACTTTGAAAAAAACAATATATAATGCGAAAAATGTTTATTTAAAGAATATGGCAAAGTAAATCCTTGTCCTGGTGCCACTTGTCACTTGGAGTGTTTTATCTTGCAATAAGCAATAATTAATTTAAGTGAATTAGAATCCATGATATCATTATTTAGTCTAAGAGTCTGAGTACTCTAAAATAGAAGTAGAAGCAGCAGATTTTGCTAACAATATCGCTATCTGTTAACTCCTACTCCTTTAGCTTTAATCTCCTTTTAGGATTTAAAAAAAAAGTTTTCATTTTAAAATATTTTAGAGTATTGATGTATTGAAATCACCTTTTTATTTTTTTTTCTAAAATAGACAAATGAAATTGAAATAGGTTTTATTAATTTAATATTATTAATATTGTTATGGTGTACGTATTGTTATACTATCAATGAGACAGACTTACTTGAATTTAAAGTTATTTAATCAAGATTAAAATTGTTTTGAAAAGATTTTTTTTTAACCCATAAATACATTTTGTTCCACCTTTTTTTCTTTATTATAATAAGGCATGAAGTCTGCTAACCCACGTTTTCGAATCCTCTATGCTGTATGGGCTCTTTTGGAATGCGTTGGATTTGGTGGTCTTATCTACGGATGGGGATCCCTTGTTTACATCTTAAAAGATGAAGGATTGTATAGTGACCTTTGTCCATCTTCAAATATATCTACAGGGAATAATTCATCAAATGTCTCTAATTCTTCAAATGCATCTGATGAAAACAAAGAGTAAGTGATTTTAATCCTGATCTTCCAACAATTCAATATCTCTAAACTAGATTTTAGGGGATTGAAATCACACCAATAAAACAATAATTTTAAACATATTTCAAATTCTATAAATATTTTATTATACTTTGACTGATTATCACGATATATGAAACAACCATAGAATATTTTGAAATTTGAAATGAGCTCAGCTCATTAATATGCTTCATTTACTTCTTGGCAAACAGCAAATTTATAGTATCCCATTAGATATAGTGCAAAACGTTTCAGTCACCTGCCCTTTTCTGACATAATTTTAGACGATAATTAAATTTCCTGTTAAAAATAGCTATTTTATGCCATTTTATAATAAAAAGTCACATAAGTTTGTGAATGTTGAAAGGAATCATAATATATAAAGCTCATCTTTCCCTGTGCATTTACTTTGCTATTATTTATCAAATCTAAATTTATAGGAACTTACTATTCTAGTCCCTATTCTGGAAGCTTGAGATTACTTTCTTAAAGCTTTGGCTAACACCTGAGCAACCTGCTCCATCTGCTGAGCAGTGCTATACAACATTGTCTGAGCGTAGGACTCTCTCGCTGCCCTAACCTCCTGACTACGTCCAGCTCGGGACATGATGTTAACAGGCGCACCTCTGTTTTAGAATTGTGCCGACCTAATCCCAGTCATCGGCACGGTGGAAGGGAGATTTAAAAATTATGTTTTCGCTGGGCCTTGAACTCAGGACCTTCCGCGTGTAAGGCGGACGTGATAACCAATACACTACGAATCTCATTTTATAATGTGAAGGAACAACGCAAGTGAACGCAAGAACCATTGTTGGTCTCGAGTCTCGAGACATTGGTCGACCCCAGCGAGGGTCATTTGTCATGCTTGTTTGCACATAATCATTTTGGTGAATTATATATATAGATTATGACTGCATGATTTCATAATACTTATATTTATATCAATAAACTCAATAGAACCATTTTAACTTTTTAGAAATTAGAAATTGACTTGGGCTAGAGAAATTTGGAAAAATAATTTTCTTATTCAATTTGTTAAATTTAAAAAAAGTAGTTAGATTTGAATGAAATTGACTTATAACCAATGTTCCCTCTAAGCTGCGTGGCTGTGGAGCCACGCATATATCTGACTGATGTTGCGCAGCAGTTTAGAATTACAGCGCAGCAAATTTTGTAAAATATTGCAAAAAAAATGGATACAGTGAAACTTTGTACACCAGTTTTTTTTTGGCACACGGATCTTAGAGGGAATATTGCTTATGACAATATTAATAATTTCAAAGTGTAAAACTGAATATATGGAATAACAAAAAAAAGCCATGAGTTTAAGACTCTTCGAGGTCTCCGGAAAATTCTCTCTGCACTCATTCCCCCAGTGATGGTTCTAGATTCTGAACCTTTTGGCTATTCACACAGAAAAACATTTAGAGGTATCTCCCATAAAATTAACCTTAAAAAAAAAGATGTAATTGAATTCTCTATTTTGACCAAATAACATCAGAGCCTCCCCAGAAACGCTTAAGGCGTAAGGATCATAGTTTGATCATTGTTATATAAGGGTATCATCAGAGTGGCTTACCCAAGAGAAGTCAATCATGGTTTTTATAGTGCTCATAACTGCAGTGATCTTTGCAGTACTTCTATGCTAAAAATTTACTGGAACAACAAGCCACCGAAACATGAATTGAACTTAAATTCTTACTCTTTATATATGATCCATATACAGTCGGACCTCGCTAAGTCGAACTTCCCTAAGTCGAAAACCTCCCTATATCGAATTAATTGTTAGGTCTCTGCCAAATTCCATAAGACTTATGTATTTTAGATCTCCTTAACTCAAAGATTTTTGGCTTCCAACTTTCGTAAGTCAAATTTTCCAAGGCATTGCGGTAAAAGGAAAAATCTTACTATCCCCATCCCACTGTGGACGGAGTCAAGTGTTGGGGGAGGGGCTTTCTCAGTGGTGTGGGTTTTTTCAAAGCAAAGTCGGCTTCCTTTCATATGAAACATCCTTTCAAGCCTTCTCGCTGGTATTGCTGTCGTCCCGTCCCCCCTCCCCCCTCAATATCAACGTTGTCCTTGATTAATCTGCGCCCATTACGCCATTTTCCCTAACTCGAGAACTCTGTAAGTCAAATTTTTTTTCCGGGTCCCTTTTGAGTTTGACTTAGAGAGGTCCGACTGTATTGGTAATTGACAACTTGAGCATTGTTTATTTAAAATCATATCCAGCTAGAATTTCCAGTTGAACTATTTGTATATAGCAATATTTAATTTGAAATGCTGCTCCTGGGTTTTCTTCCACAAAGGGACACACACACATTTATAATACTGTAGGACCCACATAACTCGAGCCCGGTTAACTCATCAGCTCTATTAAGTCGACGTTTTTTATTGGAACCGCCAAAATCTCTCTTTGTCTTTGCATTTTCTCATCGGTTAATTCGATTATTTTAAGTCGCTGAACCCTAATACCTCGAGCACAAAAAGAGGGCCAAATTTGCCACTTAGCGTTGGTTATCTCAATCCCCATGACCAATCGTCAGCTTTTGAAAATGTTAGGTGTGATTTTTTATAACCAAGGGAAGGCATCGAATATCTGCCTCGCCAGGTCTGCTGGTGACGTCACAGCCCACTTGCGTTTAGCTCTCAGTGCTGTGTTGCTTCTGGTATTACGTGTATACCAATCGCCAGCTATTGAAAATGTTAGTTTTCTATGCCACTCACCATCTCGCTACCGTATTTTCAAGCGTGTCTTATAAAAAGTTTTACGTTTGGTTACGTTTATGCTAGCTAACCAATGAAATTGATCGTTCAATAACAGTTCACGCCACTTTAATGTTGTTCACATTTTAACATCGCTGCACTGTGTGTTAGTTCTCGTACTATGCTTCGTCAACTAAGAGAGTTTAAAAAAACCCAAAAATGTTCACTAGCCGTACTCGTTTTTTAAAGCAAATATCAGTTTTGATATTAATGTGGTAATCTTACGTTAACTTGCAGGAAAACTGTCACTAAAGGACCGAACTCAAATTTGAGGACCAATTAATCGCCCGTTATCTTTGCTATGTCTTTCTAATTACTCTCGTAATATAAATAGTAACAATAACATGCGCGGCCTTGACTTGGACTTGTTCATATCATACGTGCCTTGTGTGTTAGCTCTCGTACAGTGCCTCGACAACTATGCAAAGTAAAATTAAAAATAAAAATAAATCTTTCCACAGCCGCAGGCGAACTAAACTAATAGTGATGACGTGTATATTATTTATAGACCGGAATAGTAAGAAAACGCTTTGATGTCACGTCACTGTGGCTTGCGTATTGGTTCTGGTATTCTGCCGTAACACAACAAAATATTAACTCCGCGTTATAAGTTTATACCGAAGTTACGGCTAACCGGTTAACCGTGAACAACCTTATCATGTACATAAAGAAATTTCAAGCACATGTTAATATTTTGCCACCATATTGATTTTTTTTCGTTTAACTCGATCGGTTATCTCGGCACCATTTTTCATACCCCAAGGCTGTCGACTTAACTGGGTTCCACTGTATAAATATATATATGGATAAATAGATGGACAGTGGGTAATTTTTTCTTTTCATAGTCTGATGTCATGTGCATTCACTTTACAAGAGGGCTTAAATAGATACAGGGCCTAGCCAGGCTGGGATATTTAATTGGACGTAGGGGTGACTTTTTAAAACTTGGACCAGCCCAAACACTACAAATTTGAATGATTCTTGATGCTGTGCTCAGCACAAATATTGTTGATAGTTGACTGTATTGTTTTTAAAATAAAAAAAAACAAAACACATGTATTGAATTAATTTATGTACTGCTGAAAAGAATATGTACAATGTCATGAAAATGTCCATTTAATCTGATCAATACAATTATTTTTAATAGCTCTAAAACTGGAACAGCAGCATTCGGTAAAAGTAAATGCTTAAGTACCAGATCAATATACATAATTCCCGTTGTCTGTATGTTTGTAATGTAATTCTGTTAGGTGGCGCTGCGAATGGATGTAATGCTGTTAGGTGGCGCTGCGAGCGATTTTGTTTTATAGTGCTACTAATTTTAGAAAGCAGCGCACCAAATTACTGCACTAAAAATAACACTTTTCAAACGTTCCGCATAAAATTGTTCAATATGATAATAAATGAATCAAATAAAAATAAATAAAGTTCTGTATTACGTTATATTTTAATCTGATGTGTATTTATTTTGAAAACTTCCGTCATTTTTGACGGGTGATACACTAGTTATTATATGTATATGTTCGTTCGTCCGTCGATACGACGAGGACCACTCTAGTCATCCGAGGGTTGTCTGTGCGTGCCCAGATGGCTGATTAGGCTGATCCTTGCACGGAAGGTTCGGGAACAGAAGGGACAAGGGACGAGTGGGACATCTCCTGGAGGGATGAGAGCATGGGCCTTTCGGGCTTGCCTCTTCCTTTCTGCGGCGGTGATCCGGTTTGCCTCGCATGACCTGGCACCTTCGTGGATGGAAGAGCGCCAGGTGGATCGGTCCATTGCAGCTCGTTCCCACGTGTCTGGATTGATAGGAAACGCTTTCATTGAAGCTTTTAGTGTGTCTTTGAAGCGTTTCTTTTGCCCACCGTGGGACCGCTGGCCATGCTGGAGCTCACCATAGAAGATTCTCTTTGGACTAGTTATTATATCGTTGTAAACAATGACTATCTTTGATTAAAATTACTTTTTTGTTCCCTTTTTTTGAGAAAATTCAATATAGGAATATATAACATTATTTTAGATAGCTTCTTTTGTGATAATTATTAAAGTAAATTTTTTTATGAACACTTGATTGTTTGATTGTTGCCTCAAACATTTGATACATTTGCACAATGTCAGAAGTGTTAAAATATTTTATTTTCAGTGTTGAAATACCATGTCTTGAAAGGGATGACAGGCTGTCGCTGGTATTTACCGTTGGTTCATCTATGTTTTGTGTGGGATGCTTTCTTATGGGTCAAGTTAACTACAAGTTTGGGACACGTATCTCAAGAATTGTTGCAGCGTAATGCTTCTTAAAAATTCTAAGCATATAAATCATCCTTAACAGATTTACCTTAAGCTTTATTTCTATAATTATTTTAAACTATTTAACCTTGTTGGTTAATAATTGGTTATAATTTCGTTATGTTTATTTGAGGTCTAAGATTAGGCTTTGAAATTTTTATTCGCTATTCACTGAACAACCTAAAAGCAAAATAAATCCATTAATGGTCTTATTATTACATTTTCAGAATTAGAAAACCACATTTTGACAATTATGTTTAGACTTAACCTTTTGTCGATACTTGTTAATGATTTCTTCCCCTTTTTTCTAGTGTCTTGTTTTCTGTGGGGTCATTGATGATAGCATTTACATCAAATGGTAAGAACTTCTCTTAAAAGTGTAACACCCTTGGATCAGTGTTCCAGATTGTGCTTGTATAGTAGTTAATCTGTTGAACATAATTAAGGTGTTTAATATACAATTTTGAAGACAAAATAACCTTTTGATGGCACCACAAACATATTGATTCTAAGAAAAAAGTCTTAATTTCTCACACACATCCTATCTAAACACCAATGATACATTTTTCTTTAAAAAATAGCAAACATAATAAATGTAAATAGGGGCTCTATATTTTTTGTATATTCTTACCTAGTGTTTTTTTAAAAATTGGCATGACTCGTTTATGATAGTAGTGTTTCCTAACAACTATACATTTGTATTAGTATAAAGGTGGCATTTTTTATCAAGAAAAAAAAACAAACTAGTTTCCATTGTAAATATATCTGAAAGGAGGTTATTAAACAAAGAATATCAAGGGGGGGGGGATAAAATTTTCATTATGGTAACAGGATTAAATGTAGGATACAATACTAAAAGCTTTAAAAAGTTTACTGCTTAATGATCACAATGTTAGCACAATTCATTTTCTACATATTTTTAAAACGTTTTCATCTCATTTATTCTCTAGATGTACCATGGCCTATATTTCCTGGCCTTATTCTGCTTGGTACTGGTGGAATAACATACTTGATGACAAACATGCAAATTTCTGCACTTTTCCCTAGAATTGGATCATTTATAGTTGGATTGTTATGTGGTGGTTTTGATTCCTCATCTGGAATTCAGCTAATGGTGAAGGTTAGTAAAAAAAAATCTTAACTAAAATGATTCTTTTTATGAACTTTTATTATTAATATCTTGTAGAAAAAATATCAAGTTCTACACTGATCAAACTGAATTAATCCTCTTGTTGTCAATACTTTCTTTGACAGTTTGGTTATGAAAATGGCATTAGCCGACAGACCTCCTACATCATCCTTGCTTGCACCAACCTGCTTACTTTGATCAGCACATTTCTGTTCCTGCCCAAGGACTTCATCCAGAAACCAGCTGTTAAAAACAGGAGAGAGGCTGATATTGCTGGAGATCAGGATGCAGCAGTTGAATTGAAGGGTATGATTGAATTTAAATCTTGCACTTTTTTGTGGAGTGGGTTGTTTGTTTTGTATCTATATGCAGATGTGCATTCTTGCATTTTTAATCAATTGATAAAAACAAAAATTGGGGATGGGCACTTAATTTTAAGATGCTTGCCTTAAAATAACTAGATGCATTTTTATGAAACAAACTTAGTTGAGTTGCTTCCATTTATCTGGCCAGTTTTCTTCCTGATAGTTCAACGCACAGATAAATAGGTGTCAGACTTTTAAAAAGTTATTAATTGGTTAATATATAATCATTGGCTTTCAGTTGATGTTAACCAAAAGTAAATCTCTTTGGGTTTATAGAATCTTAAAATATGTTTGTCTTTGCATTCACAGACATGTACTTTGTGGGCTGCTATCATTTAAACCCCTCACCCCCACCACCACCACCTTTACTTAACTAATGTTAATTCAAATAATGCATTGCAGCTGGATTCTCTGAAGAACAGACCCAGCAGCCTGAGGACAAACGTACATTACTGCAGTGTGTACTTTCCAGCATCTACTTGCTCCATGTTTTTTGGATCTGTGTCTTACAACTCCGCTTCTACTTTCTGCTTGGCTCACTGAACAAGACCCTTGAATTATTGCTTAAAAGTAAAGAGGAAGGTACGTAATGAAACAAATTTTTTTAGTTTACTGCTATTTTAAACATTAAAATAACACTAGCTAAAGTTTAAAGACGCTAATGACAATAGAAATTTTGAAATGTTTTTTCTTGCAACGTAAAAATTTACTATTCTGAAAATATTATCTTGATATGACACTTGCCCAAGAGGTGTCCAAACTTTTTGCTAAGAATGAAGTAAAAATAATATGTGGGGCCGTATTATGATTATTAAATAAAATTGCATAATTTAAGACTGACTTACAGGTTATTAAATTTTGTTTTGTGATTTTAATTTTTGTAAAGAGTGATATTTGCAATGCTATCACGATATTTGAAGTTTTATAAAAATCTTATTAACTCATTAGAAATTATTGAAATTGGATTAATAATGATAAAGTTAAGGAATGAAGATGTTTATTTTATACTGCGTACCTTAAGATATATAAAATGCGTTCAAATATAGCAATATGTGTCAAAACTTGTTTTTAACATCTCTCTTAAAATTTTAAGTACATTCCACATTCATTTCCTTTTCGAGTTAGTAAAAATGAGCAATATTATGTCATTGAAATTTGAACAAATAAGAGCATGTAAGTTTATCTGCTTTTTGTAATCAATATCCACATGTAAACAATAGAACTTCATAAATTTTTCCCATCATTGCACTCAAAAAATCACACAACATTCTCTTTTCTTATAAATATAATTTTGTCATAACAGAAAAAACCCACGAGTCTATTTTAAAATGTAACATGAGCCCGCGAGCCAGTAACATTTTTTTAAAGCGCAGGCCTGACTTTGGACATCCCTTCTCTAATCCCTGCCTAAAGCTTACAGCTAAAAGTTGCCTCTGAATATTTATATTAAAGGAAACAAAAATTCAAATTATTTTGGATATTCTAGTGATATTTTAAAATTTTTCTTACACTTCCAATAGTATTAAAGTCTTGACATAGCTTATACGTTGTGTCTTGGTATTCGTCCTTAATTTGTTCCATATCCTTGAACTTATACCAAACAGGACGTATACCAAACGAAGTTTTACCATAAGAATTTAAGGGAACAGGATCCATGTCCATAAAAATAAATCTCATTGTTATTTGCATATCATACATTAATTGACTTGGTTGTATAAATAATTTAAACACAGTTTAATACTAAAATACATTTATATGTACATGTAAATAGAACTTACACAATTTTTTTTCTTCTGTATGTCCGTTATCAGTGGCGTAGCGAGGGGGGGGGCAGGGGGGGGACATATGTCCCCGGGCGCCACGTTAGGGGGCGCCAAAATGAGTATTAAAATTCATTACTCAATTTTATTTTGATGTAAACTATTGTATCCCAAATACGTTTGCAAGATTGAATTTTGGAGCTCCGAAAATATCTTCATTACAAACCATTTGGCAAGTAGGATTTTGGCGCCCCCATTGAGTGTTAAGGGGTGCCATTCTACTCATAAATAAATGACACATCCACAATGATGAATTTCTGATGGTGTTTAAAACAAAAACAGTGAGTTGCTGGGAATGAGACTAGGGGAGCAGTAAGAGGCAAAGGCGATTCTATTAATAGAAATTAATAGAACAGACAGAGACGACACTAAAAGCAACCAAAATGACCAAAACAAGAAAAAGGAGTAGCTTAAAGCAGTGGTTCTCAACCTGTGGTCTGCGGAGCACCAGTGATCCGTAAGCTAAGCATGAAATTTACGCACTGTATGATTCATCGGGAAAGACTAGCAAGTTAAAGAATTAACGCAGACTTAAAATATGTTTTTAATCTTGCCTAAATAGTTTTTACATTTTATCAAGGCTCGTCTATTAAATTCTCGTCTCTTTGATTTCTTATGTTCGAATATAATCTTGAAAATTAACAGTTGCTGATGTATACTGAAGTTCGCTGGTTATCAGATTGTTTAAATAACGTGTTGACGTAAGAGAGTTTCTTGTAGAAAAAACTCAAAGCTTGTTGATCATTTGAAGAAAATGGATTTTCTGCATTGCTTAAAATAAAAACAAAACATTGTTCGTACTAAATAAACTAATACGGCATTCTTTTTAATACAAACTACTATTTATGACTTAAAGTTTTTTTTATAGTAAGCAAGTAGAATTAAATAAGAAGACTATGAGACTAATATAAATGACATTTGTTCGTTACAAAAGAAAGCCATTACAAAATTGTTTTTGGAGCACGCAAATCGTAGCATATTAGTATAGTTTTACTAACTAACATGTATATTACTTATAGCTAGCTATATACACAGTATAATTATATTTAACGTTCCAGCACGGCAGTAGCACAATTTTTAGTAGTGGTCCGTAGCTAAGACACACATTTTTCAAGTGGTTATTGAATCTCAAAAGGTTGAGAACCACTGGCTTACAGAATGGTTAATTCATGTCCCTTTGCTGCATGCTGTGACTCTTTTAAAAAATCTTACTTCCCCAATCCCAATGTGGAGGGAGTTAAGTGTGGGAGAGGAGGGAAGGTCTCTCCTCTCACGGGCTTCCATCGGTATGTCAAAGCAAGTTGGATTCCTTTCATATGAAACAGCAGACACCACCTCTCTTTCCTGTCTCTCTGTGATCAAACTTGTTGCTCAATATGATACACTGTTAGAAAAACATCTACAACATGCCCAAGATAATCCAGGTTCAGTATCTTATTTATTACCGGAAATCCAAAATGAATTTATCCACCTATTTCATTGACTGTAAGGAATCAGCTGTTGAGTGAAAATCAGAAAAAACAAGTACTACGGTATCTTACTTGACTCAACATTTGATCTAGGACACCGGGAACAGCTTCTCAAGTCATCAGATTTTTCAAACAAAAAAAGTAACCATCAAATAATCATTTTTAGGTTTTGTACAGATACATTCCAAAGAGGCACCAAGCCTTGAAAGAGTTATCTTAGAGAAACTGGAATCTAATAGCACACCATTAGCCGACTGTCGGTCACAATGTTATGATCATGCTGCTGTAATGACTGGACATACAGCGAATATGTGACAGAAATCACAGAACATTGTGCATCAACTGTGACAACCACAGCTTAAACTTAGCAAGAGTATACTCAGATAAACAGGATCCAGTTACTATCAGTTGAAAGTATAAATTTTTGTTTTCTCTCGTTCAACAACTCGTTGGGAATATTAAAAAGAGTTGTGCCAATCAAAATGAAGAGGGAGTCTGAAACACGTTTGAGTGCACGATCAGAAGCTGTTAAAGCTATGAGGACTAGATGAACTGGTAGGGCTGTTGGAAAAATTATTAGAACATACAAATATGACGCCTGACACCAGATGTGATGCAGAAGCTTTGCTGGTAGGTATATTAAACTTTAACTTCCTATTTTTGTTACATTTCTGGCACATCATACTTGGGAAAATTGATTGTGTCCAGAAACGGTTGCAGAATCCTACTGTGAATTTCAAGGAAGCAGCATCTGATCTTGAACCGCTTGAGTCAGAAATTGTCAACATTCGTGATAATTTGAGCCAGTTTGCGGTAGACAATGGAAAAGAAGATGCACAACTTTGGGAATCGAGGTTGACAGAAGGATTAGACGACATCGGAGGATGCCTGGAGAATTAACAAGAGATGCAGGACTTTCTGCAGAAGAAGAAATTTCACGTGATAAGAACAGCGTAATTGATAGGCTCCAAAAGGATATATTAATACGGGTTTTACGTCTAAAAACCTATACAACAAATTTGGAATTTTACTAGACGTCAAAACTCTTCTTGCTGAGACAAAAGTAGATACACTTCGTTAAAATTGCTTAGATTTTGCTAATTTCTACGACACTGACGTCAATGGTCAGGAATTGTGCACAGAAACCGGAGACTGAAAAATTCTGCTCAGTAACCGGACTGAAGTTCTACCGGAAACTCTTTTGGATCTTCTTTGTTTTATTGTTTCATATGGAGATGAAGTATTTCCGAATCTGCGCATTACACTTCAAATAACTCTAACAATTGCTGTTTCAATTGAAACTGTGATCGGTCCTTCAGCAAACAGAATGCTTATTTTGTCTAATTTACGTGATCAATGGGACAAGTCGTCTTAGTGATCTTGCACTTCTTAGCATCGAAAGAGAAACACTTGGGAATATTAATTTTGACAACGTGATTGACGAGTTTGCGCCATTCAAATCAAGGAGGATCAATTTTTTGTAGACTATGTCTATTCGAGTCATGAATAATTAGTAGAGTTTTTTTTCTCAAATAAATTGTTTACAACCGCATAGAGAAATATTATTCCGTATTCTATTTCATTAAAATACCAAATGCTTCGAAAATGAACCATATAAACCGAAAACATTTCAATTTTTTATAATTTTTTTTTGTCCGACAAGGGGCGCAGATTTTGTGTCATGTCCCCGGGCGCACATTACCCTAGCTACGCCACTGTCCGTTATCCAGATAAAAAGCAATTTTTCAACATGCTCTAATGTCCAGTTATCTTTGTTTTGTAATCAATTTCACCCCCTTTGCAACATTAGCAGATTTAATATAAAAAAACGGTAAAAACAAAGTTTTTTACTATAAATCCTTTATATTTGATACATAACTAAAAGTATTGATTATGTTCAATATAATACGCACCGCGGGTCAGACTAGCATAAACATTTACAGATGAGGAAAATATTATTAAAATATGTTCAATATAATACGCACTGCACGACAGGAAAATATTAAAAACATTGTTTAATATAATACGCACCGTGCGACAGACCAGCACAAAAATTTACACATTAGTAGAGATACCTAGAGATAAACTAAAAATTCATTAATTTAATTACGGTACATTCGATCAATGTGAAATTTTGATGCATCATTTTTATTGTCACCACGAGTCTGCCTGCAAAATTTCAGCTCGATTGGATATGGGGAAGTGGGTTAAAAATCGATCCAAAGTTTTTGCGGCATGAGTTAATTTAAAGGATTAAAAAATGTCTTTGTTTTTCACAATCGTAGAAATAGTCATTCTCTGCTTTCGGTATGCTGCAACTAAGTCCCGCACACCTAAGCCACTTTCATCCTTTACAACAATCTCTTTTTTTTCACCTCCATGGTGATCCTAACCATTTTTTTTGTTGCTTGGCTCCTCTCATTTACTTTCTTAAAACTCATGGTAGGTTAATTCTGTAAAAATTTATGATAAAAATGCAAAATCACGCGAAAATTCAGTTATTGCGCGATTCTTTTGCTACATACTAACACACAAGAGTATCATGCGGTGTGCTATGATTCCTACATCCATGTGTCATTTTGACTCATATAAGTCATATTCCAAACAAAGGTTGTATACCGAGTAACATGTTTTGCGTCCAAACAGGACTTATATCAAGTTGATTTATTCCAAAGCAGGTGTATACACTGTATAGTATATCTTTAAATCTACATCTTACAGAATTTACAACCTTCGAAAGGAAATAAAATACATCAGTTTGTAATTTACGAAATGACAAGACCTTCATTTTTAGTTTTTTTCTATAATAATGATTCTTTCAAACTAATCTCATTTTTTGTTATTTCAGTCAGTAGCTATACAAATGTATCGACTATTGTGCTCATGTTGGGTATTGTAACATCACCCTTTGCTGGATTTGTTTGTGACTTCCAAAAGCAGTTCTTTATCAGTAAGTTATTTTTTTTTGCTAGTGCTTGAAATTTTCCTTTGAACAATTATAATAATTAAAAGAAACAACTTATATTAAGCCCGCATTTCATGCGGTGTAGCTTAAGTCTATACAATACCATGCATGTTGGGAGCCAGAAAACATTGCTCTAGTACAGGGGTGGCCGGGCCTTTGGTAACTGAGAGCCATTTTAACAATTTAAAAAATTGTTGGGAGCCACATTGAAGCACTTATGGGCCATGGGTTACGACCCAACTTGAGATTGCAATGAAAAATTACTATTCAAGTTATTTAAAAATAATAAAAGGCTAAGTTCTGTCCCGTCATCTATAGCGATTGGTCTCTCAAACACACATGACTCCTACAGCCAATCATATCAAGTTTACGCGGACGTTCAAAACGAGTTATTTTTGGTGCAGTATTTCTTCCAAGACTTTATTTTGAGTTATGCGCGTTGGGATTTATAGTCAAAAACTCTGTTTTTACGAGTTATTGATTTAAACTATAATGAATAGTATTTTTGACGTGATGCACATGTATGCCGGTCGAGACGGCTGTTGAAGGGGAGTTACAATATGCCACCGAACGGGCTTGGTTGCTCGTTTAAAAATAATATTTAAAAAAATGAATTTAATGATTTAAACTTTTCAATTTTTGTAACACTAACCTTATGTTTAAGAAATATATTCGTTACTGTTACTCAAGTCAAAAATATTTAAATATGTAAAATTATGAATAGAAACACACTGCATATAGACTCATATTTATATTCAACATTAATTGTTATCATTCTGCTGAAAAGCCTTTGCACTTGCAAGTTTCTTTAAATCTGGTGGATAGCTAGTAGTTGAGGTGTGGTTCTCTCAGAATAAGGTTTTTAGCATGAGCAATATTCCAAGCGATGGCATAACTTGCCTCTTTTGAAGTGACACTTTTTTTTAAAGCAGAAAGTAGTATCTGCTGCTGACACATTTAAGCTCTTAACTCAGCAAGCTTGCTTTTTCTTTCTATAGATCTAGCCCAAATTATTTTCAAACCTTTGTTTCAGACAAGATAGGAGTCTTAATAAATGAGAAACTATCATGGAATCCCCATGTCAATCAAGTTATTAAAAAATCAAACAAAACCTTAGGCTTTATAAAAAGAAACTTTAACAAATGTAATAGAGATATAAAACTAAAATGCTACCTCACTTTGGTGAGACCTGTACTAGAATATGCATCTTCTGTATGGGACCCATCCACCAAAGAAAACATTGATAAACTAGAACAAATTCAAAAAAGAGCTGCCAGATTCATTACTGGAGAATATTCAAAACTGACAAGAATAACACCATTAGTTAAATCATTAAACCTTGAAACACTAGAGGATAGAAGAACCAAAGAGCAAAGTAGTAATCATACATAAAGCAATTAATTCTAATTTAGAAATACAACACAAAGATAACTTAATACAACCCTCAGATAGACATAAGGATAAAAACACCTTTCTTATTCCGTATGCAAGAACAAACACATACAAGTTTTCCTTCTTCCCGTCCGGAATTCGGGCGTGGAATGGGTTGCCTGAAGAATCCAGGAAAACCAACACTTTATCAACATTTAAATCTCTAATAAAAATGCAGGACTAAACACAAACCATAGATAAGCGTAGGACGCAATAATCTTCTGTATAGAAGGAGCGTCTGTAAACAGATAAGATAAGAAGATTTAAAAAAAAACCACTTTTATTTCATATATTTCAAACAAAAACTCTTAATTTCATAAATTGTTTGCGAGCCGCAGAGTGAACACAGAAGAGCCGCCATTTGGGCACTCTTGCTCTAGTAGTTTTGTTGGGAGCCAGAAAACATTGCTCTAGTAGTTTTGTTGGGAGCCAGAAAACATTGCTCTAGTAGTTTTGTTTATTTAGTTTTTAAAAAAGGTTTGAAAATGTTAGCTGTAGAAACCAAGTTTTCTACTTGGGGTTCAAAATGTTTCTACAATATTGTCTTAAAATAAATTTAACCTATCTGATGTGCCTACGGATTATATCTCACAAAATCCTTCTGTTATGATGTATTTCTGTAGACAGCCAATCACCTCTACGAAAGGTTTTGATGCCAACCGTCATCCCTCTTGCTCTGACCACAACACTGTGCATCATCCTGTCTGGCCTTATCCTCATTGAAGAACCGACGCTGATGTATGCGGTCTTTGTTTTCCTGCTTTTCTTTAGATCCTTCATGTACACCATTGGTGCTGGGTACATCAGTGCCTTGTGAGTCATCTGTTTTGTGAACCTCAGGCTAAGAAAATAATTTTTTTGTGCTGGCTTAGAAATAATGCTTTGTGTAGGCCTAAATAATGTATTGTGTTACTAAATTTATCAGAGCAGTTTAGCTTGATGTTTAAATTTTTATGTTATCTAGGTGCTTTTCTTTTTTTTTCTTCTTTTAAAACCTCATAGATTCCCAAGTGCATACTTTGCAATTCTGTATGGCATTTTGATCTTAGCTGGCGGCGTTGTTAGCATGTTTCAATATGTCTTCTTTAATTGGGCTGACAGTCAAGGATTTTTCCAGGTGAGCATTGAGTTTTATACTTTAATTTAAAGCTTTCCAATGAAGGTGAACACAGTTTATACTACTAATTCAGATTCTACTTGAACTTGTATTGAATTTAAAAACAAATAAATACTTTAATAAAGTAGTAAATTTAAAATGAAATTTGTTTGTGATCTTAATAAAAAAAATAAAATGCTCTGAAATTATACTCATATACACATAAACAAAAATTGGTTAACTTTTTAGATCCAAGATTCAACTAATTTACATTTCTGTCTGTAGGTGAATCTGTTCCTGTTGTTTCTAATGTTCTCTACATACGTTCACCCAATCTATCAATGGTGGTCCTGCAGACAAGCTGAAAACTCTGTTCTTCTAATGGATCCCATGTAATTGTTTTTTTTAAAAGGGTTTTCCATGTCCAACAAAAGAGTATGGGTGGGGGAGTTGGGGCTAAATTTTTTAAAGTACATACTTAGTTATAATTCATTACTCTTTTAAACAGACTAGAGATAGTGTCACGATTTCAGTCAGACTGACTTAGAGCTCAAAACAGTTGAAATATTTTTATTTACCCATCTAAATGAAAGAGTTGCTATCAACACCTTGAGACCAAGTACTTTTCATTAAGGGTTCAAAGTGATGTTTAATTTTGAATTTTTTTTTCTTCTATTTCAGCTAGATTATAAGGCATGACATTTTTTTTAAATTGATCATCCAGTGACATCTGGAGAACCTACATTTTAATTTATGGAAATTCTCTTTCCTGCCTTTATAATTATTATTGTATTAAAGACCAATGATGTCAATTCTTTAATAAGGAGATATTCTCTATTAGATTTTGATATTTTGTTGCTGAATGACTGAATATTTTTTTTTAAATGTGTATTTTTGCTGTCATTATTATTATTTTCAATTATCTTTCAATCGAATACCAGAAAATGAAAATGGATAAGCCTTTAAAATACAATGTTATATAGATTTAATCCATGAGATTAAACTTTTTAACACTGTTTTTATAAACAGGAATATAATATTGTTTAAATCCGTGAGATTATATTTTTTTAACACTTGTTTCTATAAACAGATATTTGCAAGCTACTAGTCCTCGTACACTTAATACTCGGCCACATTTACTCTAAACCTTTTTGTTCTCATAATATTCAGAATATAAAACATTTCAGGAAAGGAATTTAAAAAAATGTTTTTTTTACAAAGTCTGAACAGTTTGAAATATAACCTGTTACATAAGTTAATACTGGCTATGAATGTAATATAAATGTATGCTTTGAAATAGCGATGTGTCTAAATCCTTAGTTATTATCTAGCTTCAATTGCAAAGGAATATGGTTTGTTATATAAAATATTATGTATTGTTTCTATGGTCTTTTTAATCTCAACTTTTGTTTTTTCTTGAAGTTTTTATATGGGTTACTTTGATATACATGTACTTATATTTACTGGACCCATGTATGTTTCTTAGACCATTTTGTTTCAACCATGTCATTGAACTATTATTATTCCACTTCATACATATACATTTTTGTAAGTACTTGTAACTAATTACCGTATAGACTTCGTTCTAAAGCCGACTTTTTTGGACCAAAACTAGGGGGAAAAGCTGGGGGTCGGCTTACGAGCGGGTCATAGGTGATTTCTGCATGTACATTGTATATCGGTGTTGTTATTGTAGATCATCACGGTCCTGGTCTACATTCTACAAGATTTAACTGCTCTACCAGAAGCTTTAAAATATTATTAAACATCTGCACTTATCTCATTTATTCATTTTATTTCTTTCTGTGAATGTTTTAATAAATTGTTTTAGCTTTTAGTTTTAAAAAAATATATACAAGTTTGTTTACGCTGTCCAATTATTTTTTGGGGTCGGGTTACAAGCGGGCTACACACTTTTTATACTATTCTCTTCCAAAAGTGTCAGCTTATGAACAAACTGGCTATATATAGAGCGAGTATATACGGTACCTATAAATTTCTCGTATAATTTTTTTTCTAAAAGCTAATGTATGAGCTCATGGGACTTAAATGCTATATTTTACTTTAATCATTTTTTTGGGGTCATTCATGATAAGCTTTTTAACTTTGTTGTCTTCAGTTCTTTACTTTTTGGCAGTTGCGTTTATAGACCTCTAACGCACTTTATTTTTGTTTTTTTAATACATGACATTTTTTTGAAGAAGTTCTTTGATGTT
This sequence comes from Ampullaceana balthica, assembly GCA_944989445.1. Taxonomy (NCBI): domain Eukaryota; kingdom Metazoa; phylum Mollusca; class Gastropoda; family Lymnaeidae; genus Ampullaceana; species Ampullaceana balthica. The sequence continues at coordinate 856,994 of CALYLW010000195.1, read as the reverse complement.
ATATGTAATCAAAACAGTTGGTTGAAATTTTTTCTCTTCATCCTCAATGTTTATGAATTCTAGTTTATGGAATCCTGTTTTTTAAAAATGTACTAATTTACTGTATCAACTACTTGCATTTTTGTGTGTATTGTCTGGAAATGTTTATATCTTTTTCCTAGAAATTTTGTAATGTAAACTTGAGTGCCTTGTATCAACAATTTTATTGAATGTGTTTTTATAACTCAAGACATGATAACTACTTTTATTATACTCACATGGCTTATAATTTGAATTCTAACATTTGTTGTGCAAAATGTTTTTTTACAAATGCATTAGCACATAATTGTATAAATTGTTTTGAAACCAAATTTTGTAAAAATTACCAGTGTAATGATTCAGCTATTTTGACATTTTACTTTTAAAAATCCAAGTAATTAAAAAAAATGTTATTACATCTTTCATCCTCTATGCTTGATCCAAAGATTTTCATTATTCCATTTTTTGTGTGTTATCAGCCATATACCATAATGTGTAAGGGGTTTTGTTTTCCAGATTTTGTGGATCTAGGGTATTTTTCATATGTCGATAAAACTTCACTTTTTAACATGGCTGTACAAAAATAAAACTTGCTGCCCAGATTCAATTTCATTACCTCCAAGACATGTGTTCTGTAGCCTTCCTGGGAGAGGTCCCTATTGATATTCAAAACATTCTACCTCTATCAATTAAAACCTTTAAAAACATTTTTGCACATTTTCATTGAAATTTGACATTTAAAGCACTAGATGGTTTTTACAAGAGTTTATGCTATGGTGTTCACTATAATTAGTTAAAAAATAATATGTGCATTTGATATGCCTTGATGCAAATTGCATTTTTGTAAATCATTTTATTTTTTAATGTGTTCATGAACTTATTATTTTTTAATGTGTTCATGTACTTATTATTTTTTAATGTGTTCATGTACTTATTATTTTTTAATGTGTTCATGTACTTATTATTTTTTAATGTGTTCATGTACTTATTATTTTTTAATGTGTTCATGAACTTATTATTTTTTAATGTGTTCATGTACTTATAATTTTTTAATGTGTTCATGTACTTATTATTTTTTAATGTGTTCATGTACTTATTATTTTTTAATGTGTTCATGTACTTATTATTTTTTAATGTGTTCATGAACTTATTATTTTCTAATGTGTTCATGTACTTATTATTTTTTTAATGTGTTCATGTACTTATTATTTTTTAATGTGTTCATGTACTTATTATTTTTTAATGTGTTCATGAACTTATTATTTTTTAATGTGTTCATGTACTTATTATTTTTTAATGTGTTCATGTACTTATTATTTTTTAATGTGTTCATGTACTTATTATTTTTTAATGTGTTCATGAACTTATTATTTTCTAATGTGTTCATGTACTTATTATTTTTTTAATGTGTTCATGTACTTATTATTTTTTAATGTGTTCATGTACTTATTATTTTTTAATGTGTTCATGAACTTATTATTTTTTAATGTGTTCATGTACTTATTATTTTTTAATGTGTTCATGTACTTATTATTTTTTAATGTGTTCATGTACTTATTATTTTTTAATGTGTTCATGTACTTATTATTTTTTAATGTGTTCATGAACTTATTATTTTTTAATGTGTTCATGAACTTATTATTTTCTAATGTGTTCATGTACTTATTATTTTTTAATGTGTTCATGTACTTATTATTTTTTAATGTGTTCATGTACTTATTATTTTTGGTCTAAACCAAAAAAGGATATTTTAAAAAGATTGATCAGTTATACTTGTATTGTTTATTTGTAGGTTCCCCTAGCCATATTCAAAATGAGTCTTTACAAAAATGACCACATAAATGTTGAGGTAAAATTGTTTAACATTAATATTTAATTATTGCATGTTTTTTAACATTTCAGTCTCAATTATTATTATTTTGAGCTGGTCATTCATTAGAAAGAAGAACAAATAATTTAACATGTCATTTTATTGTGTAATTTTTTTTATTTTTAAAACAAGCATTTTCTTCTAGATGTATTGGTGATAGTTTGTTATGTCCCACAAGTTTGGTTGTGATTTTGTTTAACTTTACCAGTACACTTTTATTATGAATTGTAGTAATTGTTGCTGTTGTTTTCCATGATTTTTTTTAGTTCTCATGACAGTCTTTATCTAATATATATGTTTATAATAGCCATATTTCTCTAGTTCAAACTGTTATCAGTTTGAGATCAAGAAAAGCTGCCATCATTTTTACAATTCATTTTTTGCATTTTTATTGCGCCACTTTGGTCTGAAACTTATTGCTTTTATTTCTTTCAGCTTGATTTCCTTTATTGTTTTACATTTTTGTCTATTTTTGTGCATAACCTTCTTTTATAACCAATCCCATTTAGTGCGATTGAATGTTGACACATTTTAAATATGTAATACAGTAGAGCGCTGATTTTCTTAAGTAATTGGAATTGGATGTGGTTTTGATAACCTAAACACTCCCATTAAAGTGTTTCCTCATTTAAACATTACCTTGAATTTTATATAATCTAACCCTATAGTATACATGTGTGTTGCATTTTTCTACAGAGGATCCCTGCATAACTAACCAAATCTGTTAGGGTTAAGGACTAAGCAGATCATGATTTCTGAAAGGTGCTTAGACTTATTATACCATTCAAAGTCATTTTGCTTTTACAGGCATGCATTCTGGGAGAGATATATATTTCATTTTTGAAATTTCTAATTGCCTTTTATTCCAGTCTGGTCACTGCTTGTTCAGCACATACATGGCCTAACTGGATTATGGTCAGTGCTTGATTTGTTGTTCTGGTGTTAGTGCGCCATCACTTCATTTCTTGCGCATAAAAGAAAATTTGGGGAGTTTCAGATAAGTGATGTTTTTGAAAATCAACTCTCTACTGTATCAACAAAAGAAATATTTACACATAAAGCATGACATTTTTGCCTGTACCATGAATACTTGGAATATTGAATGACACGTGCATGACATTTGTAAACATTGACAAAAACTTAAAGAGTGATCAGTATTTAAAATTGATTTGAATCAAAAGGACATCTATTATAATCAGCTTTGCATGCATATTAAAACAATGTGTATTTATATATTAGGCATGTGTATTAAGAGACTACCTATCATGAAAATGCTTCTGTATTTGAAAATACCTGACAAAACATGTTCTGTCTTGCATCAGACAGACATAATGCATTGTAAGTATTTAAAATTTTGTTTTTTTAAAGCATGTTTCTTATATTATTTACATATTAATGGACAACCCGTTTGGAGCCCAATGGTACATTTAGAAATTTCATTGACAATTATTTTTCTTTGTAAAATTTTCACGGTTTTGGCACCAGTATTTTCGTAGCCAAAGGTAAATGCGGTAAGTTTAATGAAAATGAACACAGGAGTGTAAAAAAACATTTGAGATTTAACTAAGGAAATCCATTCTTAGATTAATTATAAGGCCTTCAGACATTGCCATATTTAAAGTAGTAAATGGTAAATACATTAAGTCAATCAACACATAGCTAACCAAAAATGCATTGCCTTATTTTAATGGTTCGGAGGATAATGATAAGGATTGTTCTTTTTTTTAATTTTCCAATAGAGCTGTGTTAATTAGAAGTTAAAATAATAATTGCTTAAAAGTTTTATTTTGTAATCATGGCTCAGTACTCAAAAAAGTTTCTGCCAAAATAGTTCTCAGGCTCAGTTTTTAAATTTAGAAAAAGGAAATTTGAAAAGCTCATAAATCCCTGATTTTGTAACAATTTTCATTGGATAAAAGATTTCTAACCACCATTGTATTTAATCCACTTTAGTAAATTGTATAATTTATAAACATAAAGGGTCATTGTGTACAAAAGTATTTCTTAAATTAAAAAAAAATCCTTTGGAAACCTGAACACAATCATGCATGGCTCTACTAACTAGAGAACTTATAAACATACACAAAGAGCTGGTGAACCCTACAGGCTGTCATACATAAATGATTGTAAAATAGCAAGTGTCTAGTATTAATACATTTAAGTCACAATCAATGTAAGGTATCAATATTTGTTACAATAATCAAGACACTGTAAAGAAATAAATAAGCGATGTATTGTTCCACTCTATGAATGAAGTAAATAAAAACTTCAATTGTCACAAACTATGATTATGTTCTCATTTGCTTGTTTTTAGTTTGTTATACAATTAAATTTTAAATTATTATTAATTGGAAACTTATCAGTTACAAACACTCCTTCTATACAGAAGATTACTGCGCCCTATGCTTATCCATGTGTTCACGCTGAATAAATTTTCATTAATTTAAAATAAACAATTATACATTTATCTGTTTCAGGTAGTAAATTTATAATGTTTTTAAATAGTTCTCTCTAGTCCCGCGGACAGCACCAGTAAACAACAATGCTGGAATAAAAAAAATAATTCTATCCATCCCTTCAGTAAAGTAATCAAAACAATACACATTAAATAGGAAATTAACCAAAAAAATGTGAAGAAATTTTTTAAAGGTAAAGTAATTCATCAATTACCTTAAACCAGGCCTGTAGATAATATATTTAATAAGATACTTTGATGTCTTGTTGCTAGCTATACATAGAATCTTTCATTTTAATTAGTGCTTGCCCAGGACAGTAAGTGTATCATCTTTGACATGTAAAACTGGTGATCTTGTTAATTGTTTAATACATTACTTGAAAATCAAAATCCCTTAACTTTTAAAGTAAAATCCCCGCGGTGGTCTAGCGATAGCACGCTGGACTGCCGAACCGAGACAGAAGAAAGTCACGGATTCTATTCTCGGTGCTGGCAAAGGTCCCCGGGGCATTGTGCTAGCCACACAATCCCTTGCTCGTTAGTGGTGGCTAAATAACGTGTGAACGCTACTTCCCATGCCCCATAGTCCGTCATGGACTGGAAAGGGGGTTAAAATCTAACTACAACTTAAGCTCCATTTCTCAAAATATGTAAAGATTTTAAAAACTGACAAAATGGATTTGATTAAAATGTGTTATCTATTAAAATCTAATTGTTGCCAATCAGAACTTTTAGAACATATGCTTATACTGCCATCAATTACTGCTGACTTCTTTCCCCTCTTGCCTATAAACTTTCTGTAACTTTCTTTGTGTTTGCTGTCCTCTTAGATATATTGAAGCTAATTTTTTCTGTTTTAGAATTTTTTAGTTTTCTTTATGTTTCTATTTTTTTTGTTTACTGAAGAAAGTTTTTGCAGAGATGTTTGTAGTTTTCGTGTACTATTTTCAAGCTTCCTTTTGCCGATTTCAATAAAAGATTTTCCACCCATCCTGACTTTAGTCACAGCCTTGTATCATCATTTGTTAATAAGCAAGGATGTACAATGTATACCCAGACCCCAAGCAAGGTCTTAGTGGGTGAAACTGAAACGCACAGGGCCACCCATTGTCCTGAATTCAAAAACTATGATATTTGTTTTTAATACTTAGATGATGTGTTAGTGGACATAAATCTGCTAAAAAATAAAGTCTTGCATAATGGTGAGGTTTCCTGATTATAGGTTTTTCCGTATCCCTCTCTACAACCATATATTTCGATCTCATTTTATTGCATGAGGAAAAGTTTTAAAATGAATACATCTCTTATATTTCTTATATTGCCACCACATGTTGAGATGTTCAGCGTTACAGATTACTATCACAATTCCAGTGTTCAGCACTTGATATAATAATAATATCAGTCAAACTGCTACGTATTGCAATGTTTAGCACCAGGTATTACCACCACAAGGCCAGTATATTATTGATAGACATAACAGCTGTATATTGCATAATTTAGCACCAGACATTACCCACGCCTGATGCGAAGAAACATTGGATATTTTATAATATAATTATAAAATTGTAAGTTTAATAATCATCTTCAATATAATTTCAAGAATAAAGCTTTAGACAATCATGTTTTACTTTTGCAAGAGTCTATTCTATGTTATCTCCAGTCTTTAGATGTGTTCAGTATATGATATCAATTTTAGCGCTAATTAAAAAAACAACAACAAACAACTGATTACTTCTTCGTCGGTATTTTTTCATGTATTGTTCCCAATCCTTTACAAAAGAAATATAATTATCTTAATATCAGTGTAATACGTCTCCCTTTATAACAATTCCGCGATGTCAAGGGACTTTAGCCCAAAACGCTCTATAATTTGTGTTTATGTTTTTCGTTATCCTATTTATATCTCATTTAAACAATTCACCCTGACGCTGAAACATATTTTATGAAACATTTATAATGCAATGATGTTGAAAACAAAACTTGAATGGTCAACATTAAGTGTTTTCTCTACGGCCGCCTTTCAAAATGGGGCTAGATATATATAATATATATATGGGGCCGTCCATAAAGTACGTCACGCTATTTTTGACCATTTTTACCCCCCCCCTCTGTCACAAACTGTCGCAAATCTCGGACAAAGCACGTCACACTTTCGAAGAAAAATGTTGTTTTTTATAAACAAAATAATAAAGATTTAATATAAAACACCGTGATGTCACACATGGCCGGAACCCCCCCTCCCCCTGTCACAAACTGTCACACTTTCTTACACCCCTCCCCCTCTGGAGCGTGACGTACTTTATGGACGGCCCCTATATATATATATATATATATATATATATATATATATATATATATATATATATATATATATATATAATTTTTTTTGGGTGGGGGTGGTGGTAAAAATCAGTGCTCGAGCCTTGGGGCCATTGAAATCACGGTGAGATAAATGTACGAGATACAAAAAAAGTGAAGAAAGACAGCCGGGGGGGGGGCGCCGTTACAAACAGTCCAGACCAGGGTTGTCCAGACCCGTAGTCACTGAGAGCCATGAAGTTGACTCTGACTTTACTAATACGCAATTGGACGTAAAACTTACGTACAGTTGCTAAACTTATTTCATCTCCACACGTGTATCCACAGATCACGTAAGCACGAAAATATTACGTGTTTTTATGTTCGCGGGCAGCTGTGTATTTTAGTTGTATGTGTTAATAAGCTAGAGTATGTGAGTGCGTGTGTGTGTGCGTTGGAAAGGGATTTCGGCCCCGATCGCACCATCCCTTACACAGCCGCAGATCGCTTGACTCATTTTTAATGTTCGTAAAGTTAAGTCATCGTTTAAATCGGTTGTTTTGTTTGCATTACTCACTAAGCTCAGCACTTTTTTGGTTTATAGAAAAAAAAATCATTGATTTGTTCACATCCTGTATTTGATTCGTCACATGAATGCGTCGATATTGTCTCTCCCATCAGTAAAACACGAAGAGAAATAAACAATTTAAAAGATGTTATTCCCTTGAACTTTATCTCAGTCTTTACTCATCACGCCTTCATTCAATCTGTTCACCAAGAACGCACAATACATTAAAATAGTTACCGTTTAATCAGATAGCACTAGACCCAGAAGTAGGGAGAGTGATGTGGTAATTACAGCTCTCATAAACTATGATGAATTGTCCAGTTGAATATATTGGCTTTAAGCCTATTCGTGTGAAATCCTAAGACTTGCACCTCTAATAGACTAATGCCAATTAGTACAAAATCTTTAATTCCTTTCTTTTCGCCAAACTGACACACGCCACAAAGAAAGATATGCAAATTATGGGTGGAGATTCTTAAAAATAACTAACGAGGGATAAGTTATTAATAACCATGAGCATACCGGTGAATTTGTTAAGTCAATATTTTAAACTAGGTTGTGCTGCGGCGCCGTGGCGCCTGCGGCGCCCAATTTTTTAGGGCGCCTACGGCGCCCACCTTTTTCAAAAGCCCAAGTAACTTATCTTTGTATGATAAATACGAAATATTCCTAAAATGTAAACAAAGTCTTTTATAATTAACAATCCTCAAATCCTCTTTTTACATCGTTCCCTTTTCCAAAATTAAAATATGAGCTAAAACAATGACGTCATATAATATCTTTTTACGGCGAGAAATTTTACAAAGCAGCGCCCCAAATTACTACACCAAAAATAATATTTTTCGAACGTCCGCATGAAATTGTTCAATTATTAATGATAGTGTAGAGCAGGGGTTCCTAACCAGTAGTGCATGCACCCCCAAGGGGTGCATGAGCAGGTTCCAGGGGGTGCATGAACCATTCAGAGGAAAAAAAAGAAAAGGAGTAAGAAAAAAAAAGAAGAAGGAAAAAAAGAAAGAAAAACTGATAATCTGAAAATGTAAACCATAAGCAAGTCATGCCGCGTTAAAGGGCGCCCATATACAACCTTTTTGATAGTTCGATACTCGTTCGCGCATCGTTCTGCACAGGTCGAAAATTGACGGAAAAACTTTTTCGCAAAATGAACGGTTCGCTCTACGTGTTCCTCGGAATTTCGTGTTTTACGTCACAGTTTTCTAAAAATAATTTAATTTTGTCATCAAATACGTCAGATACGTCAGATATATGTCTTCCGGTGATCCTCTAACTGTTTTGAGCGGATGTAAACGTTGGGATTTTTTCCCCCTTCACTTTTATTGCTCAATACGCTGCAAAGGTCTTAAAAACGTTAACTGTAAGCCATTATTCGTCATTGAAACTTAAAATCTTGAGTTGAGCATCCAATTAAGGTCATTAAAAACATGAACTTCGTTAGTTAAAAATTTGCCTGTGACTGGTACGACTTTCCGATTGTCATCATCCCCTCAAAATCGTAAATAAATAATAAAGAGAGAGAGAGAGAGAGAGAGAGAGAGAGAGAGAGAGAGAGAGAGAGAGAGAGAGAGAGATGGAACACAAAAGACCCAGTGCTTCCTCTGTGAAAAAATCCTGTGCAATGACAACATGAAGCCTGTTAGACTCCGAGAGCACTTGGAGCAAGTCCATCCATCCTATTCCAGGGACAGTGTTGAGCTTCTTGACCTCAGGTACCTTGCCCAAGCTTGGATTTTCTTTGTCACAGAAATCTGCACTGGAGGCATCATTCAAGGTTGCATATCTTATTGCAAAGAACAAGAAGACCCACACCATTGGAGAACTTTGGTGAAGCCTTGTGCTCTGGAGATGGTGGAACTGATGTGTGGTCACCAGCAGCTAGTCAGGGCATTCTTCACTGAAAACCAGTTTGACTGGACTTCAAGAATTTCTTCAATTTGCACAGGTGGTGCTCCCTCTATGCTCGGTAATAAGTCAGGATTTTCAGTTCTTTCTACTGCAGTCCAAGTTGTAAATTTTATCCTTTCACATGCCTTAAACCACTGCCTCTTCAAGTTGTTCTGTCAGGAGGTGGTCTCTGAGCATGAAGTTCTGCTCTACCACACGGAGGTGCGCTGGTTTTACAGGGGACGGATACTTTCTTGGTTAGTAGAACTGAGAGTGGAGCTTGCCATTTTCTTGCGAGAAAAAGAGAGTGACCTTGCTGACAAGTTTGACTGTCCAAATTTCATTCATTACTTGGCATACCTGGCTGACATCTTCCCCGTCTTGAATGAGTTGAACACATCTCTCCAAGGACCTGCTGTGACTGTAATGGATGCTACTGAGAGATTGCAAGCCTTCCTTAACAAAGTGCCACTATTCCAACGACGATTAAAAAAGTCCAACTTGGCCAACTTTCCACTCTTGGATGAGGTTGCAATATCTGCTGCAGAAGGAAGCACTGAGGGATCACTGCCTGAAAACATCAAAGGGGAAATTTCAGAGCACCTTTCAACAATGCAAAGGTCGTTTGATGGGTATTTCTGTCAAGAAAATGCTAGGAATGACCTTTGGATTCGCAATTCTTTTCTCTGTGACTTGGACAACATTGATGACAGTGACCTTGCTAAAGATGACCTGATTGATTTGTGAAACAAATAAGTACTGAGGAGTGCCTTCAGTTGCAATACCTTGATTGAATTTCGGTGCGCCCAGCTAGATTCCTACCCACAACTAGCCAAAAGGGCAGTACTGACTCTCCTTCCATTTGCCACAACCTATCTCTGTGAAGCAGGATTCTCCACACTTTTGACGATTAAAATCCAGGAATAAGTTGAATGCAGAGGATGACATGAGTGTTGCTTTGTCCAAAACAGTCCCCCGATTTAAATCGCTGATTGATCATAAGAAGCAGCAGCTCTGTCTCTAAATTCCCCGTTGTCTATGGTTAAAACTGCTGTGTTCCTAAAATAAACATATTTTATTATGCCTTTTCTGCAAGTTTCACGAGGGGGTGCATGAACTTTTTTGGGCATCTGAAGGGTTGCATGGACCCCAAAAGGTTAGGAACCACTGGTGTAGAGGGTGTTTAATGTTAATCTGGAAACCAAAATGATTATGATTTTTAAGTCTATATATTAAAAAAAAAGCAGAGTGATGTCCCTTAGCGTTAGGCGTCAGCAATAATTGAAGGTAAATATATAATATTTTAGGTTGTGCTGCGGCTCCCACTTTTTTTTTAGGGCGCCCACCTTTTTCAAAAGCACAACTAACTTGTCCTTGTATGATAAATACGTAATATTGAACTTCCTTAAATGTACACAAAGTATTTTATAATAGGGTAAAATATACTATATTTTATACAATTTTTTTGGGTCAAAAGCCCAAGTAACTTATCCTTGTATGATAAATCAGAAATATTTCTGAAATGTACTTAAAGTATATATATATATATATATATATATATATATATATATATATATATATATATATATATATATATATATATATATATATATATATATATATATATATATATATATATATATATTTATATATATATATATAGATATATATATATATATATAGATATATATTACAGTGCTAATCACAACACGATTTTTAAAATTAATTTTAGAAATCAGCGCACCAAATTACTGCACCAAAAACAACTCTTTGAGTCAACCAGCAGTGTTTACAACACCAATGCTGACGTCAAAGGTTCGTGCGTTGTTTGGTTAATGTTAATCTGGAAACCAAAATGATTATGATTTTAAGTCCATATTTTCAATTTTAAAAAAAGCAGAGTCTATGTCCCTTAGCTTTAGGCGTCAGCCATAATTGAGGGTAAATATATATATAATGCCAAAGTAAATTCAATTAAATTTTTTAATGCGCCTCCCACCACCTTTAGAACTTCAAATCATTCAAATATTCCTGTCTAGCTCTCAGAATTACGCCCTTTGCTGTAGATCCCCTTCACTCTCCATGGAATTGTCATTGGACAGGTCAACATATATTTGCATAGAGCGTGCACATTTTTCTTTTGTATTCATTGGTTAAAAGAAAAATAAGAAAAGCTAAATCGAGAAATTAAACTGCATGAAAGGAAGTTTTAAACTTTAAAAAAATCCTTCTTTATTGTATAAAAAATATCACAAATTGAATAACAAACATACAATAAAAATAGGTTATTAAATGAACAGCATTTGCCTGGGGTTGTCTAGAAATGCAATGGGAATTCATTACATAAATTTAAAAAAAATATCTCAAACAAATAATTAAACCATGACAATAATTTTAACAATACTATTAATAAAAAAAAATTATAAAAAATAAAATTAAAACAGATTTTACGTTTAATACTACTCTCAAAAGTTAACGATTATATTTTTTGGTGTATTAGATACACAGTTAAGCTTCATACTTGAGTGTACTTTCTAAACTCTAAACTGAAGACTTGGTTTATTTGTAAAAAAAAACTCAAGAGTAAAAAAGTTCAACATATGGTCACTTAACAATTTGACAAAGTATTTTTTTAACGCTCTTGATGCCAACCGCTAAGAAAAGACCACGAGATTAACTACGAAAACAGCTACTGAAATAACAGTCAGGTAGCCGCGGCAGTGGAGGCAAGTCGCCGCGCCGTGAATGCAGTACGTATACACGTTGTCTCTGTTGGCGTTGTCGCTGGAGTTGACCTTCACTTCGACCGGCGACGGCGTCGAGATCCTGGAGTAATCAAATACCATCGAAGAAACGCCTAGGACCACGTCATCGTAACCGATCGCGATGTCCGAACAGCCGTAGAACTGCTCCTGGTTACCGCACCCCACGCAGCCCTTGCCGTCCGGGTCGACGCCCCAGCTGTTCCCGGCGTTGTACTTCCACTGGAGCATGCACGCCCGGCACTTGACGCCCCTGGGCAGCTGGAGGTCGTATTTAAGAATCTGGGTGGTCAGATAGGCGCCGTCCGGCACCTGGAACCTGGTCAGCCCCGTCGTGTTGCTGGCCAAGAGGTTCTGGTTCAGGCAGTCGTGGGTCTTCACCGCGTGGGGGTCGTCACTCGGGCAGAGGCGGAACTCGAAGTAACCTTTGTGATTGGCTGTCAGTTCGATCACGACCATGATGCTGCCGCCCATGGGGTATTTTCTGACGATCGTGCCGGTGGCGTAGAGTCCACCGGCTTCATGGGGTCTGGGGTTCGCGTTCCAAGGATCGCCGCACACGCCACACTTCCCGCCATTTTGATCGTATTGCACCTGGGAGAGAATCATACTTGTAGATAGGAAATAGCAACTCAAAAATTTTAGAAACTAAATAATTTTTAGTAACTCAATACTTTTAGACACTCAATAATTTGAGAAACTAATTGTTTTGGCATTGGAAAAAACTAACCTTTTCAAATTTATCAGTTTTATGAATTTGCGATCTCAAACCATTTTTTTCCAATATTAATACCAAATTTGTTACAGGTGTTGCCTTAACAAGGAACACGTAGCATCATTTCGTATAAGCACATTGTCCTGTCACATTATGCCACACAAGTTTATTAATGAGATTAGGAGGAACTACTCGTATTTCAGTAGTTTAGCATCCCAGTACTGTGCACGCTTCCATGGGAATAGGACATTAGTTTATATTATTAATAATTATTATCAATACCAACTCACACCCATAAAAAAAAGTAATAAATAATTAAAAAAAATAAAAAAATAAAAATTCTTACTGGGTTTCAAAAAGGAGACGCGTGCGTTGGAAAGTCTTTTGTTTATCCACCCCGCCCTTAAGGATACTGCTCATAAGTGAATCAAAATATCTGAAACCTGAAATATCCATTTACTGAAATGTTAAGTTCGTTGTACGTTTTTTGATAGCTGACTAGCAAAATAATTCTGTTTATTTTTTAAAAAATCGATTAGTTTTTAGTTAATGCTTAGATAAGCGATCAAGAATTTGTTTGATTTTACTTTTAAAGCTAGTGAAAAGGGCTAAATCATCAGCGAATAAGAAGAGGTCGCGAGTGCTAAAAGTTTTTTTGTGACTTTCGTAATTTCGTACAGTCTGAACTAATCCAGGAAACGTTTCCCACTGTACGTTTTAACGCGTATACTGTCATGAGGTTATAAGAGACGAAAAAATATTAATTCGAGGCATTGATGAACAAAATATCTTTTAAAATCGTCATGCAAAATTCAATTTTTATTCACCTGAACTCCTCCACAGAAGAGCTGATTGTCGTCATAGTTGGAAGGCGTATTGAATCCAAACCTCCACATTGTAGCCCTCGATGGTGGCTCGGACAGTCGCCCATGACCCTCGACAGGATCTGCCACGAGTGCCAAGTAAATCGCCAACAGAAAACATGTTGTGATGGGTGTCATCTTATTTTTGTCCTTGGCTGTAAAGAGACGACCGAATATTTATATAGGACTAGACTGGGGAAGAGTAAATAACTCACACTTATATTAGTTATATTTATCTGTAGGATTTTCCCAAAGTCTTTGAACTGTAAATACGAAATTCGACGTAGATTGTCACATCAGTATTATGTTATTTGTTTATTCAGGCCCTAAGAATGTTTTAACCGTTTGGTTGGGATTTTCCATCTTAACCGAAAAACTCCACCTCATCATAAATAAATTATAAGGAAAAAAAATCCTTAGCTATAAGCTATAACTATAAGCATTTCCTGAATGAATTGATTTTATCTGCTAAAGGTTGAATGTGAGCTACTCATCAATCTATAGTTATACATGTTTATGAATAGGCTCACGGTGTTCATGCAAGCTTTAACTGTAAACTAACCTTAAATAATTCAACGCTGTTGATAAGTATTTAAAATAAAGAAATTTAAGAGAATTGAAATTATTGCTTTTGCGAACTGTTATGTCACTTAAACGGGGCGTTAATCATTATTTGTTGTGTAGTTGGTGCAGAGTTTTCCCCAATCTTTCCATTTTCTTATTCATTTAATAATAAAAATTTCGTAGTTAAATTATGATTAAAAAACAAACAAACTAAGAAATGACTTAAAAATAATTTTAAAATGTAATAAAAGTCTTTTAAAGTACTTTACGTTAACAGAATATGTGCAGACTATTTTCCAAAAATTATGGAAAATAAAGCAAGTTCCGAAAACATTGAACTAAATACATTTGTTATTTAAAATTTTATTTTTTATCTTATCTGTTACTGACGCTCCTTCTATACAGAATATTATTTTTACATCTTCATAGTCTTTCTTTTACTAATGCAATTAAATTAATTTTAAATACTTTCTATATTTTATTGAGTCTCTGATAAAAAGGAGACATATTTTATTTGAAACATTTTAGCTGTGAACGCCTTGTAGTGATAGACTTTAACTTGTATCCCCAAGAATGTTACTACTAACAGCTCTAATTATAACTCATAAAAGTGGTTAGATTTAAAGTAGGGCTGTTATCGATTAATTTAAATTTAATCGTTAACTTTTGAAAAATTAACGATTAATTAATCGTTAATTTCGATTTAAGCTAAAAATAGAAATTTATGACATCATTAAACTGAACATTTCAAGGGATGTAACAAAAACAGGTAATTGATTTTTTTCATTTTATTGAGTTTTTTTCCCTGTCACACAGGCTTTGAAAATTAAGAATATTTTGAACTAAATTTTCTGACAATACTTGATCGGATGTTTGTGCTGAAGGTAGTAAGTCAGCGATGTATTTGATCCTTTAAAAGAGAATTGTTTATGGCAGTGAACACAGTAAACTTTTTCACCATCTTTGACATTGCCATCCGCAGTTAACTTAAAAACAAAATGCGTGCTCAACTTTATAGTTATATGTTTACATTTAACTGCACTGATGCTGTAAGCCATTTTTTAGTTGACGTCCGCCGGTCCACATGAATTAGTAAAATAAATTAGTATATTTCGCGAGAGAAGTTTGTACGTTAAAATATATATAAATTATTTTTAATAATTAATAATTAATTATTTATTAATAAAATTTAAAAAAAATTAAATTATTATAAATATTTTCTTTAATTTTAATCGAATTTTTATCGATTAAAATAATTTCAATCAATAATTTTTTTTAACGATTATTCGAGAAATTAATCATTAATTTCAGCAGCCCTAATTTAAAGCATATGTCCTAGGCCTCTATTATTAAGTATATAACAGGCTCGTGGCTAATATCAAATACTCTAAATGACTACCCGCATAAAACAACACTAACTTTGACCCTTTATAAAAAATTTCTTTTTAATGAAGTGACAATATAATTGCTTATTTATTATTATTATTTTTTGTATATAATAATGCTTTAGTTTTCTAGTCACTAAAGCAAGATAACGACTAAGATCCTATTGTTAAAAATGTGTATTGAAAATAACCTTTAAAGACATACACTTATTTGGTGTAACATCGATAACATTAAAGAATGTTTCAGAAATAAATATTTGATTCGCCATGAACGGGCAAGCCATTGTTTGGCGACGAAGTTCAATCGATTCAGCAAAGGTTGGAAAGCCTGGTCAGGGATGATGTGTTATTGGCTTTGTAGCCAGCTGAAGAATTTCCAACAGTGTAAAATTAATCAAATGTGTTATGTCGCTTCCGTGACTCAGATATGATATGGACTTTAGTTCTCTGACTCAACGAGGTTCATTTTGTGATATATATATATATATATATATATATATATATATATATATATATATATATATATATATATATATATATATATATATATATATTAAGGGCTGGTAACGATTAATTTAAACTTAATCGTTAACTTTTGAAAAATTAACGATTAATTTCATGAATTAATCGTTAATGTCGATTAAAGCCAAAAATTTAAATTTATGACGTCATTAAACTGAACATCTCAAGGGAAGTAACAAAAACAGGTAATTGATATTTTTTTTGAAAAATAATATTTTGAACTAAATTTTATTTTATTAAATCCACGTCTACATAGATTAACAAATTATACTAATACGCGGGAGAAGTTTGTACGTTAAAAATATATACATTATTGATTAATAATTAATTATTTTTTAATAAATTTAAAAAAAAGATTTTCTTAAATTTTAATCCAATTTTTATCGATTAAAATTATTTTAATGGATTTTAATCGATACAATTATTTTACGATTATTCGAGAAATTAAGCGTTAATTTCCGCAGCCCAAATATATATATACATATAGTAAATATATTTGGGTTTTAATTCTATGACTTTGTGCTATCAGGTTCAGATTACGATATGATCTTCACTTCTATGGCTGCATGAGAGTCAAATTATGATAAGGGTTTAGTTCTATGACTCTGTGGGAGTCAAATTATCATAAGGGTTTAGTTCTATGACTCAGTGGGAGTCAAATTATGAAAAGTGTTTTGACTCTCCCTGAGTCATAGAACTAATTATAATAAGGGTTTAGTTCTATGACTCAGTGGGAGTCAAATTATGATAAGGGTTTAGCTCTATGACTCGTTGGGAGTCAAATTATGATAAGGGTTTAGTTCTATTACTCACTGGGAGTCGAATATGGGATACGGGCTTTTGATCTATGATTCATCAATGTTCAGATTATCATATAAGCCTCAGTTCTATGACTCGATGAGATTCAGATTATGATATGTCCATTATGTAAAGTTTTATGATTAAATGAGGGTCTAATGTGTTGTCTATAAATTCATCTGGATATCAGCAAATAATGGCTAGGGCCAGTCCAAAGCAAAAAAGTCAAAGAAATCATGAGAATTATTTTAAAAAAGCAATTTCAAATGATGATCATTAGCTTATAATAAATGACGTATACATCTCAAAGAAACTGGATCTGAAAAAGTGTTTTTGAAATGCGCTCGTTCGAACGGAATTAATTAGACATTTACTTTTTTGGCTGATATTGTTGTAATTAAAAAAATATTATGAGGAATGGCTATCATTTTTTTAAATCCATCATTACCTTTATATATATAAAACAACAAAACAAAACAACCAACAACAAAAAAAAACAACCCCGTCGAATAGGTTGGTGACTGCAAACTGCAAAAAATTCATGCTACTTTTGTCTGATGTCTCACACATTAAAGCAGTGGTTCTTAACCTTTTGGGGTCCATGCACCCTTTTAGATTCCCCCAAAAAATTCATGCACCCCTCGTAAAACTTGCAGAAAATGCATAATAAACTATGTTTATTTTAGGAACAGAACAGTTTTGACAATAGGCAACAGCGAATTTAATGAGATATCTGCTGCTTGTTATGATCAATCAGCGATTTAAATCTGTTTTGGACAAAGCAACTCTCATGTCATCCCCTGCATTCAACATATTCCTTTTCTTGGTTTTAATCTTCAAAGGTGTGGAGAATCCTGCTTCACAGAGATAGGTTGGGGCAAATGGAAGGAGATTCAGTACTGTCCTCTTGGCTAGTAGTGGGTAGGAATCTAGCTGGGCGCACCAACATTCAATTAGGGTATTGCAACTGAAGGCACTCCTCAGTACTTCTCTGGTTCTCAAATCAATCAGGTCATCTTTAGCAAGGTCACTGTCATCAATGTTGTCCAGGTCACAGAGAAAAGGGTTGCAAATCCAAAGGTCTTTCATAACAATTTCTTGTCAGAAATACCCATCAAAGGACCTTTGCAATGTTGAAAGGTGCTCTGAAATTTCCCCTTTGATGTTGTCAGGCAGTGCTCCCTTCTGCACCAGATATTACAACTTCATCCAAAAGTGGAATGTTGGCCAAGTTGGACTTTTCTAGTCGTCGTTGGAATAGTGGCAGTTTGTTAAGGAAGGCTTGCAATCTCTCAGTAGTATCCATTGCAGTCACAGCAGGTCCTTGGAGAGATGTGTTCAACTCATTCAAGATGGAAAAGATGTCAGCCAGGTATGCTAAGTAATGAATGAAATTCGGACAGTCAAACTTGTCAGCAAGGTCACTCTCTTTTTCTCGCAAGAAAATGTCAAGCTCCACTCACAATTCTACTAACCGAGAAAGTATCCGTCCCATGGACAACCAGCGCACCTCAGTGTGGTAGAGCATAACTTCATGCTCAGAGCCCACCTCCTGACAGAACAACTTGAAGAGGCAGTGGTTCAAGGCATGTGAAAGGATAAAATTTACAACTTGGACTGCAGTAGAAAGAACAGACTTCAAGGTTGGAGGTAGAGTTTTGCATGCCAGGTCCTGACGATGTCCTGATACAGTGTGTAGTGACAATATCTGGAACTTATTTCTTTACCAGTGCTGAAAATCCTGACTTATTACCGAGCATGGAGGGAGCACCATCTGTGCAAATTGAAGAAATTCTTGAAGTCCAGTGAAACTGGTTTTCATTGAAGATTGCCCTGACTAGCTGCAGCACAACAGCAGCTTTGGTAGTAGCTAAGAATGGCTTACAAAAGAGAAATTCCTCCTTCAGCAATCCAATGTGAACATATCTAGAAAATACAAGAATCTGACTGCATTATGCATCAGTGGATTCATCCAGCTGCATGCTAATTGAAAAGGACTGATTTTTTATCTCGCACAAGATTTGATCCAGAATGTCTGCAGCCATGTCACTAATCCTGGAATGAATAGTGTCATTGGACAAAGGGACTTTTTCAACCTGCTTCCTCTGCTGGTGACCACACATCAGTTCCACCATTTCCAGAGCACAAGGCTTCACCAAAGTTTCTCCAATGGTGTGGGGCTTCTTGTTCTTTGCATTAAGATATGCAAACTTGAATGATGCCTCCAGTGAAGGTTTCTGTGATAAAGAAAATCCATGTTTGGGCAAGGTACCTGAGGTCAAGAAGCGAGCTCTCTTCTGCTTGAAGACCTCAACACTGTCCTTGTAATTGGATGGATGGACTTTCTCAAAGTGCCCTCAGAGTCTAACAGGCTTCATGTTGTCATTGCACAGGATTTTTCCACAGAGGAAGCACTGAGACTTTTGTGTTCCATCTCTCTCTCTCTTTAAATCCCTTATATTAACTTCGCGGCCGTCTCTGTCGTCATCTCTCTCTCTCTCTCTCTCTCTCTCTCTCTCTCTCTCTCTCTCTCTCTCTCTCTCTCTCTCTCTTTCTCTCTCTCTCTCTCTCTCTCTCTCTCTCTCGCTCTCTATCTCTCTCTGTCTGTCTGTCTTGGGCGGGCGGAAAAACAAAAGTAAAAAATGACCCACTTACTGTGATCCGATCGAGCTGAAATTTGGCACACGGGCCCGTCTCACCTAACAATGCATCGTATCAAAATTTCAGATCGATCGATAGTACCGTAATTAAATTAATGCATTTTTAGTTTATCCTTATATAACGTATGTAATTCAAATTCATGGTTTGTTATTGTTTTTTTCCCACGTGAGAGTTTGAGTTGACGCGTTGACGCCACCCATCGAAGTACCGGCGTGCTTTTGTTTACATTTTACGTGTCACGCTGAGCTCGATCCAGTGATCGGTGACCAGACTTTTCCCCTCTCCCCCCAACCCCCTCCCCCCAGGGTTATGAAGCAAAGTTGAGTTAAGACTGATTCAGTCTGTAAATATTTGTAAATACTTTTGTTTATGTCTCATATATAAGGGATTTAGAGTCAAAAACTTTGTTTTTACGGGGTTTGTTTTATTAACCACGTTTTATTAATTTGCTTTCGTTCCTGTGGCATTGTCCAAGATTTTTTTCAAATCTGCCAACGTAAAATTTAACCACTTTTGATGGTCCTAGAGATCTGAAAATTTTAACACAGATAGATCGTGGATGACAATGCATTGTATCAACATTTCACATCAATCGAATGTACCGTTATTTAATTTTTGAACTTTTTAGTTTATCAATAGTCTATAGATAAGCATCTGTACCGTCGGCTTTTGTTGACATCCGTGAGTACCCCCCGTGACCACATCAAAATGTTTTTAAAACGTTAGGCGGGCGCTTGTGAGGTGTTTGGTAAAATAAATAGAGGTAAAAAAATATTTTAAAAAAAAGTTGTTATAAGTGGACTAAAAAGAATAAAATAAATAGAAGTAAAAAAAAAGATTTTAAAAAAAACCCACGTTTTTATAAGCAGACTAAAAAGAAGAAAGTAATTTAAAACTTATTAGTTCAAGTACTTCGATTTAATATGACTAAAAACGTGGGCGGGTGTTTGGTATAAAAATTAAAGATTTCTATTTAAGAAGGCAGAAGAGAGATCTATAAGTGAGAGAATGAGCGAACCGCATATGTTAAACCTCATAAGCGCCCGCCCCACGTTTTTAGTCATATTAAATCGAAGTACTTGAACTAATAAGTTTTAACCATCTCTCTCTGTCGTTCTGTCGTCATCTCTCTCTGTCTTGGGCGGGCGGAAAAACAAAAGTTAAAAATGACCCACTTCCCGTGATCCGATCTAGCTGAAATTCGGCACACGGACCCGTCTCACCTAACAATGCATCGCATCAAAATTTCAGATCGATCGAACGTACCGTAATTAAATTTGTGCATTTTTAATTTATCTCTATACGAGGTATGTAATTAAATTTCACAGTTTGTTATTGTTTTTTTTTCCACGTGAGAGCTCAGTTCGCGCTTTGACGCGACCCATCGATGTACCGGCGTACTTTTGTTTACATTTTACGTGTCACGCTGAGCTTGGTCCAGCTATCGGTGACAAGACCTTTCACCTCCCCCCGGTTATACAGCAGGAGTTAAGGCAGATACAGTCTGTAAATGTTTGTCGCTTTTGAACATAATCAATACTTTTAGTTATGTCTCATATATAAGGGATTTATTGTCAAAAACTTTTTTTTTACGGGTTTGTTTTATTTTCTTCTTTTTAGTCCGCTTATAAAAACGTGGTTTTAAAAAATCTTGTTTTTTACTTCTATTTATTTAACCACGTTTTATTAACTGGCTTTCGTTCCTGTTTGTCCAAGATTTTTTCAAATCTGCCAACGTAAAATTGAACCACTTTTGATGGTTCTAGAGATCTGAAAATTTTACCACAGATAGATCTTGGATGACAATGCATTGTATTAAAATTTCAGATCGATCGAATGTACAGTCATTAAATTATTGAACTTTTTAGTGAAAAATAAAGATTTCTAATTTAGAAGGCAAAAGAGAGATCTATAAGTGAGAGAATGAGTGAACCGCATATGTTAAACCTCATAAGCGCCCGCCCCACGTTTTTAGTCATATTAAATCGAAGTACTTGAACTAATAAGTTTTAACTTATTTTCTTCTTTTTAGTCCGCTTGTAAAAACATGGTCTTTAAAAATCTTTTTTTTTACTTCTATTTATTTAAATTTTATTTATTAACGATTTTGAAGGGGTGATGACAATCGGAAAGTCGTACCAGTCACAGGCAAATTTTTAACTGACGAAGTTGATGTTTTTAATGACCTAAATTGGAAGCTCAACTCAAGATTTTAGGTTTCAATGATGAATATTGGCTTAAAATTAACGTTTTTAAGACCTTTGCAGCATACCGATTAATACAAGTGAAGAAAAGAAAAATCCCAACTTTTACATCCGTTCAAAATAGTGAGAGGGTCACCGGAAGCCATATATCTGACATATTTGATGACAAAATTAAATTATTTTAGAAAACTGTGTCGTAAAACACGAAATTCCGAGGAACACTTAGAGCAACCCATTCATTTTGCAAAAAACTTTTACTGTCACTTTACGACTCTTTTTCTTATTTTTTCTTTGAATCGCTCATGCATCCCCTGGAACCTGCTCATGCACCCCTTGGGGGTGCATGCACCACTGGTTAGGAACCCCTCCATTAAAGTATACATGCGGAGTTTAGAACATTATAATCCAATAAAAGCTTGTCGCATTTCAAGAACTCAGAATTTGACAGCGTAATTTTAAACAACATTTTTTTGGCCGACTTATATCCTGTTACTGTCTTCTTCTTATTTTTTGTCTGATTCATTTCTCAAACTCTTTTATTAGCCTACCAAACACTTACTACACCAGTTTTAGACAAACAATCTATAACAAGTCATGTGCACATGAAAAAAGAAAACCACCTAATACCCCATGTGACATTAATCCATGAATAAGGAAGAGGAAGAAAGAACTTTTTAAAAATGTCCCAAGAAGCCACGAACGTACATAAACCCCACCATGCGGAGAAGTTAACCAGCCGGATATCTGGAATTGATTTTGTACTGAAGCAGACCCAGCAAATTTTGAGACCGTTCAAACCTCTCCTTATATCTCAACGTCACGCGGGATTAAAAAAACGCCACTGTCATTGTAGATTCTAGGTGCTTGCATTGTCAAACAAAATAAAATAAGCATACAAGAGGATGTTGTTGTATAAGGGTGACTTATATATGATATTTAAGGGTTCACTTAGGAACTGGGTTGGTGGGGGTTGGTGGGGGGTCGTTGGGGGTTGGTGGAGGTTGGTGGGGGTTGGTGGGGGTTGGTGGGGGTTGGTGGGGGTTGGTGGGGGTTGGGGTGGATTGTTCGTCAAGCTCGACGGACCGGTGAACAAGTTGCAAAATTATACAAGGTACCTGTGTCATGTTTATTTTTATACCTGACCAAAAATATGGATGTTGTTTGGATCCGGCGTTCAGTCCACAGAACATGTTTTTTCTTTAGTGGAGTGGGGGGGGGGAATAATGGAAGTGATTTACGGCAGTAACCAGGACCATCGAGGAAAATGTTGTCCTTGAAATGACTGCAGGGGCCAACGGAAATTAAAGTCGACACTTCCGCAACTCGCATTGATCGCTGAATTAAAAGTTTATCAGATTATATAAACTCAACTCATCTTGACGGGTCAAACATATTTGACGGTACTTTTAGGCAAATTTTCTGAAGAAATTTATTGAACACTGTTGATAGTATTGTTTCTTTTAGGTTCATAAAGTGCCAGCAAAGATGCGATGAAATGGCTGCAGGTGAGCAGGTTTATTGACTGCGGCCCATAAGTCTGCCGGCCTGAAGGCGGCGGGTACGATTACAGTGGAGAAAAGTAATTTATAAAGACATTTCTTTATGTTATTTACAATATAACGAGATCGATAAACAGGCTGGTGCTTTATTTATATTCGTTTTAAGTTATTAGCTGATTTATTTTTCAAGTCTGATCAATTAAATGATAAATTCATTTGCTGTTTATTCTAATAAATTTGTAGAGGTTAAAACTGAAACATGTAAACGTACCTGAGGAGTAGCGGGTAAAGTGACCACCCTTGGCGAAACTAGTCACCAATACCATATAGAAAGGATTTATGCCCAGAAGTGTCAGGGTCACATTTTTTTTTACTTCTTCCCCCAGTCGGCACTTAAACAAATGACAAAACCGGGTTAATGGTTTGAAAAGTCAGATCATGCATGTATTTTGAGAAAAATAATATCATGTGAGTTTTATTTCATTACTAACTTGACTCAAGTTTTTAATGTCCACCTTTACCCCGCCCACAATATCTCCCATTTTTTCCCTACACAAATCAGCTTTGCCATGCTAGTTTCATTAAATCATTTACATGGCTCACACTCAACAAGGATTCACAGTTACACATGGGCTTAAAACCCCCCAATAAATGCAAGTTACATTTTAAAAAAATGATTCAGAATTTGAAAATTTCGTCATATTAACGGGAAAATGTTCAACTCGTTTCCAAGTTCTGATCTCAACAATGTACATACATCAGATCTTCAAAGTCATACGTGAGGCGTTTGTTTACTTAGATTAAATTGAGAATAGCGACCAATGTTTCATGTAAGCAAGCGGGGGCTTCGCAGCCGCAACGATTTCTGACCGACGACGCGAGAGCAATTTTGAATTGCCACGCAGTACATTTTTTTAAAGGGATAGTATGACATCAGTCTTTGTGCAAAAAAAATTCAAATTCATGGATGGTGTGCTACTTTGCACAATAGTATTTCTATTATTATTATTATTATTTTTTTTTGCACACAGCCAACGAATCTTAGAGGGAAGATTGGTGGAGACTGAATATAAAATAAAACAACAAAGGAGCAGTGAAGCTAAACGTATTAAAAATATTAGGTCTTATCAAAACAACAGACGAAATTTGGTGTTCATTGGCTACAGTCAAGTTAACTGCGCCGTAGGTTTAATTTTTTTTTAAAATGTCGCTAAAACCAAAACGAGATATTTTCAGACTGCACTTCAGTTTATTCGTGTATATATCACGTATCCAAGTTTCAATTAAAGCCTTGCCAGTATCAGCTTGAGATAAAAACTTCTTAGGGGTAGAAAAACGACAAACGAAAAAGGAAGAATGACAGCTAAGTAGCTAGTAGGAACAGCATATATTTTTTTAAATTTTGAAAGCAATAACCACCTGTAGATTTGTCTACAAGTTATCATATTATTTTATAAAAAAATGAAGAAACAAAGTTAAATCCAGCTTAAAAAATAATTAAGTTATTTTGATGAATATTATATTAAATAATATTCATAATACACAACAAAAAAAAACAAACAAAAAAACTTTTAAAATACCATTAAGAACACATTTATTGTATACAAATGTAGATTACTGGCTATGCTTTGACGGTGTGAGCATACACACTGTGTCTCAATATTGACTGACTGTTGTTGAAATAGGTTCACACTGTGTTTAAATAAAATTGATTTGTGGGGAAAGGAATGAATGAAAAAAGTTCTCATCTTAAATTATCTAAGCTCGTAAGATGCGACACATATTATTATTAACTTGTCAGATGAAAGTAAGCCTTTATTTTGTCTCCCTTATTTCTTAACTATACAAAAAAATGCAAACACAAAGATAACAAGGTATAAGGAAAAAAACCCCAAAAACAAAACAAAACAGGAAAGGTGAGTGTTAAAAGTAACCGGTTCATGCCAATGTGACGTCAAATTATTGTTACTGTTAAAGAAAATATAATATTTTAAAATTATTTTCATTAAAATTAGCCTATGGTGATGAGTACGTGTGCTATAGTTTCACACACACAAACACACACACACACCCCAAAACACACACACTATATATATATATATATATATATATATATATATATATATATATATATATATATATATATATGTATCACGCTCTCTCCCTCTCTCTCTCCCCCTCTCTCTCCATCTCTCTCTCTCTCTATCTCTGCCTCCATATTCCTCTTTCTTCCTCACGATTTCTGATGATCTATAATAATGTGAAGAATCGGATATGTCAGAGCTTTAAAAAAAGCACACATATTGATAAAATAAAACTTAGCGTGAACGCCTTTGTCTACATACCTAACATTAGACAGAAAAGGATGGCAATGCCATGTGTAATTCTTAATATTTTTTCCGTTACATGAAAGCACTCAATTACATTATATTAAATTTTATAAATCAACTTGAAAAAACGCTAACGTTCACAATTATGTCACTGATTCATTACAAATACAATAAAGATGATACAACTTAAAATAATTTTAATATCGATAAATAACTGCAACTTTTATATTAACTCATGTTCATATTTAGAAACGAGTTTTAACTAAACAGCAATCGATTTCACTAAAAACTTACCAAATTTCCATCGGTGGTGGAAAAATAATAATCTTATTATTCCCAGAATGTGTCTTAGGTCGAAATAACTAAGCAATTTTGAGCCTGCCCCCCTTTAGGAAGAATGGAACAGGACAAAGAGGAACTTATTTCTTCTCGCTCTACTTCCCCTTCTAAATCTCACGTCACAGCCATAATTCCCGAAAGTCTCAGCACATATTTTTATTGTCTACAGTAAAACTAGGCGGGCAATTTGATCTTATCAAAGTCAGCGGATCTCAATTATTTTACTGTAACACAACTAATGGAATTGTTCCTATTTCATAGGTCATTAAACAAAGTTATTAATTGCTGCTCTAGTGATTTCTATATTTTGCGTATGTGTGATAAAAAATTTGAAGTCCATGACCTTTTGTAAGTTGTATTTTTACGTGGTGATTTATTGACATGTACATAAAACTCGTTAGAAAGGGTTGGAAAGGCACTCTACAACGAAGCATTTGTTGTTGTCGAAACTATTTGTATATCGTTTGAGGTAAAAAATTTGTAGCAGACAAAGTGATACATTGTTATATAAAGTCACAGTACAGGCAGCAGTTTTTTCCATAGGCCTCGATAGTTCAAGAGCCTCTGTCAGTAGCGTAGTGCGGGTTGCCAGCACCTGGGGCGAGGTTGGCATAATTCGCTAAATTGTGTGTCACGGAAAGATATCAGTCTCCTCCTCCAGATATCAGTCTCCTTCTCCAGATATAAGTCTCCTTGTCCAGATATCAGTCTCCTTCTACAGATATCAGTCTCCTTCTCCAGATATCAGTCTCTTTCTCCAGATATCAGTCTCCTTCTGCAGATATCAGTCTCCTTCTCCAGATATCAGTCTCCTTCTCCAGATATCAGTCTCCTTCTCCAGATATCAGTCTCATTTTCCAGATATCAGTCTCCTCCAGATATCAGTCTCCTCCAGATATCAGTCTCCTCCAGATATCAGTCTCCTCCAGATATCAGTCTCCTCCTCCAGATATCAGTCTCCTCCAGATATCAGTCTCCTTCTCCAGATATCAGTCTCCTCGGGATATCAGTCTCCTTCTCCAGATATCAGTCTCCTTCTCCAGATATCAGTCTCCTCCAGATATCAGTCTCCTCCAGATATCAGTCTCCTTCTCCAGATATCAGTCTCCTTCTCCAGATATCAGTCTCCTTCTCCAGATATCAGTCTCATTTTCCAGATATCAGTCTCCTCCAGATATCAGTCTCCTCCAGATATCAGTCTCCTCCAGATATCAGTCTCCTCCTCCAGATATCAGTCTCCTCCAGATATCAGTCTCCTTCTCCAGATATCAGTCTCCTCCAGATATCAGTCTCCTTCTCCAGATATCAGTCTCCTTCTCCAGATATCAGTCTCCTCCAGATATCAGTCTCCTCCAGATATCAGTCTCCTCCTCCAGATATCAGTCTCCTCCAGATATCAGTCTCCTCCAGATATCAGTCTCCTTCTCCAGATATCAGTCTCCTTCTCCAGATATCAGTCTCCTTCTCCAGATATCAGTCTCCTTCTCCAGATATCAGTCTCCTCCAGATATCAGTCTCCTTCTCCAGATCATCGTCACCGTTAGCAATTCTGCACCAGCAAGCATTTTTGCGCACGGGGTAACAACCAACGTTTAATTTAAGCTGCGCGGTAGCGCATATATCTGAACGACGCCGCGCAGCGTTTAGAATTACCGCGCAGAAGATTTTGTAAAATATTCACAAAAAATGGATGCTGTGCAACTTTGCACACGAGTTGTTGTTTTTTTTACTTGGCACACGGACCAACGAACCTTAGAGGGAACATTGGTAACAACCCCCGAAGCCCCATCCACGCTACGCCCCTGTTCCATCCAACCATCCCTGTTGCGCTACAGTTCATGCAGGGCTTTGGCCTGGCTCATCACTTCTTTCCACTCAGATCTAAACAATGCCTTTCTTCTCTAATACTTGATATTCATTTGCTGTAGATTTTTCGCTACATCATCTATCTAAGCCTAGGTCTACCCGTTGTCCTCAGAAGTTTTGACGGTGCGCCCTATTTGCCCCTCTATCATTTGGTACTCTTACAAAATGTTCTGCCCAGTGTAGCCTGCCCTTGTTTAATTTTAAAAAAGAAATCCTGTTCAGTTTATTGTTGGCTCGTATTCTCTATCCTTATTCATCCTTTATTGGCCCATATATTTTCCTGAGAGCTTTCCTCTCACAGATATTTAACAGATTCTCTGCAGTTTTTGTTAGGGTCAAAGTTTTAGTTGCATATGTTACAATAGGTCTCATAACAGTTTCATAAATCGTTTTCTTTGTTTCTCTTGTAATGTTTCAACCTTCGAATATTATACTTTCTGATTACTGAAGTTGGCCCTATTTCCAGCTGATTTTCTTTCTTTCATTTCTGTTAGAAATTAGTTTCTGTGATTATAAAAAGATGCTAGGTATTTGAATTGATTACTTTTTCAAAAATCTAGTTTATAATTTCAATGGCTTCACCTGTCTGTTCTTCTCTTATCATAGTCAAGTATTTTGTTTTTGGTTGTTGACTTCAAGTCCTGCTAGTAATGAAGCGTCTTTAAAAAATTATTTAAAAAAAACGTTTCCCCTACGCAACTGTTCATTCTTGAATTATATTTACTATGTGTTTTCCCTGTTTTAAAGTAGTTTATTTAAATCAATAGAATTCTAGCGCTTTTAAAGATTTATGACAAGAAATACCAGGCACTTGGCTTAAAGCATTTCATGTTCATTTAAGTCAGTCTACGCATAGATTGGCACAAAAAGTTTGGTAACAATAAAATTGAACATTTCTAAAATAGTGAAAAGCAACCTTAAATTATCCAAAGCAAATTTGAGCGCTCATTTAAAAATTGATAACACTAATTTTTCGCCCACATCAATGAACTTTTACACAAATTTAGCCTGAGAACCCTTCAGGCTAAAAATGTCAGGTGAACTGGTACAAAAGTCAGCCCCCCCCCATAAAAAATAAATCACCACAATGATGATTTACAAGCCCCCCCACCCCTCATCAACCTGTTCATCGAAAAGAAGGGACATTCTGGTTATAAGACCAAAATGTAGGAGGAAGAAAGCCGCAGTATTTACTTATGGTCAAAACTATCGTGGTTGAAGAGAGGGGGCGTTATATAGCTTAGTAGTGGTGAGACCCGAGGCAATGTAAATATGAGCTCTTATACATTTGAAACACGTTTCCCAAAGAAGAGCCCGACCCCTGTCAATGGAACCGGTTTCTTTACCAAAATTCACGCTTTAAAAATATTTTTGTAATAAAGAGATATTATTTCTTATATACTACACAAATAACTGTTTTAAAATGTCTTTTGTCAAGTTGACGTTCACAAAATAATTTTGAGAAAAATCGTAGATGTTTTCATCAGCATCCATAAAAATAACAAAGCGCTTAACAATTTTCTTTTATCACAAGCTGCTTGTGAGGAATTATAAATTGAACTTCTATTTTATAAATTTTATGCCCTCTGTGTATAATATAAGCAATGCTAGGCATGTAATGCATAAGGTTTTTAAATGGCTGATACTTTGGTGTCGTCTTGTTTGCGCGAAGATTCTTCAATTATCTTCTGTAGAAAAAAGAAGTGTTTCAACGTATCTAACATTCTTTGACAAGCATTTTGTTGGCATTAATCTGGGAGTCTAATCAACCACTCAACAAAACAAATAAGTCTCATCTCATAGGTCATCAAATGTGTTTATTAATAGTAAGAGGTTTGTAGTTTGAGCAGAGAATGTTGAAGTCTAGATATGCCAACGTCAAAATATTTTCTAACTCCTCCCCACATGTAAAAAAAAATATCCATACAATATAATGCATAACATAATATTACATAGTATAGTATAATATAATATTATATGATTTAGTGTAATAAATAAAATGTAATGTAATATAATATAACCAGATACGACCCGTGACTTAGCATGTGTCGCTTACTTGCTCATAGATAGTGCAAAGAAAGGAGGGGGGGGACGGACACAAAAAGCAGCACGAAGAAATGAGAACAACGCGAGTGTACCTGGGGGGGGGGACCGCTGACACATTGTTGGTCTCGAGACATGAGCACTGCGTTTGAGCCACCACCCCTCCTTGCTCCACACTCGCTTGCCAACAATAAACTGTGATTGGTCGACCCTAGCGAGGGTCATCCGTCA
This sequence comes from Ampullaceana balthica, assembly GCA_944989445.1. Classification (NCBI taxonomy): domain Eukaryota; kingdom Metazoa; phylum Mollusca; class Gastropoda; family Lymnaeidae; genus Ampullaceana; species Ampullaceana balthica. The sequence continues at coordinate 827,101 of CALYLW010000195.1, read as the reverse complement.
TGCTTGTTTGCTCGCGTCTTGTGCTTGTCCTAATTTCTGGCGAATTATATATATATATATATATTTAATATAATGTAATATAATATAATTTCTTCCTCCTAAAATATATCATGATATCAAAGAGTAAGAGTGGCCACGAATTGTGACCACAGTCAGAGGTGAGAGCTGGAAAAAAATAGGTAACAACAGGAACACATATACACAACCCTTTTATGCTAACAAAAGTAACAGGATTTAAACAACTGCACTTTCTCACCTGCGACCGTAGCAGCTACGTCATATTCAGGGGTCTGATAACAGCTGAAGCGTAGCCTGCAAAGCAAGTACGAACTTTTGTCCGATATTATTTTTACATTCTTATCGCAAAGGCTTCCAAACTGTTAACGTGAAAGTTAGTGGAGCATCACCTCCTGGTCTCATAATTTACTTAAAAAATTACAGGATATAATAAAGCAATAAACAATCCAAACTTTGTCTCGTTTTTTTAAAACTTTAGCTTAATGTTAGCAAATCTCAAATTCTGATTCTTTCTCTCAAATTACACGATTTACAGGGCGAAGTCACTCTATGCATTGCCATGGGGTGGGGGGGGCTTAGAATTATGTAACCCCATTAGGTCGTATAGCATGTGGTTGACTAAAATAGATTTATAATCGTAAATAAGAATTCAAAAAATAAATAAATAAATAAACTACTGCTGGCTCAGCTTTACTAGACGACAATGTCTGGAATGTCTTTGTTATGCAACAAGCGAACAACTCTTGCAAAACCTGTCTCTGTACTTTATCCAGTTTTCCGGCCCTATCCTACCGCCCTCCCCCCGAAAAAAACAACAACACAGCACACGCACACACACTGTTAAAAACACAACATAAGCCTAGAACAAAGTCTTTCTGATTTCTTCCTACTAAAAGGAATTTTGGCTTTAAAAACAATTAAAGCATTTTGCCAGCACTAATTTGTGCCTTTCATCTCATTATAGATATAATATCTAAAATGGAATACAATTGTATGACTCGCGGTTCTGAATCGAAATTCCATCAGAATCATTCAACAGCAAAACAAAACAAAAGGAAATACATTTTTACACTCTCTGGAATACTATGCAGTGCATTAAACATTTCAACACAAACATGTGAAGTCAAACAAGCGAGCGAACAACATCTGCTTATCTATTTTCATCGTGGCGTGACGACAATTTCATGCTTAGAGTTTGTCAGACAAGCGGAATTACTAGGCAGTAGATCAGCCGGCAGGTTATCATTGCCACTACAGAATGACTTAAGCTACCAAAACGTTTGAAACTTGAGGGCATTCCATTCAGATTGGCGTGTTTCTTAGACCTGAGTGTGGGACAGAATAGGAGATTGGGTTTGCGGTGTCGTATGGGAATGACAGAAGTGCGATGATTACTTTGATGATCAGTGGGGTAACAGAATATAATTAATAAAAACAACCCGTAAAAACAATGTTTTTGAATATAAATCCCTTGTATATGAGACATAACTAATGATCCTACCTGTGGAAGAAAGTCAGCAGCCCCGAGCCTAGTGCTCTTCATCTGTCTTTCCGGAAGACCCTCTCAGCTATCTGGCCCTCAAGGGGACGTAACAGCTGAGACCTCACTCCCCCAGAGCGGTCACTTCTGAATGCTCCGCCTAAGATCCGTACACCGACTGTAATCATATGGGACTAGCACATAACACCTAACATATCGGACTTCGGCATTGTTTGCCAGGAGTTGTCGGTTTGGGGTCGCGGTCAGGTCCGCGACCCTACTCGTCCGTCGAGCCTCGTAGAGGCCACCCCTTCTCGACGGAAAGACAAAGCTTAAAGTATTGATTATGTTCAATATAATACGCATCCCGCGACAAACATTTACAGACTGAGCATGACTGAACTCCTCTTGCTGTAAAACACGGGGATATGGTCATCGATGGCTGGAGTGAACTCCAGTGAAAAGTGAAGGTCAACTATAGCAGACGGCTACATAGAGATAAATTAACAATTCATTATTTTAATTATGGTACTTTCGATCCATCTGAAATTTTGATACAATGCATTGTTAGCTGACACAAATCTATATGCAAAATTCCACCTCGATAGGATCACGGAAAGTGGGTCATTTTGACTTTTGTTTTTCCGCGGGTTTGACCACGACAGAGAGAGGTCACGACAAGACGGTGAAGTTAATATAAGGGATTTAAAAACTCTAACGCTTCATTTATGTTTATGTTTGAATAAAATTTGCCCCCCCCACATACAAAAAAAAGCCATTACTGCTATTGTATTATTATTATTGGGTAAGCGGTGGCGCTCGGCTGTCGTATCGAGAGTCATGAGTTCTACTCTCGGGGAAGGATTGGTCTTGTTCCCGAGGCCAATGGCATTCCTGAGCCCACCCAGCTCCGGCTGGGCATTATGCTAGCCACACAATCCCCTCGTATGCCGTGGCTTTAGAAACTTGTGAACGCTGCTTCACTTGCCCCATAGCTGTTCTGAAATGGGGAACTTTACTATACTATACTTGGCCTTACTACAGTTATCTATGGGTACTGTTGCAATAAAAGACATCCCCCTCCCCAACATGATGTAACATAGTCTTTAAAAAAAATCTATCTTTGGATAATAAATGCCTTTTTTATGTTCATTTTTAAATAAATCAATATTCTTTTGTAATTATAGATAATGTAACTGGTTTCTTTTTCACTTCAAATATGTCAACGATTTCTCCCATGTGTGAACCAACTTTCATCAATTTTCTCAATGTATCCCCAGAAAGTCGTATGACGTTCAAGCGCCAGATGATAACCGCAGTTACCCCCCTTGCAGTGACCACTACTTTGTTTTGTGTGTAGCCACGTTGGTCCTGGTGTTAGTGGAAGACTTGTCAGTTCTCTACGCCATGTGTGCTGTATTGGTATTTTCCCGGTCATATCTGTAAGCAATATCTGTAGGATACATAACATCCATGTAAGGAGATACGTGGTTGAAACGGTCCCGGGATTACACGAGTTATAGTTAAATTCCGAAAAAGAAAACAAAGGCGTTTTAATAACTCTTTACAAAATCATTTATAATAGCATTGGAACTTACCTTTTTAATAAGTAAGATAATTTTGATATAATGTTATTATAAAGTGTGATTAACACACATTTAGCCTATTTTCATCTCTAAAATTAAGTTTCTTTTACTTGGTCAGATTCCAGAGCATTTTCCTTGGTAGTATGCTTGGAGTCATCCTACATATCTTAACTTATCTGTTACAGACGCTACTTCTATACAGAAGATTATAGCGTCCTACGCTTATCGATGGTTTGTGAGTAATTCTGCATTCTTACTAGAGTTTTAAATGTTGATAAAGTGTTGGTTTTCCTGGCTTCTTCAGGCAACCAATTTCACGCCCGAATTCCGGACAGGAAGAACGATAATTTGTATGTGTTTATTGTCATGATTCTCACAGGTGGAATAAATAGTACGTTTTTAGCAGTATGCCCGCTTTGATGGGCAGATAGTGCTGGTCTTATTCAGGTAATCATTCAACATACATAATTCCCGTAATGAATGTAATGCTTCTTTGATGTAATGCTGATTTGTTCAATAGTGCGCACCAAAAATTACTGCACCAAATATAACTCTTTTCGAACGTTCCGCATAAAATTGTTCAATATGATAATAAATGAATCAAATAAAAATAAATAAAATAAATGAAAGTTCTGTATTTCGTTATTTTTTAATCTGATGTGTATTTATTTTGAAAACTTCCGTCATTTTTGACGGGTGATACGCTAGTGTATATCATAATTGTTAAAACTATTATGTCATTAATGTGAGAAATAATTAATGCTTGAAATATAAATTCACATCAATTCCTCTTGAACTCAAATTAAAAGATAATATGACGACACTTTTTGAATTGTGATCAATTCTATTCATGTGCTTTGAATCATCTGAAGATAGTTGTTAAGTCATAGATTTCACTAGATCGCTCTTAGCTTACTTATAAGAGTATTGAATATGTGCCTTCTCCTTTTCTGTAAGATGTATAAGTTCAAAGAGAAAAATTGAAATTGTTCTGATGTACTAACTGTGTGCGAACTATTTAGATGTCAAATAAGGTTTTCATAAGACGTTAAAAATGTTATTTTCAAATGCTTCCCTGCCTGCTCTTCTTGTATAAATAAGAAGTTGTTTTGTGCACACATTCGAGATTAAGATAGGCAATTAGCTGCGCATACCTTGAGTAGGCTTGTAAATAGTTCTTACACATGTAGACTATTGCTGCTTCAAAATATGGGGAAACTAATGTATTTCAGACTGAAACAAATTTACATTTCACAGAAGTGAACTGAAGATTAATAAGATGTGATTACATGTTTGTAGGACAAAAATTAGTACCGGTATTTTTGTTTGACAGCATGAATCGGTTAAAGCTAATGTTGTCTTTAAAAAAGTGTATTGCGTTACTTATCAAAGGTTCCCCCATATTGAAAATGTACTTTCAAATATAATATTGTAATCAGTGAAAAAAAGAGGATTTTATTTATAATTCCCCTCTAACTTGATGATAAAACGAGTGCACGTTAAGTATCCATATTTTATTTAAAAGATGAAGAGACCTTGTCACCAGAAGCTCAACATAATTATTACATATTTATAAAAATCTAGCGCTGTTTGGAGACTGATCACATTTCTCAAAATCATGAAGAGCCATATACCAAGAAATTAATCTATTGTTTGCGGCAACAAATTTCGGCATTGGTGATCAGGTAAAAAGTTTAACCTTTCACCTCAACTTGACAACAGTAAGCTGGTTTAAAGTAGCAATTTAAACTATTAGAGGCCACTCAATTTGCAGCGAAGACCCCTGGGTTCTCTTCTAATAATGAACGATTTTTTTTATTATTGTAGAAGCAGTTAAGCGAACACATTTCAGCACATTGGGAGTAAGTGGGACATCTGCAGAGGGGGGCAACATTAAGATGGGATCGTTCTCCCAACACTTCCACTGAGTTTAAAATCAGCATTACCTTCATCCCTCGCTGCATTTGTAAGAAAGTCGTGAAAAGTGACTCTTGTCAATAGCAGGAAGTCTGGACTATTTGAGAAAATAAATAACTCAAACAATGTTTAGGTTTTTCTTTTAGGCGCTTAAAACGCACGAAACGATCGATAACTTGAAACAAAACATTTTCCAAAGTCCCTACACTGTACTAAAAACATTATTTTTGCTAATGTGTCCAAAAATAAAAAAATTCTTCCGTAATTTTTCTTAAAGGTATTTTGCATCATGAGTCATTTAAATGTTAATTAGGGTCTTAATTATTAGTTTTGTTTTCTCTATACATCACACAGTTATTAACATAAAGGTAAATAACTAGTAAAAAATTAACATGACTCCTAATGACACAGGTGAAGAACTATACCTAGTCAGTACAACCCACCAAGAAAATTATTGATACACCAATACCACATTTCAAGCATTTTTTACTTGCCACAAATCTGTTCAGTGAACTTGCAAAACGAATACATTCCACTAAGACCGACAACGGCAGTCTACACAATCAACTTGATCTGACAATAGCAGACTTAGAAGTCCATAGTCTGATAACAATTTGAAGAAATTGTCCCACTGCCACAGGTCAAGATGGATATTTGATAATTATTTGAAACTAACGACTCGGAGATGAATTCGGTCTTTTAAATAAATGTATGTACATTGTTTGACATGCTGACGTTGCAATAGAGCAATCTTTGGACTAAGACGGATTTCACGGTTTCAGAGTTCAAATTAACGACAAGAAAACCTTTTAATTATTCTAAAGACAGTTCAAGAGGCAAAATTATGACATCAACACATGTCCAGAAGTAAACTGAGGCTAATTAAAATTGGAAAACAACAAACACGCAAATTATCAGAATCATTCAGTTGACAAAAATACCTTTTATTTATAAAATTATAAGTATTTACAGCAGATCTTTGACTCCATATAATAACGTTTCTTTTCTAGATAAATAAAAGCTTTTTTGTTTTTACTAATGCTATTTCCATAATTTACTCCATCCAACGAAGAAGACAACTTAATTAGCGCTAATGTCGATGCAATGCAAATTTACGCAGTGATCCCGCGACGTAAATCAATAAACCGATCTCGAAGAGAAAAATTTACTTTCACATTTGTCATGTCTTAAATCTAAAGTAATCTTAATATTTGTTGACTATAATTAATTTTTGGCTAAATAAGTGAACTAAAATTTAAAACAATGAACGTTTCATTTTTGTCCCGACCCCACAATAATCTGTAAACCATAAAGTTAAGACTTCCAGATTTTATTTCCCTTTCATTCTTCACTGCTCCTCTACCACATATACTGTACATACTGTATTAACTCCAAATCCGCTAAAGATTAATTGCATCGAACTACGATGCGGAGTTAGAGGCTATACACATGCAGGGCCCTGGAAAGTGTGCACCAAACACTGCAGGATTTAACCTTGTAGGATTTGATAAGTTGGTGTATTCGGGACTCGATATCAGCTCTCGAGGTACTGCATATCAAGAAACGTAGCACCCTCCTGGTTGATATCATCCTAGATGACGTGGGTAAGCTCGAAAAACTCGGGGGTAAGATGACAGTAAATTGGATCTCGAGCCAAGTGAATGTCGATGGCAACGATAAATCAGACTCCCAGACGAAAAGTGGGACGGCAAAACCCCAACCAGACGTCCACGTCTCTTATCTCGGGGCAAAGACCTGGCTGGCGGACCACTTTAGGAACAAGTTGTAATGGGATTGGGCTGACTTTACGACTGCTAGGGGGGCATTTGCTAACATGCCCAGGCCAAGTCGAACAGACCAGTGGTGGAAACTGGATCACAGGCACCAGCATTTGGTGACTCAAATGAGAACGGAGCACTGCCCAACCAACTCATACTTTAACAGGCTAGACCTCAACAGAGACTCTATCCGCTGGCATTGCAGCCTAACCTTTGAAACAGTGTTAACCTTGTGCCCCTCGCCAGACATATCCGTGGAAGTTAGGGAAGCGAAAGAGTCCCACATAAAGGACAATGCTGTACTCACTAGATTACCAGAACTTTCATTCATTTGGAATGTCCTTATACTACAAAACAAACAAAAATAAATCAAAATAACGAAAATAAAAACAAAGACGAAGAATAAGCCATATAAAATGTAACTTTTTTTTCCATTTGTAAACATATACTTAAAAACTTTTCCCGTTAACCGTATCATATAACCTAAAGATGCAAGGTCCATCTCAGATTTTGTGAAGTTATTTTTAATACGCAGGTCACTTTCAAAGCCTTGCTGCTAGCATAGTAATCGAAGATTTTGTTTAGGTCCTTACAACAGGTGCTATTCACAAAAGTTAAGAGTGATTTACATCATTCACGATATCGGTATTACTTGATCATCTTTGTCTTTCAGTTCAGTTGTCCGTAATGTTTAAATTGACGCTGGGCAATAAACAAACCCTTAGAAATGTTTCTCTCGGGGCTCGCTCGTCCGAATAAGAGCTCGTCATGGTGTGCAATAGAGGGGCTGATAAGTTTCTCTTTGGAATTATATTATGAGATCATTTTTTAAATTGAGAAATGACAGGAAATCATGGAGTTCATTATAAAGTCATAATAAGTATACACGAAGGATGTCCTAAATGACAATTTGAACAGGTTAGAGCAGTGCTTCTCAAACTTTTTAGTATGGCGGACCGGCAGGAATTTTTTTCCATTGCACCAGGGACCGTCGCACTATTTTCCCTGCACTGACAATTTTTTCGGTCCTTTTTTTTAGAACATCTGCGGACCGGCAGCGGATGGCCCACGGACCTGCACCGGTCCGCGGACCACCACTTTGAGAAGCACTGGGCTAGAGTTCATTTAAGGAAGGTAACTGTAACGAAATATCGTTCAAAAAAACTTTCATCGAGTTAATTTTCCTGTCTGTATTGTTATAGACATAACAAAACACATATACGCTTCTATCCCATTCATAGATACATCTAGTTAAAATATCAAAGACAATCAACACGTAAAAGTTTCCTTTAATTGCACGTTCAGTAGTTTTATTCAACGTTGACATGCCATAAAGAAAATCAATTTCATTAAGTTAAATTATATTAAAAAATCATTATTTACTTTCCAGCTGAGCATTAAAAACAATTGTTCGTTGCTAAGGGCAACACATTCCTGCATCACATGACACATTTATACTTAAACAAATACTTATCTCTGGTTAAAAACAACGAGACAGATCACGCGTGAATAAAACCTTCATATTCTATCAGGAATAATAATCAATACATGAATAAAGGTAAAGGGAAATAAAATTGTGTTCAAATACAGGTTTGAATATTAAAATTACAAATCTTGGAGACCTGTACTTAAGTCTTATTTGATTCATTTTAAACTCATCTGTTCTGCAATCCCTGGCTAGTACCAGCAGTAAAAAGTCTAATTATTATTTTATCAACCTTTCTAAGTCTCGTTTGTAATTCCACCCATTATAAATGCGTGCGACGTTCAGGCCTTAATACTGACTGTATGATGTTCTAGTACCACAGTCAAGCACAACATGCGAAAAAACATCAGTGTGTTCACAAAATCTCTAATATATGTTATACACGGTGAAAGAACAAATATTAAACATTTATTTTATGTCCCTGCCGGGGAAATGAAAACAAAAGAACTACAAATCCGTCGGTTAGCAAACCTAATTGAACAGCAATCACCACTAACGTGAAGTTCCCCTTTCAGATCGCACTGGCCTATGGGGCATGTGAAGCTGCGTTCACAATTCTCTATAGTCACGGCGTACGAGGGGATAACGTACTAACGTGAATTATTTTTTTTATTAGCACATGCATTATAAATACTTTAATCTTTATTTACATATAACAACATTAAACCGAACAACAAACAAAAATTGCAGTTATAAAAAAAACCTGCTGTTATAGCAGCTGCTTTTACAGCAAGTGCTCTTATTGTATAGACGCTAAATTTTACAACGTGTGTTTGAGCCTTTAATGTTTATTTCTAAAACATTGTAATACAGTTAAACATACTCATGTTTGAATACATCATTTGAAAAGAAAAAGTTAAATAGGATTTATTAAATAATTAGGGGATATTCTTCAACCATTTTTTTTCATTTTCAGACTAGTCTGTTATTTGTCAGTCAGTGTTAGTTAAGTTTAATCAAGATTCGTCAATCTAAGTCAAGGATGTCATCCTAGAGTTGAAGTCATAGAGTTACAGTTCTATTTTTGCTAGAATCAACTTGAGAGACACGATAAACATAAAAATGAGTGTCGTGTATAAAAAGTACCAAGTAAACTTTAATCATCGGACTCGATGAAATCATTGAATTATATCCTTTTACTTGTATACTTTCATAAGTCTCATAAACAAGATCTATTAAGTATTTAATGTTCGAATAAAATCTTCCATTAAAGATTTTTTTAAAATACCATATTTAACTAATTGAACTTTAAATATACATAAAAATCTGATCTTTTATTAGAGACCAGTTTTAGTTGTAGGGAAATGAAAAAAAATATTTCTCACCACAAATTAGCCCTCTCCCCCAAAAAAAAATATTTTGAAAAATTTCATTGTGCTCTGAATTTAAAGAATGTTTCAGATTATTATCCTCCACTATTTTAGTGCCCTTATAGATGTGTGTCATCTTTTCTTAAAACTTAAAAAATAGATAATTAATATTAAGATTTTAATTGGTTAAATACATGTGAGATAACAAATGTGCCAATCATTTTTAAACAATCAAAACATGCCTTAAGATTAAGTGACAAAAATGTTCTATAAAAAATATATGGCTCTACAGCTATTTAAACCATTAAACTGACATATTTTTGTATGTGAATCGTTGCAAAATATTTACATACAATGTTTAGTCATTTACCACAAATCTCTTCATAAATGTCGTCACAACAGTTTTCCAAACCTTTCAAAGAACAGTAACAAGTTTGATAACAAAAGTAGCTGAACAAAGCCAGAGTGATCTCCCGCTTCAAGGCGGACGGCACCGGACTTCGACCCGGTGCTGTTCTTATATTTGATGACGCCGATGTGCCACTTGACTTCCGTCTCCTCCTGGAAGTACCACGGGTGCTTGACCGCCGGCTTCCCGAGGACCACGTCGTCGTGACCGATGGCCACGTCAGCACAACCGTAAAACTGCTCCTGGTTGCCGCAGCCGATGCACGACTTCCCGTCCGGGTCGCTGCCCCAGCTGTTCCCAGCGTTGTACTTCCACTGCAGCAGACACGCCCGGCACTTGACGTCGTCTGGCAGCAGCAGCTCGATGTCGATCCTTTGGGTCACGTAGCTGATGCCGTCGCCGCCCGTCAGGTGGTATCTGGTATCCCCGGTGGACGCCACCCTCAAAGGATGCTTGTTCAGACACGACTGCTTGACCTTCTCGAAAGGATTGTCCGTGGGGCAGAGGCGGAACTCGAAGAATCCCTTATGGTTGGCCGTGAGCTCGACGGTGACCTTGATGACGTCCCCGACCTTGTACTTCCGGACGATGATGCCGTTAGCGTATCGGCCACCGGCCTCGTGTTCCCTTGGGCCGTTCCATGGATCTCCGCAGACGCCGCACTTCCCGCCATTTTGAGTGTACTGCACCTGTGAGGGAATAATCAACAAGAACGATACTTATACTTTCAGTTACCAACCAGACCTCCTTTGATATTTGCAGTTTTTTTTTAGAATTTCAGTAAGGGTTGGTGCCTAACAGATTAGGAAATAATTCGGCCGCATCCTTCACATTTAGAGACTCTGCAGTCGGAGTGTATATGAATATAGACCATTGACAGAAACATTTTTTCTCTCTCTAACAAAGACAACTCATTATTAAAATTTAATAAATTATCCTTCATCTTCACCTGCAGTCATGTGACTAAAATAGACTCGATTTGATTCAAGCGTTAACATAATTTCCTAGACGTGCTAGACCACAGTGGGAACTCAAACGCCCAGGATTGTAGCCTCTCCCATTAAAATTTGTCATAGCCCCTACACAGGATTCGATGGAGGTTGATGAATTCTTAACCGGTCTTTAAGTTTGTGAGATAGAAGGTCGTTGAAAATAGTCATATTTATCATTAGGTCCCATTAAAGTTTTGACAGGGAAATACATTATTTACCCACAAGTGTTTCTTATATTTTTAAAAGAAATTAAACAGTGTTAGGCATCTAGGAAATAAAGAGAAGAGAAAGATACAAGTATTCCTACAAGACATTGTCTCATTAGGCGCGTTATAAAAAAAATATTGAGATTTTTTACTGTGAGAACATAATAATTTTAGAGACATCACACCAATCACTACATCGTCTGTCTGAACTTACCCCTACGCCACCGCAAAAAAGTTGATTGTCGTCGTAGTTTGCTGGCGATGCGTAGCCCTGGCGCCACATTGACGCCCTAGAGGGTGGCTCAATCAGACGCCCATGCCCGTGTGCAGGGGTGGCCGTGACAAGAAGGGTGACCGTCAGCCACGTCATGACCCTCACCACCGACATGTGTTTAAGTTCGTACATCTTCAATACTCTCTGTAGTAACTATATGAAAAGACAATTTTAAAAATAAAATTTAAAAATGTAACAACGCGTAGCACTATGTATTTAAATAAAATAAATCTTCTCACCGTCGACATGGGTTAATTAACTTGCCTTCATACTTTTGATGTTTGCATTTTATGACCAATAAAACAAACCCGTAAAAACAAAGTTTTTGACTATAAATCCCTTATATATGAGACATAACTAACAGTAGTGATTATTTTTAAACGCTACAAACATTGACAGACTGACACCGAGTGATGTCCCTTGCCTTTAATAAATGGGGTGGGACGTGAGGGGGTGTCGGCACGACGGTCAGCGTCAACTCAAACTCACGTGGAAGTGGAAGAAAAAAACAATAACAAACCGTGAATTTGAATTACATACCTCATATAAGGATAAACTAAAAATGCATTAATTTAATTACGGTACGTTCGATCGATCTGAAATTTTGAGACAATGCATTGTTAGGTGAGACGGGTCAGTGTGCCAAATTTCAGCTCGATCGGATCACGGGAAGTGGGTCATTTTCGACTTTTCTTTTTCCGCCCGCCCGCCCGCCCAAGACAGAGATGATGAGATGACCAGCGGTGAAGTTAATATAAGGGATTTAAAAAAGTGCGATAGAATGTAAGTCTTATACATATAATTTTTCTTTCTAAATGTTTCGTGATGGAAGGAGCCAGTTACAGAATGGTGAATATTTGTTTGCTACTTTCATTTAAAAGTAATCATCTTTTTATTTATCTTATCAGCCTAAACTTATCAGCCTAAACTTATCAGCCTAAACTTATCAGCCTAAACTTATCAGCCTAAACTTATCAGCCTAAACTTATCAACCTAAATTATCAACCTAAACTTTTCAGAACTGACGTGTTCACCTTGGCCTGAAACTTCTGTGATTTGATTTTCCTTTAAGCCTCTGTTATTTAAAACACATTTTAACTGGATAAAATTTAAAGTCTTATCCAATTATTTTTCTGGCGGATTTTCAGATTGGCATACCGCACGGGATAGAATGTCTAAAATATTCCTCAACAAAAAAAAATCTAATTTTTATTTTTGCAAGATCTCTGTTAATTGTTAGTCTATTTACTGGGACAAGTTTTAAAGTTTTAGACCACATTTTGTCAGACTATTAATGTAATATGTAAATAGCCTTACAGTTTGCTTGATTCTGGTATGATCTAAATGTTCTAAAAACTTCTGTGATTTTATTTTACGTTTGGTCTCTGTCATTTATTGCAGTTTATATCTTATCCAAAAAGTTTTCTGATCGGTTTTCAGTTCTGGAGACCTCAAGGGATAGAATGTCTAAAATATTCTAGAAAATTCTAAACATTATTTTTTGCAGGATCTCCGTTAAATTTAGTCTATTTTAATGGGACACGTTTTAAGGTTTTAGCCCAAACATTTGCCAGACTATGATTGTAAAAAACTCTTATTATTTTTTGGTCGAAGCTATTTATCGGAACACAAAAGAAGATGCAGATTTATAGTAAACTTTAATTTGTGTTGCTGACAACTATCCATCTTTGGTAAAAACCTTTCTAATATGACCTGGAACGAGATGGACCTATAAAAGGAGAGAGAAACCAGGATGGGATATCCCAGGGAACATGATCCCATAATTAAATGCAATGGGATCATAGGACTGGGGTAAATAAATCAAACCGAAGTATAAAATCGGGTAAAGGGATTTGATGAAAATGGGATTAGTTTTGGGATCATAATAGGTATGTTATCACATCGAAGTATGGGTTCGCCTTAGTTTATGGGATTTGACAAAGTATTATGCAATAGGACAATAGTGGGAAAAGGGATTCGATGATTCGATCAAGAACAGAATGCCAGTATGCAATAGGATAATGCTGGGATAATGTTATCCCATCCATGTATGGGATCACATCGGAAAGGGATTAAATCATGAATGGGATTCAATTAAGCAATGGGATCATAATTTGGTATAAAATCTCAATTAAGTATGGAATCAGATGGGGGTAAGGAATTCTACCAAAAAAAACGGATCACCTTATGCAACGGTATAATATTGAGCTATGTAGTCCGATCAGAGTATGTTATTTTATAGGGAAACGGGATTTCTTTCTTGAATGGGATCCCATTACGCAACGGTATCATAAAGGGCATGTAGTCTCAAAGAAATGTGAAATCATATGGGGGGGGGGAAGGGATTTGACCAAGAAAAAGGATTCCAGTATTCAACGGGGTTCTAATGGGTGGAGTAAAAAATGGGATCCCTAATGCAGCCCCGTGTGAAGCCGGGTATATCAGCTAGTATTTCATAATCATTGTGTTCAATCTTTGATTTGCAATTTGCTAATCACAAACGATTCAAACAAAGATTATCAACATTAAATATAATTAAGTCCGTAATTCTCACGTTGAACCCCTGATTTATGTTTGTATCTATATCTTGATTACTCTGCTCCCATCTTACATTTTACTGTCATTATCACCCTTTGATTTCCGCTATGCTTGATATAGGGATGAGCGTAAAATTGGAATTCGATTAATCGTTGAACCAAATTTCAATCTTTAAAGAAGCGATGTATTGATTGACTACTGCTGCCATAGTTTAAGTTCAAATATGCTCTGTCACAAAACATTCACGAAATGTCATTATTATTTTTTTTTAATACTTAACATCACCTTAACCATCTACCTATTGTGTTCCATCGGTTTGTGTGTTTCCTTACAGCCACATATACCTTTATACTGCAATGGTTCGAGAGAATAACATTGGAATGCGGATATTAATCTCAAGCACAGCAATGACAGGTAAAACCATGAGGGAACCCCAATTGTATATAGTCATTTCACTGTTTATTTACATTACTTTGAATCTTACACACGTTTTAATCCCATGAGCTACAGTCTTTTGTCATTATAAATGTATTTTGAACGTCAAACAGATTCACTTATCATTAAATCAGAAACATGACCGGTGACAAAGATACATTTTTAATACAGTAAAATGAAGATACATCTACAACAGTTTAGTTTACGTAACCATGTAACTGAAAATAAATGTTATATTCGACAATCAATCTGGATGACTAACATTCTAACTCGTTAAAAACTTTAAATGTTTTGACATTCGCAACGACCTAATCCGCCTTTTGTTTTTGTATTCAAATAAAAAAAAAGTAATGAATTAGAAGAAGCGTTTTCGTTTAAATCGCAAGAACAGGATGATATTTTTTAAACAGTGAAACACAACGCACCTCAATACACGAATGAACACCAGGTATCAATGTTTAATTAATAATTTTTTTGTTTGATATAAAGTCCCACACTTTCTCAAAGTAACATTTATCGAATATTTAAATTATTTCCTGAATTTAAACAAACTTTTAAATATTTCCTTAACAAAAGCTTATATTACTCTATACTTGCTCAGAACTTATTTACTACAATTTTGGAAAATACTGAAAACTTATATACACACTCCAATACTTAAGTAAAGAAGAATATTTTTATTTCTGCTAATATAAACACAATGTTTGGTTTGTGATATCTTTCCACTAATTAGAACACAACGTTGAAAGTCAATCGAGAATCCAATTTGTTGTGATCGGCCTAATACGTAAAGGGGATTCACTTAAAATCCCATCCCACTCACATGACTCAGAAAAACCACAAATTTCTGCCCAGAAAGTTACACGCTCCGTGTTGTCATTCGTCGTCCCATAACACAAAGCGATGCCCGGAGCAACCGAACTGCTGTAGAAGTTGTTTGATCCCTCCGTACGGTGGACGGACGGACCGATTGGTTTGTTTGATTGTCAACTCATGGCGTCAATTGGGGGGGGGGAGGGGGTGGTGGGTTCGATGACACAGGAACTAGCCATGATATGGAAGAGGAGAAAGGTATAGATGGTGGGCAGGGAAAGGGTGGTGGGCTGCAAGATTTCCTTCCTGGGTTATTGTGCCCTTCTCTGTCATACCTTTCTCGACTAAACATTCCCAGGGGATGGTGGGCCAAAGGTGCATATGCTTTGACATCGTCTAGCTATGACGTATTTTAAAGGCGTCAAGTTGCAATTTCATTCATTTGTGTTGTTATAAATTATTACTATTGTTAGGCCAATTGGAGAGTTCCCGTAAAATATAAGCATGTGGGTACGTTTAGTCTCCCCCTTATCAAATAAAACAGATACAATTTAACTATTCAACTAGGCAACCAAACAAAAAATTTGTTATAATTTTCCGATTCATTGAAAAGCAAGAGGGGCTATATTTTAAAAAATCTGGCCATTGAAATATGGAAACAAGATTTTTTGTTTGTTTGTAACTAGTTTGAGTTTGTAAAATTTATATCATTATTCTTATTTTTTGTTATTGTGTGATCGATTTGTCTAGATTTTGTCGAGATCCATTTATGATTATAAAGCTTTTATTAGATTAAGACTAGATCAGCTTTAGACTAGATCAGCTTTAGACTAGATTAGCTTTAGATTAGGTTAGCTTTAGACTAGATCAGCTTTAGACTAGATTAGCTGGATACGGGGCTGGGAAATGTTTAAACATTTTTAAACCCAATTCTGTTACAGGAAATTCCCCTTGTTTGTAATAAAATCATCCTCTCTGGAATGGCTATTTTTGTGGAGCTACCAATGTGAGGAGTGGAATAAAGGGCGTGCACACATTTAACCGTTAAAATCACGTATTAAAGAACTGAAATTCGAGCAATGTGATTCGGTGTTAAAGTTGTCATGGAAATATAACACTGTGCTCTAAAAATAATAGAAAAAGAGGCAAACGTATACCACCATAACCCTCAACATCAGTGGTTCCCCAACTTTTTTTTACCCGTGGACCCCTTTTATAGTCAAAACTTGCCCACGGACCCCCAAGTGAAAACGCTAAATAATTGTATAGTATACAAATTTACTAATTTAAAAAAAACAACAACATTTTGTTGAAGAGGTATTTATTTAAATTAAACTTTTGTTAAATTAAAAAAAAATAATGACTTGGATGAAATTGATGAGATTTTAATAATTTTATGAGTGTATTAATGTCCGGCTCAATGTTTGTGAGTAGTAAATGCAAATCCCCATGAGCACAAATGTATAGCCAGTTTCTTTTGTTTGTGATGAGGTTCATAACGGCACTGAATCCACGTTCTACCAAAAAGGAAGACGGGAAAGCAGTCAAAAACTTGTGTACAATAACTGATAATGCAGGATATAAAATTGGGATCTCTTTTTGTAACCAGAATTTGTGGTATCCTTTTTCAAACATTGGTTTAAATTCCTCATTTGTGGAAAATTCAATAAGTTTCTCCTGTATCCAGGGCTGGGTCTGTTACTGGTGTTGGGTGGTGGGTGGGTGTCAGTGTTTGGGGATCAGGTTTGGAACATTAGAGGTTTGGAACATTAGAGGTTTGGAACATTAGAGGTTTGGAACATTAGAGGTTTGGAACATTAGAGATTTGGAACATTAGAGGGATAAGAAAGTGGAAAACCTAAGAATCGAGGTGTCATTTCATTTTAGGTTAATTAAAAAAAATGGATAAAATAAAAAAAAAGTTTTCTCCGCAACATTGCACTTTGTTCAATGCTTAATAATTTTTTTTGTACCTTGTATTGTTTTTTTTAATATCCTTCAAGGAAATTTTGGTTTTCAATTTTACAATGTACTGATTGTTGTAATGGGGGCTTGAGACTTAAGCTTAATTATTATTAGAAGGCAGGGGACGTAATATAACTAACCTTTGGAAGACCATGACTGAGCGCCCACATCATATATAAAAAATAAACGTTGTACGCTTTCCAACAATTTTCTTCCAACTTCTATTTCAATAGTAAGCAATGAGAGCTCATTTCTAAATAAATAAATATTAAGACATGCTGTAGATATCTGCTTTGAATTTTTTTTCCATAACTTAAGGTTTCTATAAAGTCGCGAACTTTTCAAGGATGTCACGACTCACGACTGAGTGAATCATGAACGTGTATGAACACTGCTGCATACTTTATTTGATGATCAAACATTAAAACTTATTATTTTTAAAAAATCGGATTTTGAGAGATAGGGCTTTCTGTAGATGTTTGAAGAGATACGACTCATAGATTCAGCGTGGCTTCAAAGGGAAGGCAAATAAAGAACTCTTACCTAGGCTACACATTAGTTGGAGAGTATTTATAGAACCAGATTTTTAAAGCTTGTAGCGAATAAATAGAGATAAAGGACTCACTTCTTGTCATTTATCATAAGCGCCTCTCTCTTCCATCTTATTCTCATCAACTAATTTCCATTGTCTCGGGTGGCAGGAAAAAAAATGTTGTGTCGTTCTTTCACATCTTCATGCGATCAAAAGCATGTGACAATTAAAATATTTTGATATTTATTTTTATTTACTAGATTAAGTCACTAGAAAATTTTGTAATCGATGTTCCTTTAACACTTCTTCGATCGATCTAAAACTAAATGCCTTCACACCGAAGTATCGTAGAATCGTAGCTTTACAAATAGATGGCAGGATTTTTATAGCCAGTGAGAATTGTCGCATTTCTTGGAAAAAAAGATGCTTTTCTCAATAAAATTGAGTTGTAGTGAAAGAAAATTATAAGAAAATAGCAAGGTTTACTATTGGGATTAAACTTACGGCTCTTGCTTAGAATGTTATTTGGATGGGAAAATACCTATAGAAATAGATTGCCAGTTACAAAATTACTAATTACTTAGTGGTCGAGTGGCATGCGCGCTCGGCTGGGGTACCGATGGTCACGGGTTCGAATCCATGTGAAGACAAGGATTTGTTTTCGGGAACAAGGGCGTCCCTGAGTCCACCCACCTTCGAATGGGTATCTAACACTAGTTAGGGAAACAAGGTGGCAGGGTAATGCGTGGAACCCTAATAGCCTTGCCCTGTGAACGCTGCGTCACATTAATCTTCTGCATAGAAGGAGCGTCTGTATTGCTAAGACAAGAAGACAAGACATAGATTTGTGATTAAATAATTATGATTGATTCATCTATTTTCATCAGATATAGATTATTTGAATGAAACATTTCAGCTCTATCGCACCACAGGAACTTTGAAAATATCGATTACGAAATTGCGAGCCTAGACAGACTAACGTACAGTGCTAGTTAAATAAAAGTATTTATAACAAATTTTGCGGTTTATAACAATCGACATGATTAAGGCCCGACTACTCTAGATGACCAGCTCTCTGCCGGACGAGCCTTTTGTTCTATCCCCTCTCCCCTACTCACAAATTCTTGACCAACTTTATTTAAATAACAAACACAAAACATGTTCAATAACAAACACAAAACATGTTCGTTCGTGTTGGGACAGCGGAGTACAAGTTTCGCGTCGCTCCGTGCAACATTCGGTAGGGGACGCAAGCAAACTCGCGGGACTTCGTGTCTGAATGTTACCTCCCGCTGACTATGTTCTGTGATGGACTGAATCAAACAAAGCGACAATAAACACAACTGAAACGAACTTCACACACAGGAAGAAATACATGTTTTAAAAAAAATTAAACTTTTTTTGCTTTGTCCTAAAAACCAAAAGTTTTTGTTTAGCGGAAGTGGGGATTGTCTATAAGGAAGGAAGGGGTAAAGGGGCGTGGCGACGTATCTTGAGATGAGGACGGTGCGATGTATTTTGATATTAATCTATTTTGAATGATTTTAATAAAAAAATTTTAAATGTGGCACTCAATGTATATTGTTGTTAAGCATTCGAACTGTCATAATTTTGTCGCCGAATGAAGCAATGGAAGGTTGAAAATGTTGTGGTTCAAAGTATGTTTATGCTATTTTTTCAGGAAGGGGAAGTACAAGGTATAGCTTACTGTTATGGATGTAGGTTGCTCGAGGCAGGAGGTGGTGCATGGTTTATCTGAAAGTGAGGTGGTCAGCAACCAGGAGAATGACTTTTAATTCAAATTATATAGTAACATTCATCCGGTGTGAGCTTCATTTATGATGAAATAAATTCGAAGTACCGAATATCCAGACGCATAAGACGCCATTTTAAGTCCTAAAAATCTTCTCATAAGTCGGGGGTCGTCCTATTCGCCGGTGATCGTCTTATACGCTGTTGTAGCGTACAACCGCTCGTTTCGTTAATATTAATACAGTACAGGATACAAATGATTAACAGTCAAGACCCCATCATGACTCCACCAGCAAGAAGAAAGAAATATGAAACCAGTTTCAAACTCGATGTGTGTTGAAAGAGGGGTGGTCTTATATGGCGAAAATAACTTAAAGCCAATCTTTCATCAGGAAAAGCAAGGGAGGGGGGGGCGGTCGTCTTATACGCCCAGTCATCACATTCACCGAAATATACGGTATTCATCTTTGTCTTTAAAAAAATTATATTAAGTTTTGTTGATTCAGAATTATTAGATTTATATACTTAATCATTTCATTTTCTGAACATCCTCAGACAATGGACTTAAAAAAAAAGAAAAAAAACTTTGTAAAAAATAAACTTTGTAAAAGTGGTTTACCTCTTTCTTTACCAATTGTCTCTTAGCATAATCTTCGCCATGCACTAAATCATTTATCTATGTTAGCAAAATATCACAACACGATTAAAGCAGTATACCATTCATAATTCACCTATACATGATAATCAAATAATTTTATTCGTTGAGTGGCAATATATTAAATGGAAATTTTTCTATAGACGCTGCAATAGAGAAATGAAGCTAAATAATATTTTGCATCATTAAAAAATAATCATAATTGTGCGTGTCTCCATGAGTTGGTCTGTCAATATTGTTGGAAAAAAGTTGCCAGGGTACCCGTCCAAAATTTGTATGGGTACCTAGGTTACCCGTTCGAAATGCCTCAAAATTTGCGCCGTTATGCCAGCTATTAGCCTTATACTTCTTTGTTTATTATGGAAATGCAAATTTAGATGTAAAATCATCGATGCAAAATCATGAAATTGAAATTCGTTTCATGTTCCAAGAAAAAAGTTGTATCAAAATGCATTGTAGTTTGTCGGGACGTGTTTACTTCCGGTTGACAGTTATGTCTTTTTATGCGTTTTCATTTTAAACGTATTTCACAGTATATATTTCAAACTTTTCGAAAAATTTTAATTTGATAAATTATTTGCGAGCCGAAATTTGAACACTGAAGAGCCGCAGTTCGAACACTGTTGGTATATACATTGCAGTAACATTTGCATGGGTACCCGGGCGCAATTTTAATACCCGGGCAATTGCTTGGTGACGGGTACCCGGGTTCCCGGGTAACAGTTGACAGGCCTATCCATAAGTAAACTCCTGTTATTATCTCACGATGTCTTGTTTTCTGGAAATTTCGTATTTAAACTTTCATAAAATTTCTCAAGTAATAATTCTTTAGAAAACAGGCCATGACAAATTAGGATAGTTGCAATTCTGTTAAAAGCAACTCAAATAGATACGCCCACAAGAGAGATGTGCACTAACGTGATTTATTTTGTAATTGTAACCTCTGATATTGTTTCAGGAAACGGAAATATACGTGTTAGGTATTAAAAACCGGTTTATTACTTAAAAATACAAAGTTGGCCTAGTCGTCTTGAGTGTTCTTGTATGTGCTGGTTGCTACGTATGTGCGCGTGTATATGTACGTGTGTGAATATGTGTGTGTGGGGGGCAATGAAGAGCCAGTTGGTGTTGGGTTAATTTTGAGGGCAAGGGGTTGGCGAGGCTTGATGAATGACGCGTACAAAAAGTCTTTTTAAGAACAATGTTTGCGTATGAGAATAGACATGACTTATTACACACATGCCTCTTTAAGCTATACCACAATGAAAAAGAAAATAAATACACGAAAGTGTTGGTATTGAAATAAAAAAGAATCCAATTTTAAGTTTGACAATTTTAATATATCACAAAAGATATTCCAATAGTTTACATGGATCATGCAGAGGCATGCAGGCTTTTATCAGCATTTTAGCATCTATGGAAAACACTGACTTGTTTCGAAATTCTCACTTAAAACGATTACACATATTTAAATATTTATGTGTACAAATTCTTTAGCTAGTTTTCAAAACTGTATGAAAAACTACTCTAAAAGATTTATGTTAAGTGCAAACGTTTCTTGGTTTTTGAAGATATGCCGACAGCTTTCAAAAGTGATGAGAGAATGGAATTGATTGAAGAATTAAGAAATTATCATTGGAATCATTTCAATAGTTGTGAATTACTTGAATTTAAATAACAACAAAAAAATGTTTGTGTGAGGGTCCACGGGCGTAGTGAGATGGGGGTAGCCGGGGGATACAATTGTACCAATGTACAGTGACGCCAAAATTACGCTTACAACGCTACAATTTAATAAGTGAACTAGTGTAAGATAATAATTTAACGGTGATAGGGTCGAAGAAGAGCATTTAAAAAAAAACGAACTAAAATTTGATAACAATTACTTCATCACAGTAAAATTCACACACCGTGTTTGGACTTACGTGTGACAAGAAGTACAAGTTTATCCAACTCATTCCTATCCCTGGATTAATCCAGGTGAAAATGGTACGGACGACCAGCGGGGGAGTGAAAAAACGTCTGGTAGCCCGGCTTAAGCCAATACGATGGACAAACATTCGTTCCACACAGGATCATGGAGGGACAGGCCTGAGCTATGTCAGACATGTGCTGGGGCTTATTATAATAGCAAGCGCTGGGGTTAATGCTGTCACATTAGACGGTCGTCGCGGTGCAGGTAGGGATTTCTTGCATTCTTGTTATTTTTATTTTGGGACAAACAAATAAAAACCCCGTTACTGGAAAAAAACAGGAAGCAAAATAAATGAGAACAAGAAAGAGAACACTCGGCCTGAAATACTGAGATGGTGTCTGGAATACTTCGATAATACAGTTGTAAATAATTTCAATATTACCAAGTACCTTGCATTATATGAGACCCTGAGAAAATTTAAAACGAAACGAATACAGACAGATGCTTCTCATTCGTTTCTCTTGCCACCAATTCCCCACAGCAAATTCTCTTGCTTGCAGTACTAAATTCAAAATAGACATTTGCAGTTTTTAGGTCATGCGCCGCCATATTTATTACTTCAGTTATATTTTCTTTAGCCCCCCCCCCACTTTTCCGATTACAAATTTTTAAAACTAGGGGTTGTAGGGTGCCTATGGCACCCACTTTTTTCAAAAGCTCAAGTAACTTATCATAGTTTGATGAATACAAAATATTAAACTTCCTGAAATGTACACAATTGAAAATTCTCAAATCTTCTTTTTACATCGTGCCCTTTTCCAAAATTTAAATGTAAGCTAAAACAATGACGTCATATAATATTTTTTTACAGCCGGAAACAACACACGCTTTTTTAAAAACTGCTATGGATTGTTGTACTATTTCAAAAATAACTTTAATTTATAATTATTATGCACACCTCCTGATGCACGCCTTGTAAGCCCAAACAATGACGTCATAGCGTTACGGATACATCCATCCAGGGACTTTGACTATTATATTGTTTACTAGTGTAACCCGTCAAAAATGACGGAAGTTTTCAAAATGAATACATTTCAGCTGAAATCTATTAATTTTGAAAAAAATACACATCCGAATAAAAAATAATGTTATACATAGCTTTTTAAAATTTTTATTTGATTAATTTATTATCATATTGAACAATTTTATGCGGAACGTTAGAAAAGTGTTATTTTTGGTGCAGTAAATTTATTATGTTGATCGCAGCGCCACCTGACAGCATTACCAATTTCGCAGCGCCACCTAGTTACATCCATACATACAGAAAACGGGAATTATGTATTGTTTATGTAGCATGCTGCTAGAGTAGGTTTACTGCAGGACACGCCGGTGGGTCAGTGACACACTGCCCCTGGTATGTAATGTAATAGTGTACACAATGTGCAGACCGACATAGTGCCCACATAGCGCCGCACCATGTACACCGCACCGAGATGCACTGGAGAGAAGTGACTGGGTGACGTGTGGGTGCGTTTGTGGTTGTTCCGGTTCTAACGTGAAAAGTGTTTGGTTGTAAAATTAGAAAGACAAATAAACCTTGATAAATATAATTCTCCATCTTGTTGTTGACTGTGACATGCTGTATATTAGAAGCCCACACACGGCTACAGTTTGGCGCTGCGAGCAGGGTCACAAGTGAGGATAGTTGTTAAATTAAGGTTATTTGTGATAGATTTTCCAAAGGACACAGAAAAATATGGAACAAGTGGAGCAGCTCCAGATAAACCGGCCTCCAAAACTACCACGGTTTACGGGAGATAATGGAGCGGAGCAATTTGTCAAAGAAGTGCGATTGCTCCTGCAGTTGCAGCCCATGCCCCCTGCCTCAGCAGTCATATGGATCCTGAGCGCCTTAGAGGGACGTGCCCGCCAGGAAATGTTGGACCAGGCACCTGAGGAGATCAACACCCCGGACAAACTGTTGCGTATCTTAGTAGAGAAGTGGGGTGACCCACGTGATGGCACCACCCTGGCCTCCGCTTTCTACAAACGGCATCAGGGCTTAGGTGAGACGGTAGGGGACTATGCGGCCAGTATGCGTAGTCTTTTCGCCTTAGCCAACACAGCACGGACAGGCATCCTTGCAGATGACACACTGCGGGATACATTTGTCCAGGGTCTACAGCCGGCAGCCTTGCGACGCGACGTGAAAGCCTACACCAGGTTAAACACTGACAGCACTTTAGAAGACGTCGTCAAAGAGGCCCAGAGGTGGATGAGAGAAGATTTCCCGGATGTTGCCGCCACAGCGCAGCTCTCAGCAGCACCTCTCCCTGACTGGGCACAGATGACACAACAACTAATGGCCCACATCGACCAGCAGGTAGAAGCCGTGGCAGATAGGCTCAATCAGTCAATCCAGCAGCACCGAGGGGACATGGACGCCAACGGTGTCCACTGTCCACCAACACCCAGACAGCCTATCATGGGACAACAACACCTGCAGCCCGCACGCAGACAGTCCCATCAACTCCAGGGACAGCCTCCGCGGGGCATCCTGACCTGCATGTGGTGCAATCGAAGAGGTCACATAGAAGACGAGTGCCAGGCCAAAAAGAGGTACGTCGCTAACCAAAATAATACACCCCAACAACATCCTCTGCAGCAGCAGCCCAGACAACAGATGACCCAAAGAAGGCCACCTGTGAACCAGGGAAACTTCTAAACCCCGTTGCTGTCAACAGACACGCAACGGGGAGGTCAACGGGACTCATTGGCACGTGTCCAACCCTGGAGGTAACCCTAAATGGTCACCCGGTGGCGGCACTTATTGACACGGGGAGCGAAGTAAGCACCATCACCGAAACATGGGCATTCCAACATCTTGGCCACCTCACCCTTGAAACCGGCTTCATAACTTTACGGGCCGTCAACGGAGCTGAGGTGCCATATCGTGGAATCATGACTGTCGATGTGCAACTACTAGGGCAGCATCTACAAGATGTCCCGTTCCTCGTTGTCAAGACCCCAAACGGCCTGGTGACCCAAGTACGAAAACAAGAGGTTCCTGTGCTGCTGGGAATGAATGTATTGAAAAGGTGGCTGCCACACGCAAACCAGGTACCACAATTTCTCGAATCCACGGTTCGAGAGATCCGTATTGGGACACTAAATGAACCAAAGACTGCACGGGTGGCTGAAAGGAGCTTCATTCCAGCCCTGTCCGTAGCTAACGTCCGGGTCGGAAAAATTACGACTTCTCACCCACTGCTGGCATCCCAGGGTGAGGAAACGCTTCCTCCTGGACTAATAGTCATCCCGACCCTAGTAGGCTCATCTGCTGGTCCCTTCGTGCGTGTAGCTAACATGACCGTCGAAGGTGTGTTCCTGGCTAAACGAGCACCAATCGCCCAATTGGAACCGGTGGAGACATTAGAGAACAATAACACTGTGAAATTCAATGTTACTGCTGACGAGATCATAGTTTCGTGTCATAAGTTAGCCGCTGGATCAGGTGAGATTCCACCAGTAGACATACAAGGTCAGAATCTCACCAACCAGCAACGTCGGCAGCTTCAGGAACTTCTCTGTCGTCGAGCCGCCGCTTTTTCACAATATGAAAGTGATTTAGGCTACACCGATGCGGTGTTTCACCGCATCCGAACTCATGATGACAAGCCAGTCACTCAGCCTTATCGTAGAATACCCCCAAATCAACTTCAGGAGGTTCAGCAACATATTCGAGGGCTGATTGAGAAGAAGGTGATCACAGAGAGTTATAGCCCATATGCCGCTCCAATCGTTCTCGTGCGTAAACGGGACGGCAGCTTGCGCCTCACGGTAGACTACCGGAAACTAAATATTAAAACTATGGGCGACGCCTACCCGTTACCACGCATCCAAGAAACCTTCGACACTTTGGTGGGAGCCCAGTTCTTTTCAACTCTGGATTTAACCAGCGGCTACCACCAGATAGCCATGCATCCGGGGGACCAGCACAAGACCGCCTTTGTCACCCCTATGGGATTATTCGAATATACCCGTATGCCTATGGGGCTCACTTCGGCTCCGGCAACCTTTCAACGACTGATGCAACGCACCATGTCCGACTTCCTCTTCCAATTTTTATTGGTCTATCTGGATGACCTACTAGTCTACTCCAAGACGTTCGAGGAACACTTGCAACACCTTGATAAACTACTGAGCCGTATAATAGAGACAGGTTTAAAGTTGCGCCCAGACAAATGCCAGTTTTTACGGCGTGAAGTGAACTATCTAGGCCATACCATATCAGCCAAGGGAATTGGCTGTGATGTTTCTAAGGTGGAGGCGGTGAGAAACTGGCCCACCCCAACTACTACAACAGAGCTGCGCAGTTTTGTAGGCTTTGCCAGCTATTTCCGGCGATTTGTAAAGGGATTTGCAGAAATAGCCGGACCACTTCATGATCTTGTCACCCTCGGCAGTAAGGGGTCTAACAAGAAGACGGTTAAAATAGCTGAGCTCTGGGAAGAAAAACACCAACAGGCGTTTGATCGGCTTAAATTAGCTCTCACGGCTGCACCCATATTGGGATATGCTGATTTCACGAAGCCCTTTATTCTTGAGACGGATGCCAGTCATGAGGGACTAAGTGGAATACTATCACAAGAACAGGATGGTGCACGACGCATAATCGCCTACGCCAGTCGACGTCTACGACCTACTGAAAGGAATCAGGCCTCCTACAGTAGTTTAAAATTGGAGTTTCTTGCTATGAAATGGGCAATCAGTGAAAAGTTCCGTCACTATCTAATTGGTGCCATGCACGTTCACTGTTTACACTGATAACAACCCATTGGTATATTTTCGCACCGCACCGCTGGGTGCTTTGGAACAACGCTGGGCCGCACAGTTGGCACAGTTCAACTTTGATGTTAAATACCGGCCGGGGAAAACAGAATCCGGCAGATGCTCTGTCCAGGCTTCCAGGGGATTTTCAAACGGCCACCGCGGTGCCAGCAGAAATTGCCGTGGCACAGGAAACACAATGTCAGAAGCTGGAGGCCGCCATGCCAAACGGAAAACATACAAGGCCCGCGGGGGAAGAATTAGTCCTCAAGACTGAAGGGAATACTTTTCTACCTCGATGGTCCAGCAGCGAATTGATTTCAATGCAGACAAAGGATAAACATATTGGTCCGCTGCTGGAGTCATGGCCAGAGCGCCCCCGACCAGGTCAGGGAAGCAGGACATTAAGTAACCAACACAAGAGATTGTTGCTCCACAAAGGTCTGGTGTTTAGGAGGATCACGGATCCAGCCCAGGGTACCTGTGATCAGTTATTGTTGCCTTCCAGGCTTATCCCTGAAGTATTATACTCGCTTCATGATGCCATGGGTCATCAGGGCGTGGAACGAACAATTTCTCTCCTAAGATCGCGCTGCTACTGGCCTGGCATGTATACACAGGTACGAGAGTACATATCCACATGCAGCCGCTGCACAATGGGACGTTCTCCTGGCACGCTGCATACTACGTCAACTCCGATTATCGCGACATATCCTGGTGAGATAATAGCTGTTGACTTCACCAAGCTAGAGACCGCCAGTGATGGCAGAGAGGATGTGTTGGTAATCACCGACGTGTTTACCAAATTTTCTCAAGCTGTACCCACCCGTAATCAGGAGGCGGTCACCGTGGCCACCGCACTAGTGAGAGATTGGTTTCAAAAATATGGCGTCCCAATGCGAATTCATAGTGACCAAGGTCGGTCTTTTGAATCGCGACTGATGGCTGAGTTGTGCTCCTTATACAACATCAAGAAATCGCATACCACGCCATACCATCCTCAGGGAAATGGACAGTGTGAGCGGTTCAATCGAACACTGCACAAGCTCCTGCGATCTTTACCACCCGAAAGGAAATGTCAATGGCCTGTATTTCTACCAGAATTGGTACAGGCATACAATAATACACCCCATGCCTCTACGGGATTTGCACCTTACCATCTACTGTTTGGCAGGGCCCCTAGGCTCCCCATTGACGAACTTTTACATCGACCCATGGATGCCGCGGTAGCAGGTACCGACTGGGTCAGACAACATCACTACCGGCTACAAGAGGCCCACCGCCTCGCTTTACAGAAACTGAAACAGGAGGCTAGTGAAAGGACATCGTTCAAGGACAAGCATGCGAGCGAACATCCTCTATCAGTAGGCAACTTTGTCTATTTACGTAATAGAGTGCAAGGACGGAATAAATTCCAAGACTATTGGAGACCAGATTTATACTGTGTCACTGCCCGCTTACCGGACAGACACGTATATAGACTGCTTCCCCTGGCCGGAGGTGAGGAAAGAACAGTGAATCGGAAGGATCTTCTTTTGGCAGAGGAACCTCTATCGGAGCTCGTACCAGAGTCAGAGGTAGTCCTCACAGATATACCACCCCCTGAAAGTGGAGATGAAGAAGAAGATATGGTGATCGTCTCTACAGTGCGACCCAGAGACAATCGACCCGGTGCAGGAATAAACTTACCCCTCCCGGTTGAACCGCGCAGATCAGCACGTATTGCTGAACGCGCAAGTTGAGACATCCCCCAGAAGTAGACGAGTGACCAAACGTCGAAGGGACGCTTTTCGAACAAATTGACTTTTTGTTGTTATTTGTCCATATCCTTCATGCATTGTTGGGCACGCAGTTAATTTTTCGTCCTTTTCAGCAACGGGCTTATTACTCAGACCTGCTGTGTTTTTTTTTAAATTAGAGTTCAATCCAAATTTATCATTATATATGCCGTTTTTTTAATGTATTGACCAGCGAGGGCGCTGGCATTCAGGGGCCTGGGGAAACTGTAGCATGCTGCTAGAGTAGGTTTACTGCAGGACACGCCGGTGGGTCAGTGACACACTGCCCCTGGTATGTAATGTAATAGTGTACACAATGTGCAGACCGACATAGTGCCCACATAGCGCCGCACCATGTACACCGCACCGAGATGCACTGGAGAGAAGTGACTGGGTGACGTGTGGGTGCGTTTGTGGTTGTTCCGGTTCTAACGTGAAAAGTGTTTGGTTGTAAAATTAGAAAGACAAATAAACCTTGATAAATATAATTCTCCATCTTGTTGTTGACTGTGACATGCTGTATATTAGAAGCCCACACACGGCTACATTTATGTTTCCTAAAATGAAACACATTCTGACATTAAAGATAATACCGTATACCAGAGGCGTCGCTAGGGTTGGTGTCACCCGGGGCGGTTGCTTATGGTGGCACCCTTTCACGACTGAAGGGGCCGTCCATAAATGACGTAACGCGAGGTTGCCGATTTTTACCCCACCCTCCCCCAACGTCATACCTTGTCACAAAAACTTAGACTCCCTCCCATTTTTTATGATATAACGTCACAAAGCTTTGACCACCCCCCAAGCCTATTTTCTCAAAAAAATTAGCATGTTGCAAATTATTTTTTGTCATTTAAATATGTATTTAGTGTAAGTCTGCACTCTAATATCCTAATACGCGTGAAGCCATTGAAAATGAATTAAATAAATGGTAAACAATCAAATATTTAAGTGGAACTTTTATTTAAAGTTGCGCGTTTTTGATGTGACGTCACATTTTTTAAACACCCCTCGTCACCGGCGAGTGACCCAATCCACCTATGGTGGATTAAAAAGGGGGGGGGGCTGAACGGGCTAAAGCTAGGGTCCCCCCAATAATTTAAGGTCCCCCAAACTTATTATAAATTATAGTGTACTAGTTTGTGCTGCGGCGCCGTGGCGCCTACGGCGCCCCCTTTTTTAAGGGCGCCTACGGCGCCCAGCTTTTTCAAAAGCCCAACTAACTTGTTATTGTATGATAAATACGTAATATTAAACTTTCTTAAATGTACACAAAGTATTTTATAATAGTTTTATTTATTTTATTTTTTATGTCAAAAGCCTAAGTAACTTATCCTTGTAAGATAAATACGAAATATTCCTGAAATGTACACTTTTATTTAGGGTGCCTACGGCGCCCACTTTTTTCAAAAGCCCAACAAACTTGTCCTTGTATGATAGA
Organism: Ampullaceana balthica; assembly: GCA_944989445.1. NCBI lineage: Eukaryota > Metazoa > Mollusca > Gastropoda > Lymnaeidae > Ampullaceana > Ampullaceana balthica. The sequence continues at coordinate 796,991 of CALYLW010000195.1, read as the reverse complement.
TAAGTAATATTAAACTACCTTAAATGTACACAAAGTAATTTAAAATAGAGGTTGTAGGGCGCCTACGGCGCCCACTTTATTTTGTTGGTCAAAAGCCCAAGTAACTTATCCTTGTATGATAAATACGAACTATTCCTGAAAATTAAACAAAGAATTTTTATCATAATTTTTACAGTGCTAACGATTTGAGTGAATCAGCACTGCTTACAACAAATTTTTTAAAAAAAAGCAGAGTGAAGTCCATTAACGTTAAGCCACATAATTGAGCGTAAATATATATATGATGATAATAAAGATGCAGGCAAATGTTTGAAGGAATCCCTGAAAATGCCTTGGAGAGTCATACGGCAATGCGGCAAATATGAGTAGGAAGTATAACGGAAACCAGGCTATTCTTTATGAGAAGTTCAGTGTTGCTCATTATGTGCCGTGCACAGCTCATTCCATTAATTGTCTTGGGGAAAAGTGCAGCAGGTTCTGCAGTCAGATTTTGTTGTCTTCTGCAAAATCTTTATACCCGGCTTGTTGCATCTACTCATCGTTGACAGGTACTTCAAAAACACATGAACTTGATACATATTCACAAAGCCTTGTCTGACACAAGATGGTTAGCCTGAAATGATGCTGTGAGGTCTGTTATTAACTCATACCATGAGAATATCACAGAACTGGAAGAATTAGCAACAAACGAAAATCAGCCATGTGACTGTCGACTTGAAGCAGAAGGATTTCTAAAGGAACTTGAACAGCTGGAGTCGCTATTTTACTTGAAATTTGGGAAACAATTTTAGAAAGGAAGTCTCTCATTGAGTTTGTTAAAAGACAGCATTCTTAATTTGATTCCTATGAAGACAATGGAAAGGACAAGTCCTTCGTAAAAAAAGAGTATAAACAATCTTCAATGCTATAAAAAAAAAGAAAAAAAAAGAAGGCGTCAGACAGAAATTCAAGTTTGAGGTAATCATTGACAAACTTTCTTAAGCCCTAAAACATCGGTTAGGCGCATATAAAGGCATCCATGAGAAATTTGGCTTTCTTACAAACCTAATTGAGCTCAGCAATTTCGCCATCGTTCGCATTGATCTTCGCGGTAATTATATACTAAACTAGCGTGTATCACCCGTCAAAAATAAAGGAAGTTTTCAGCTGAAACCTATTTATTTTGAAAAAATGCATTTTTAAGTCGGCTACGGCGCCCACCTTTTTCAAAAGCCCAACTAACTTGTCCTTGTTTGATAAATACGAAATATTAAACTTTCTGAAATGCACACGAAGTATTTTATAATAGGAGTTGTAGGGCACCTACGGTGCCCCCTTTTTTTAACATAATTAACCATCATCAAATTCTCTTTTTACATTGTTCCCTTTTCCAAAATTAAAATATGAGCTAAATCAATGACATCATATAATATTTTTTACAGCGTATCTTTAATTTGCACACCTTTTGATGCATTGGTGCAGTAATTTGGTTTTCCCTGCTTTCTAAAATTAATATATAGCGTTAGGACTGACAGACACTACTTGGGTGAAAATTGCAAATTATATAGTTTAATTATATTGGCACACCTGACTATAAATAATTCTCACACTAAGCATTTTAATTTTTTGCTTCTTAAAGTAAAGACACGTTTCTTCACACAATCTATTGTGTTGAATTTTTGCTCATTTATGCATCTTAATGAAATATTTCTAATGATTTAAAAACAAATAATGAAAATGGCTCTGTTTGGGCTTGAGTGGCTTGTCTTTCGATTGACTCCGACATCGAAGCTCACGCTGGCTATGGAAAACAAAATTGGCTCTACCATTACTTAACTCTCGAAGTGGTCAGTCATGCTATGAGCTTTCCCCAAGGAAATAAAATAAAACTTACAAATATTTTATTATGTCTGCCAGAATCTCACAGACTAAATTAAACAAATTTTTAAATAAAAACGCTTATGTTCCCTGGTCAAATAAATGAAGGATAGTTGTCTAAACTCATGGTTGAATGATCAAGTCCAATTTAAAAAAAAAGGTTTTGACGTTTTCTTAATTTTAAATTGATAATTTATTGATAGTTATATATTTAAATGACTTGAAATTTAAAAAAAACTCGTGAAGCCATCGAGCTGAAATTTGGCACATGGACCCGTGTCACCTAACAATGCATCGTATCAAAATTTCAGATCGATCGAACGTACAGTAATTAAATTGATGCATTTTTAGTTATCTATATAAAACTTTATGTAGCAGTCGCTATTGTTTACATTTTACTTTTACGGGTCACTTGACTTCACGCCAGCCATCGGTGACCAGGTTTCGTGTTTTAACCAGGGAGAATTCACTCAGTTTCAGGCTGTAAATCTTTGTCGCGTTGGAACATAATCAATACTTTAAGTTCTGTCTCATATATAAGGGATTTATCTAGAAAAACTTTGTTTTTACGCTTTTTAAAAATTTATTATATACCTTTGATGGCGTAAAGGACGCACTATGATTTCCGATATGAGGGATACAGTAGGTGTCAGATGAAGGGGTATGGGTTTGAAACGGGGAAGGTGGGGGGAGGCGGGGTGCAATAAGGGTTAATGATGTATATAAGGAAGGGTTAAGTGAGGGTAAGGGGGGCAGGGGAGGTGGAAAGGGGCGTAAAGATAAATTGCGAAAACGGGCGTGAAAATAAGTGGTAAACACAAACGTAAAGGTTGAACAAGAGCGTAAAGGTGGGTAGTGGACAGGTAGGTGAAGGTAAGAGTCTGACAATGAAAGTCCGTAGTGGAAATGGGACACTGTCATGGTCACGAGTAAGATTAAATTGGAGGTGGAAAGTGTTGACCTTGTCTTTTGCTTTGTCAATGGAAACATTAATTAAAATATTATGAAATGATTGTCAGCCAAAATCAGAGGCCGTTTGTGAAGTACACGGAACCTTGGTCGACAATCAAAAGTATTTCTTTTCTTTTGTAACATAAGATTTGGTTATAGTTTTGTGACAATCTGAACCCGATTGTTGTTGTACTGCGACGTTACCCAGCGCCAAAAGACGGTACTTGTAATGTCTTCCAGATGCTCGTCATACTTGTTAGATGAGCAGAAGGTGACAAAAGCATCTTTTGTCAAGGGGCCCGCTTCCGGTACTGCCCGTGAATGTCCCCGCATATGGTGACCGGGGAGGCTGGCCTATAGGATAACCCCCCCTCCCCCATCAGGGAACCACAATGACGCCATGTCCCGCTACAGCACACATAACATCACGCCGAACCCAGCAATCATATAATTTTTTTTATTAAACTTCAGCACATCACCACTTATCCTCTTAGTACGAAGCAGACGAACACGATAAGATGGCTCAAGTAGGTGGTAGTTTACTCAGGTACAACGATGATATCACACAGGTGGAACACGGCGTTATTGCTCTTTGTCAGCAAAGTAATTAATATAGATATATATGAAGATTATCTTTCTACGGCATGGTTTTGTTTATTAAGTGCATTACAACCATTACATAATATCACACCCTTTACACGCACACAATCTGTAATACATGTGTATGTGCACAACTCATTCACATAAAATGAAAGAAGATAAAGCAATAAACAGTTTGATTTAATAAACGAAATATTTTGATTTTAGTTGGAATAATAAGTACCACTAATGAGCCATGTACATACAACACATTTATATAAAAATGAAATAAGATAAATCAATAAACAGTAAGACTTAATACACGAATATGTCTTTTGTTGAGGCTTTTATGTTTGAACAATCAGTAGAATTACAACATTTATTGCTGTCCAAGACTACCCTACTAGAAATCCCTCTGCATTTGGCTTAAAATCCCCCCTCAAAATCTCAGCATCCATAACTTAGTGGAAAATTGTCAACCTTTAGTTACAAAGTAAATCAGCGTTTCGTTGTTTACAATCAATGTCGTTGTTGCTGGGGGTGATATTGATAATCATGACGGTTGGTGTGATGAGATGCTATTGATTATGATGGTTATTGCATGGTAATCCTATATAATAAAAGGCTATGTTCCGTGTGGTCATCGATAGCGATTGGTCCCTCAAACACATATGACTCCTACAGCCAACCATATTGAACACGTTTACGCGGACGTTCAAAACGAGTAATTTTTGGTGCAGTATTTCTTCCAAGACTTTATTTTGATTTATGCGCGTTTGGATTTATAGTCAAAAGCTCTGTTTTTACGAGTTATTTATTTTAACTATAATGAATAGTATTTTTGACGTGATGCACATGTAATGCCGGTCGAGATGGCTGTTGGAGGGGAGTTAAAACATGCCACTGAACGGTGGAGGAACGTCCTTGGACGGGTTTTGTTGCTCGTCTAATATAAACAGTTATTATTAATGATGATTGTAAGGACGGCGTATTCCAATGATGACGATGGTTGGCAATGGTGTGGTGCTGAAGTAGCGATGGTGATCTTAATGGTGGTAAAATATTGATGAGGGTGGTAATGACACGAGTTTAGCGATGATTGTGCTGCAATTTCACGCAGTAGTGCTGTTAGCGTTCGTGGTGATTAGGGCGGGGCTTGTGGTGGTTAGGGCGGGGCTTGTGGTGATTAGGGCGGGGCTTGCGGTGATTAGGGCGGGGCTTGTGGTGATTAGGGCGGGGCTTATGGTGGTTAGGGTGGGGCTTGTGGTGGTTAGGGTGGGGCTTGTGGTGGTTAGGGCGGGGCTTGTGGTGATTAGGGCGGGGGCTTGTGGTGGTTAGGGCGGGACTTGTGGTGGTTAGGGCGGGGCTTGTGGTGGTTAGGGCGGGGCTTGAAGTGATTAGGGTGGGGCTTGTGGTGGTTAGGGCGGGGCTTGTGGTGGTTAGGGCAGGGCTTGTGGTAATTAGGGCGGGACTTGTGGTGGTTAAGACGTTTGTGTTGATACCTGAGGATAAGTGAAATGAAGTTGGTTGTGGTGCTGTTAATCTATCCACACACTGTCTAACTTAAACGTTTTGTTATTTACTCAATAAATTACCCACATCCAGCTGGATAAATTGTGAGATGGTTAAAATCAGAGACATATATACGACTCGTTAAAGGACAAAGACTTTCCTTCAAAAAATGAACATATGTAATATAAGGCAGTTACAAATTTGACAATTATGATCAAAGCTATTTTAAATGAAGTTTAACTAATGCATGAAAATATAAGTTTAATACACATTCCTTTGATTGGGGAAGCCATTGACAGTCGAAAAAAACATATTCCAAAGATCATTTACTGATTCAAGTGTTATTACAAAAATATATTTCATATTAGCTTCTGAGTGGTAAGCAGTAAATAATTATCAAACTTAATTAATGTATTTCTTACCTCAGAAATAAAGAATACACACACAAACTCAAGTCCCAGCACAACATATCTTCTAAAATTGGGATGATCTTAAACTCACGGAACAATCGTTAAATACAGTAATAATTTAGGCTCGGAGACCATCAAATAATCAATAGTCGATAAAACATACACATCACATGCAAAGTTTATGGGTTAAAATAAAATATAAACAATGTCAACATATTTAGCTATTCATTTATGGTAGGTTCATTCCACCATATAGAAGTAGTCAAAGAAAGTCTATGTATCTTGTCTTTATGAAAAATTTTGTTAAAGTCGTCAATAGAAAACGCAGTAGTTTGATTAATTACTTAGAATCAATTAGATGTACTGTTAGAACGTTCTCTGACCACATGACTTAAATGCTGGTCCCAGAACGCCATTTTTTCCTTCATGGTCCCCTCAGTAATCGTATGTCTTCTCTGAAGCGTCCCGTTTTCACGCGGAGTCTCATCGTGAGAGACAGCGGCGTCCGACTCGTTAGTTACCGCCTCCGATGATTTCAGCTCAAGACTTCGCACTCGCCTCAACCCGCCGTCGTAGCGATATTTGGATTTCTTGGAAACTGGTTTCAGGATCTTGAAAGAGCACTCCAGGTCCACGCTTACATTCATGATGGCGCCGCAGTTGTTTTGACTGCTGTAGTCCGGCGCCGAGAACACTGTCACAAGCTGTCGCTTCCCAAAGAACTCGTAGCCCTCCTGCTTGACGTCATGCGCCCTGCAGATCAGCTGCAAGTCGTTCGCCTCCAGGAACTCCTCAACGATGTCGACGCCGAACATGTAGGAAGCGCATCGCATGTCGTTAAAATGCCACCCCCTGGCCTTGGGGTCGGGATGTGGGTCAGCCCAGACCAGATCAGCGATCAGGCCTTCGTCGGGAATGTCCGTCGGGCGAGTGATCCGTCTAATCTGGGAGAGGGTCTTCAGATCGGGACTTAGTCCCCCGTGGCAGCAGAAGATCTTGTCGTCGATGACAGCGGCCAGCGGCAGACAGTTGAAAACCTCGTTGAACTTTTTGAACAAGGCGATGTTGTAGCGTCGTTTACACTCGGCGTGGAAGCCATAGAACTGATTCACGGCCTTCGCCTCGTGATTGCCGCGCAGCAGGAAGAAGTTCAACTCGAACTTGACTTTGTATGCGAACAGGAGGCACATAACCTCGATGGAGTTCCGGCCCCTGTCGACGTAGTCACCCAGGAAGAGGTAGTTGGTTTCGGGCGGGTGCCCGCCGATGTCAAAGAGGTGCAGGAGGTCGTAGTACTGGCCATGGATGTCCCCGCATATGGTGACCGGGGCCTCTAGCTCCAGGAGCATCGGTTGACCCAGCAGGATTGGTCTTACGGCGTCCAGCAATGCTACGATATCTCCATGGGCGAGCTTCACTTCTTTGCCTGGTCGATCACTCTTCACTGAAAATATATAAGAATTTAGATTTTGTTAAGGTTTAAATTTAATATAGAATGAGATTAAAAAAATATATATCCGTCTAAAATTGTTGAAATTGTTGTTCACAGCCGAAACCCATCCCTTTGATATCGTTTTTTAAAAATAATTCGTCACAATATCTGATTAAATGGTTTCAAATTTAAATGGTCCCATACTAAATGCCATTCATTCTACGCGCTCTCTCAGTAATACAATGGATCCAAATTCATGGGATCGACAACACACATACTATTTATTTTTTCGCCATAATTTCACATATTATAAAATACTGTCGGGGAATATTTTGTAAGAAAGTTAGCGAATTCAAAAACAAAGAGAGATGATCTAAGACTGATTTTATGTGTACCGGACAGAAGTTGACCAATCATCACGTCCACATCAAGTGTATTTGATTTGGCCATCGTCCCAAACTAAATGGTGGCAGTGTTGGTTGATGGAATTAGGGCTTCTATTAAAGTTTTAAATCATAGAATCCAACAAGTTTGATAATCAATGTGTTTTTGTTACAAGGATTTATTTCTGGTACTACGCGTGTACAACCCTTGGTCTAGTTTTTATAGCAATGACAATGACCATGTAGCCAGATTTAAGTTTTTTTAAAGGTGACGCGGCTAAAATAGAATTTAATGATCGTTTCAATTCTAAATTAAAACAATAATCTTTATTGATAAGATAATATAAATATAAAATATCACCTACTTCAATTTCATTTATTTAGATTTTTGTAGAATATAATTTTTTAAAATTGAACACAACGGAATAAAGACACAAACCTGATACCAGTTAAAAATCTTAACCGGCACCTTTAATATAAACACATTTCATCAGCCCGACCAACTGGGTCAAGTCTACTTACGGTATCCTAATGGCCGCGTGCAAACTTCATGGTTGTTTGATAAGGAATAAATTACGCCGCCCCCCTCCCACCCTTTCCCCCACAATCCCTGTGGTGACTGTATTGCCTAAAATAACCCATTACTGTATGTTGCTAGAATCAATTCGTCATTGTGTTTACTGCTGTCATAATTCAAAAGGCAGTTATCAGAATGGTTGAGTTAATGTATTCATGCGTCCCAAGCTTCTTACAATCACCATTAACTTGAAACTTATTTAAGCGCCTGTTAGTATACACAACAAGTAAAGCAACAATAGATTACCTAATAGAGGTAAGTCAGCTAAGGTCAGTAGAGGATTTTCTAAGAAACACATGGGAATATATTTGATATACATGAAAACTTGATATAGCTCAATGGACAGTACACACTCAACCCATTTCAAACATTTTTTTGTATACATTCAATACTATTTAATTTCCAAGTAGTAAGACACCATCAGAAATTAATGGCTGACTGGCGACTGCAGAGGTAAAAGGTACAGGCAATGTTAAGTGTTGCGTACTTGCTTCTGGATAAGTTAGCTCTTGTTTAATGATATTAAAATATCATAATAAGTAAGCCGGGCTTTTTTGTGTGAAAAAATTGATGCCAGTACTCAGTGATGGATTGCCTAACTTTTAACTACCAGTTCGCACTTCGATGCAAGCTAAATGACAACTGCAAAGATACTGAATGTCTAAAACAGTTTTATTTTATAATTAACCAATAATAATAAAAGTTAAAATGTTAAAGTGCAAGAAAAATATTTTTTTCCCACATTGAAAAAGGTGTCGGTACGCCGTACTGGTGCGTACCGTCACAAAAAAATCACTGAGACTAAGTCACGAGTATCAACCATTTATTTTATCTCAACATAATATATCTAATATATAAAGCTCAGTTGGTGTTTGTATCTTTGTATGTTTGTATGTTTGTATGTTTCACTTTTTCGACTTTCTGTTAGACAGCCACGGTAAAACCAAATGACAAAGGGGGACCAAATTTGGCAGGACGGTTCCTTTTACCCTGAAGGTGCGTTTTAAGTTAGTTTTTGTAATTGTCCCTTTTGCCCGAATGCCGTAAATTAAATAATCAGAAAATGCAGAGACAAAGAATAAAAAATTTAACCTCATTTCTGTATTGAACAAATTTACGCGGACGTTCAAATGCCGTTCAAAGCGAGTTACTTTTGGTGACGTTTTTTTCCCCCAATACTTTATTTTCAGCCGTGCGCATTCAAAAAATATTATAATGTCTAATTACGGTGCGCACATTTTCGTGTACGCTTCATAATTTGAGCTGTGTAGTACAAAGAATTGTCATTTTCTTTACTGTTACTTTCTATATATTATATAGACACGTAAACATATTTAATTACAGCTGCCACACGATGCATTAGATTTAATGGTTTACACGTTTAAATTTAATTGCGAATTTGTTTTGATTATTTTCTGTTCCATAACTCGAAATTAAATAAAAACCTATTTATGTAATAATCGTGTCAGTATTTTTTCAAGGCTTCATTTTTAGCGGTGCGCGTTCTAAAATATTTTATCGCCAGATTACTGTGCGCACATTTTCGTGTACGCATCTTAAATTTAGGTGTGTCCTATTAATATAACATTTTTATTTTGTTTGTATTTTACATAAACTATTGTTTTTTACATAACCTATACACTTATACTATTTAAACTTAGGCTACCGGACCTATTAACATAAGTAGATTAAACTAAATAAAGTGATCCTGAAAACGCTTAATTGTTTTGTATTGCGAATTGAATATGTTATGTTCATTCCTTTGATGATGGATTAACATAGGCCATTTTTAAAATCAATTATTGTCATGGTTTCACATGCGTTTTTAACATAAAATTGATTTGTTTTGTTTGTTTTTTTAATATTAGGAATATAGCCTAATTTCTTTATTTATCTTTATTATCTTTATCTCATAGACGCTGTTGCAAATATTGTATTAATTACAATTGTGCTACGATGCAGTGTCGTAAAGATATAAGAGCTTTTTTAGTGACGACAGTGGCAGGGATCTTTTGGAAAAATGTCAACAAAGCAGTGGCCTTTTTTTAATGGATACAAACAAACAAACATAAAAATATCAACTGAGCTTTATATATTACATAAAGCGTCTAAATTATTTTATTTCAATTATTTTCACGATGCATTGTATTAATATTTTACATGAAATGAATAAAATTGGGATTTTAAAAATTTTAAATTCATAACTCGACATTTAATTAAAAACCATAGATGTAGCGAGAGTAGCGAGTTTATTTTATGTTGAAAGTGATGGCCTATGTCAAATAAACTTACACTTTAAAACAGATTACTTTAGCTTTATATACACTATACATTATAAACTTTCGCTAACGAACGTATTAACAAAACTTGACTAAATTTAATGAAGTGATCCTGAAAACGCTTAATTAATATGAATTGCGAATTGAATATGTTTTTATGTTCATTCCTTTGTATTCAGAATAGCATAGGCCATTTCTAAAATAGCCTTTTAATCATTTTTAAGATGCACCTATGGAAAGACTGTTGAATCTTTTTTTTTCATTTTTATTTTATTTTTCAGATATAAAATCTGGTGTGTGTGTGTGTGCATTGAGTATAATTTAAAAAATATGATTCCTTATCCGAAATAGGGAACAAAAAAAAAGATTCCTTTTTGAAATTATACACATTGCTTATAAACCGTAAATATAAATCGTAAAATATAGAGACATAAAAAATGTTAAATATTATTTCCCTGTTCACACAATAATGAATACGTCAAAAGGAGGAGTTATTTTGGTCTAGTACATTTACTTTATAAAAAGACTTTATTTTATGCGGCCAGCTTTCTATATTGTCTAAATATGGTGTGCACATTTTTTAAATATCATTTTAATACGACCGGTTTTTTAAAAAAAAGTATTTTAGAAAGTACATTTATAATTTTGTTTATTTGCGCTATGAGTCACTTAGCTTTTTGTCTTTTAAAGGGATAGTGCTACATGTTCTTTATGTCATAGACTTGGTTACAAATATTATATAACTTACAATTGTGATACGATACAGTTTCGTAATTATATATTAAATTTTTGAGTGACGAGGGTGGTAGAGCTCTTTCGGAAAACCTATAAGTTATGTTAATTTTGTACACGTGGGAAGGAAATTGTAAATTTAGTTATTATGGTCAGCAAGGATCATTATTTAATAAATCATATCTTTTAAATAGTAAGGTTATGTTAAAAGGCACTGCATTAAGTGAAAACAACACCATTAGTTAAATCATTAAACCTTGAAACACTAGAGGATAGAAGAACCAAGAGTAAAGTAGTAATCATACATAAAGCAATTAATTCTAATTTAGAAATACAACACAAAGATAACTTAATACAACCCTCAGATAGACATAAGGATAAAAATACCTTTCTTATTCCGTATGCAAGAACAAACACATACAAATTTTCATTCTTCCCGTCCGGAATTCGGGCGTGGAATGGGTTGCCTGAAGAATCCAGGAAAACCAACACTTTATCAACGTTTAAATCTCTAATAAAAATGCAGGACTAGACACAAACCATAGATAAGCGTAGGACGCAATAATCTTCTGTATAGAAGGAGCGTCTGTAAACAGATAAGATAAGATAACTCACGCGGTAAAATGGCATATCTCTGTTTCTCATAAGATTTTAAGTAAATAGATGAATCTGAAATTTAACTTGGCAAATAAAAATTGTAATAACCAGCAACTAATACTTGGATAAAGGGTCAGCACACTCCCGCTACAAAGTGCGGGTATTTTTCTAGTATAATATAAAAGCCCAAGTCATTAACCAGCTCACTGTGGAACGCTGAGGAACGATGTACAAAAGTCTATAGCAGTTAAAAAATCGTGTGGTGATTAGCACTGTAAAAATATTTAATATGACGTCATTGTTGATCTTATATTTAATACAAGGCGCGCAAAAAGGTGTGCAAAATAATTATCAATTAAAGACGTGCTGTAAAAAATATTATATGACGTCATTGCTTTAGCGTTTATCTTAATTTTGGAAAAGGGAACGATGTAAAAATAGGATTTGATGATTTATAATTATAAAATACTTTGTGTACATTTCAGGAAGTTTAATATTTCGTATTTATCAAGCAAGGATAATTTACTTGGGGTTTTGACAAAAAAAGTGGGCGCCGTAGGCGCCCTAAAGCCGGTGTGGGCGCCTTAGGCGCCCTACAACCCCTAGTATAGTATTAATATAGTCATTAACTTTCTTCCATTCTGTTTCTCTTCCTTTCACACCCTGTCAAGCTCTGTGCGACGCACAGTTGTCTGGTGCGCACTATTAGGCTACACTATTATGTGCAACATTAAGACCAGTGATTCTCGTACACCAGGGTTGCGCATGCGGCCGTGGGCACGAAAATGTGCGGCCGTGGAAATCTGTTGAATTTATAATAACCTGCGGCCGTGTAAATCTGTTTAATTTATAATAACCTGCGGCCGTCAAATATTTGCCATTTGGCAATATATTATTTAAAGTTGTAAACGAAATATCGAATATTCATTAACACTCTTAAACACTTGTTATTGCGAAACAAATTACGACTCTGTCAGCTGTAGCGTAAGCTGCAGTGTTTAGCGCCCATAGACATTGAAATAGCGCAGCTACTCATTTTCATTCGCTCCCTATCCCCAACATTTGAATTGTGCGAGGATCTGCTCTCCATTCAGACACTCATTACTCCAA